>JAOTOL010001329.1:197500-667955 GCA_034440575.1 Imbricaverruca yamaguchii
TAATATAGCATACTTTATCATACTTTATCTCATAACATACTTTATCCATTTGTAAGAGCGACACATGCCGCCAAGTTTAATGTTCTGAAAGAGGCACATATGTACGTTACTTAGCCATTGGCAGTCGATGGGCCCTTGCGTCCAAATAATCACGCCTAAATTGTTTCTGCGTCGAATGCAGTCCCCTGAGACTGCCTGTGTCAGTGTGATCCCCTGAGATTGTCCCTGTGTCAGTGTAGTCCCCTAAGACTGTCCCTGTGTCAGTGTGGTCCGCTGAGACTGTTCCCGTGTCAGTGTGGTCCCCTGAGACTGTTCCCGTGTCAGTGTGGTCCCCTAAGACTTCCCCTGTGTCAGGGTGGTCCCCTGGGACCCCTGATACTGTCCCTGTGTCAGTATGGTCCTCTGAGGTTGTACCTGTGTCGGTGTGGTCCCCTGGACTGTCCATATCAGTGTGGTCCGCTGAGATTGTTCCTGTGTCAGTGTGGTCCCCTGAAACTTTTCCCGTGTCAGTGTGGTCCCCTGGACTGTCCATATCAGTGTGGTCCGCTGAGACTGTTCCCGTGTCAGTGTGGTCCCCTGGACTGTCCATATCAGTGTGATCCGCTGAGATTGTTCCTGTGTCAGTGTGGTCCGCTGAGACTGTTCCCGTGTCAGTGTGGTCCCCTGGACTGTCCATATCAGTGTGATCCGCTGAGACTGTTCCTGTGTCAGTGTGGTCCCCTGAGACTGTTCCCGTGTCAGTGTGGTCCCCTGATACTGTCCCTGTGTCAGTATGGTCCTCTGAGGTTGTACCTGTGTCGGTGTGGTCCCCTGGACTGTCCATATCAGTGTGGTCCGCTGAGACTGTTCCTGTGTCAGTGTGGTCCCCTGGACTGTCCATATCAGTGTGGTCCACTGAGATTGCTCCTGTGTCAGTGTGGTCCCTTGAGACTGTCCATATCAGTGTGGTCCGCTGAGACTGTTCCTGTGTCAGTGTGGTCCGCTGAGACTGTCCCTGTGTCAGTGTGGTCCGCTGAGACTGCTCCTGTGTCAGTGTGGTCCTCTGAGACTGTTCCTGTGTCTCTCACAGGGTATCGGTAATGTGGTGTCCGCCTGGTTCTCCAGCGCTCCGATGGGTGCATCCCTGTCCCGGTCTCTCATCGCCGACAGCACTGGCAGCAGAACACAGGCGGCGGGCATCATCACTTCTCTTCTTCTGCTGATTGTGCTGTTGTGGCTCGGACCTGTCTTCCAATCCCTGCCAAAGGTAGCGTCACTGCTCTTCCGCTGATTGTGCCACTGTGGCTCGGACTTGCCTTCCAAGTCCTGCCATGAGTAGCGTCTCAGCGAGTCTGAGTCAATAGCTCAACCATGTGGAATGCGAGACGGAGCAATAACCCCCCCCCCCCATGAATGCACCCTTACACTCTGCAAGCGAAGTCTCCAACACGCTTCAACGTTTGGTTTAGTTTTCTTGAGACTATTCTGGCTGCGATCCTACCTGGACTCGTCTTCTTAGCGGTGTCAAAGCCAGCATGGGGGTGAGTATGGCTGAAACCCGTCGGGCATAGGTAGGGATAAGGTTTAAATTACCTGAGGCCTCGCTGCGTTCTTCCTTCAGACGAAATGTTTTCTTGTGTGTGAATTTGATTGCAATTCTTGACCTGACCGAGTTCGAGTGTGTTGATGAAAACACTGCTCGTGGCTCAGTACAGTGACCAATAGCTAGGCGGCTTCTTAGCATTGCGCCATTTCGCCTGGTATTGTGGCGTTCTCAGTATTGCACCATTTACCCTGATTGTGTGGCTTTCTCAGTATTGCGTCATTTGACCGGGTTGTATGGCGTTCTCAGTATTGGACCATTTACCCTGTGTGGCGTTCTCAGCATTGCTCAACTTGACCTCGCTGTGTTGCGGCACGGTGATCAGCAACCGGGCTGTGTTGTCAGTTTGTATATCGTTGACCCACCTCTGTCCCAGGGTGACGGTCTTGGACCTGGCCCTTTCCCAGAAGGATGGCCAGTAACCCAGCTCCGATTCAGTGTGTTCTCAGTTCCATCATCGTCGTCTCGCTGAAGGGCCTGCTGCGCCAGGTTAAGGACGTGGTGCCACTGTGGCGCACTTCACGCGCCGACGCTCTGATTTGGGCAGCCACGTTCGCCGCGGCTGTGGCAGGCGACATTGACGTGGGCCTGGCCGTCGGCGTGGCCACCTCGCTGGCGGTGTTAATGTGGCGCCACCAGTGGCCGCCCGCGGAACTACTGGCCCCGGCACGCGCCGCGGGGCTCTACCTGAATCCCGAGAAATACGGAACCGTGAGTACGCATGTGGTGGATGTCGCACGATGGGATTAAGTTGTCGATGTTGGGTGCCGCTCCGCTCAGACTACGAATGTCATTCGGTCAATGATGCATTTGCGCGTGGGTGTGTTTGAAACCCCTACAATGGTTGTCCTGAACGAAGGGTGGTATTACGATATGCTTTCATTATTATGTGTGCAATTACGACACGCTTTTCTGCACAGCCTTCAGTTAAAACAAGGCATGGCGATATCAATCACAGGTGGAGTCCGATCACGATATCCGAATATTTCGGTTCGGCGGCGCGTTGCACTTCTGCAACACTCGTCACTTCCGTCGGAGCCTGTTCGAGCTGACGGGGCTGGATCCCGAAGGGTGCCAACCCACCGAGACTCGGCGTCGCACCCGACACCGACAGGTGCACCGCACGGGAAAGTCCCACCTCCGAGCAGAGGTGAGCACCAGCAAAGCTGACATTGGGCTAGAGGTGGGGTCTGGTCCAACTGGGCTGCCATGTTGAAGAAGCTGCTGTCGAGCCCGCCTCCACTCAGAGATGAGGACTGGTCAAACATCTCACGATCGGTGCTCAGATGTGCCGACGTAGCGTACGCAATATGGCGGGCGTGTAGTTGGCGCCCTTCAAGAGCGCCAATCTTTAACAGTAAAGCAATCTTCTCCCGCATTTCGTGCTGTCAGTTTGCCCCAGGAGCCATAAAGCACACTGCACACCTCGTACCTCGCGTATGTGGTGAACGCGAGCACTTCAATCAGCAATTAACTGTCTGGCTGGCAAGGGCATCCACGTGTGTGTGCTTGTGGCCGCACATTTGTTGCCATTTGACGGTGACGCCCGCTACATGTGTACACCGGAGACATGCCACGCTCGATGTCCATGAGCTCGGACAGCGTGTGCTACCAGCGTGTCGACATCAACACCAGACACTGACCATCGAATCCGCCCCGAGCCCGGACCCACTTGTCAGCTCGTCCCTATCACGGAGGAGAGCGGCGACCCTGCGCTGACCGCCCAGGTCAGTCAGTTCGTCCCCCTGGCGGAGGAGAGCGGCGACCCTGCGCTGACCGCCCAGGTCAGTCAGTTCGTCCCCCTGGCGGAGGAGAGCGGCGACCCTGCGCTGACCGCCCAGGTCCGTTAGCTCGTCCCCATCACGGAGGAGAGCGGCGACCCTGTGCTGACCGCCCAGGTCAGTCAGTTCGTCCCCCTGACGGAGGAGAGCGGCGACCCTGCGCTGACCGCCCAGGTCCGTTAGCTCGTCCCCATCACGGAGGAGAGCGGCGGTCCTGCGCTGACCGCCCAGGTCAGTCAGTTCGTCCCCCTGGCGGAGGAGAGCGGCGACCCTGCGCTGACCGCCCAGGTCCGTTAGCTCGTCCCCATCACGGAGGAGAGCGGCGACCCTGCGCTGACCGCCCAGGTCCGTTAGCTCGTCCCCATCACGGAGGAGAGCGGCGGTCCTGCGCTGACCGCCCAGGTCAGTCAGTTCGTCCCCCTGGCGGAGGAGAGCGGCGACCCTGCGCTGACCGCCCAGGTCCGTTAGCTCGTCCCCATCACGGAGGAGAGCGGCGACCCTGCGCTGACCGCCCAGGTCCGTTAGCTCGTCCCCATCACGGAGGAGAGCGGCGACCCTGCGCTGACCGCCCAGGTCCGTTAGCTCGTCCCCATCACGGAGGAGAGCGGCGACCCTGCGCTGACCGCCCAGGTCCGTTAGCTCGTCCCCATCACGGAGGAGAGCGGCGGTCCTGCGCTGACCGCCCAGGTCAGTCAGTTCGTCCCCCTGGCGGAGGAGAGCGGCGACCCTGCGCTGACCGCCCAGGTCCGTTAGCTCGTCCCCATCACGGAGGAGAGCGCCGACCCTGCGCTGACCGCCCAGGTCCGTTAGCTCGTCCCCCTGGCGGAGGAGAGCGGCGACCCTGCGCTGACCGCCCAGGTCCGTTAGCTCGTCCCCATCACGGAGGAGAGCGGCGACCCTGCGCTGACCGCCCAGGTCCGTTAGCTCGTCCCCATCACGGAGGAGAGCGGCGACCCTGCGCTGACCGCCCAGGTCCGTTAGCTCGTCCCCATCACGGAGGAGAGCGGCGGTCCTGCGCTGACCGCCCAGGTCCGTCAGTTCGTCCCCTGGCGGAGGAGAGCGGCGGCCTGCGCTGACCGCCAGGTGTCCGTCCCCCTGGCGGAGGAGAGCGGCGACCCTGCGCTGACCGCCCAGGTCCGTTAGCTCGTCCCCATCACGGAGGAGAGCGCCGACCCTGCGCTGACCGCCCAGGTCCGTTAGCTCGTCCCCCTGGCGGAGGAGAGCGGCGACCCTGCGCTGACCGCCCAGGTCCGTTAGCTGCGGAGGAGAGCGGCGACCCTGCGCTGACCGCCCAGGTCCGTTAGCTCGTCCCCATCACGGAGGAGAGCGGCGACCCTGCGCTGACCGCCCAGGTCCGTTAGCTCGTCCCCATCACGGAGGAGAGCGGCGGTCCTGCGCTGACCGCCCAGGTCAGTCAGTTCGTCCCCCTGGCGGAGGAGAGCGGCGACCCTGCGCTGACTGTCTTGCCCCGTCAGCTTGTCCCCATCACGGAGGAGAGCGGCAGTCCTGCACTGACTGTCTTGCCCCGTCAGCTTGTCCCCTGACGGAGGAATGCGGTGGTCCTGCACTGACTGTCTTGCTCCGTCAGCTTGTCCCGCTGACGAAGGAATGCGGTGATAGTGACAGCGACGGGGCGCCTCCATCACCAGCAGAGTCGTCCACCGTACAGATTAGCGTAAGTCCAGGCACAACGGAGGCCTCGGCCCACTGACGCCATAGTAATTTACTATGACGTCACAGTAGCCCAACGACGTCACGGCATCCCAATGAGGTCACGGCAGCTCAATGACGTCACAGTAACCCAATGACGTCACAGTACCCCGATGACGTCACGACAGCCGAATAATATCACGGTAACCCAATGATGTCACGGCAGGCAACCCTGCCAGTTAACGACAGCCGGATGCATATGCAGGTGGGGATCCCGTTTACAGTATCATGCATAGAAAAACTACCGCAATGTTAATATGTTATTGTTAATATGTATATTAACAATATAGTAACAGGTAATGTTAATATGTAATAACACATTACCCTGCTAATGTTAATATGTTATTTTCCATACTCAATCTGAAAATATGTCTTGAAAATGAGGACTTGGACCCCTGACTTCGTGAAAGCTCTTCAGCCCTACAACAACATAAAGTTCACAGGTTGCTGACAGTTTCTCAGGTTGCTCACATGGAAATCCAACGGGTGACATGCGAACTTTGATAACCAATTTTAATATGGGCTTCGTTGAATACGGTTTTATTATTACGCCCTACCGTTTCTCTACATCTTATGCAGGGGAACGACCTGACGTCACCCCACATCTTATGCAGCGGAACGATCTGACGTCCCTGCACATCCTACACAGCGGAACGACCTGACGTTCCTCCACATCTTATATAGCAGAACGACCTGACGTCCCTCCACATCTTATACAGCAGAACGACCTGGTTTTCCTCTACATCTTATACAGCGGATGCCTAGACCGCTTCCGACTGTCCTCGATGTTTGGTCTGCATTCCCAGGCACCCCATCAGATCCCAGTCACTTTGGTTTACGCCATTTGCAAGCGTAAGTATCTGTTGTGCCAGTTTCATCACTATTTCACATCTCCTGAGTGCGCAAAGAACAGTTGACTTCCTTATCCTTACTTTCCACGCCAACTGGGAGTTCTAAGTTATCGTACCCTGGGGCGGTTAGACAAATTCAGCAAACTGCTGAATCTTACACTCATCGTATTCGCCTTCAATGCACTTCCAACACTGAGCCATAGGTGTTTGACACTGACCAGTAGCCGACCAGTGTTTTCACCTTTTCTCCGGAAGATATCCACATCGGCACTCGCGACCGGTTATCCAGAACATGTGTGGATCCCACGGTTAGTCGAGATCTCACCAGTCAGGGTCAGCCTACGTCAGTTGAGGTCCCCTCAGTCAGGGCCAATCCACGTAAGACGAGATCTCCCAGTTAGGGGCAATCCACGTCAGACGACAGCTCTCCAGTCAGGGACAACGTCAGACGAGATCTCCCCAGACAGGGCCAATCTACATTAGTGTGCCATTGACATGCTCTCCTGCCAGGCTGATTTCAATGGATTCTTCAATTCTGAGTTATGACACATCTATGTAAATCCGTAAGACTGCCATATTCACCGTTGTTGGGGTGGTCGTGTTTTCGGGGTGATTTGGGACAAATGATCTCCAAATGTTCTTCGTTTTGTTCATTGCATTTCATATGTGTTCTTGTTTCTCCAATGCAAGCTATGGTTGCTGTTTCTAATGTACGAAGCTCGCACTTGACTTTGTACATAACATTTTTTTTGTTATGACATTTGTCTTTTAGACTGTTCAGACAGCATTGGCACTCTCTGGTGCCTGCAGGACACTATGGAGGGTCGAGGGGTCTCTGTCGTCGGCAGAGTGTGGGGTGCATGAGGGAAGGCTGTGGTTGTGGTTTCTCTCAGGTTGTGCCAAAAAATACAAGCCAAAACTGTGCTCAATCTCTCCTTTTAATTTCAGGCGTCAGCGTGTTGGTATTATATTTGATCCCCTACCTCCCCCAACATCCATTCCCCCAAACCCAGCCCACTTCGTGTTGTGTGAACTACCCTCTTACACGTATTTATATGCTGTGTGCTGTCAAAAGTTTAGGAACACCACATAGGCAAGTGAGTGCCACTCGCTCAGCTAGTATGAGTGTAATGTGTACCCGAGAAGTTAGTGAATATTCTTTTTCGTCTGTTTGTATGGCTTACCCCCAGTTGGGGCTTTTTAGTGCAAATTGTAGTGTAATTTTGCGCAATGGTACCGCACGAAATAGGTGCCTATGCTCAGGCCCAAGCGACTTGCGCTGGTCCTCAAAGCTAACTAGCACACATTCAATATCATCATTCTCTCACCTTCGCTCGATCAATGCACACTCCATGTTAATTATTACATGTCTTGGTTCCCAATTTGGTTCCCCCGGCGGTGCAGAAACACACGGCGGCTGACAAATGCTCGATTTTTATATTTTTGCTGGATAATATTTAAACCATACACTACCAATCGTTGCTGGCCTAGGCAATATCGGTAGCGTTGCTCGCTTGTATAAGGCCTTAATATTGCGGTGGCTCCAAAGTCTTATTGTTACATTGCAGGTTCCGTGGGCTTATATAAGTGATCTAGTGTCTAGTACCGATCTACCTCACCTTATAACAGTCCATGCATCGCCGGGACTTATTCGCTGTAAACGTGTTACCAGCCCTACCTATCGAACGGTGGGCACGTATCTCTGCCACGTTGGGTATCTCCCCTGGTCGTCTATATACCCTAGCCAGTCCTACCCTTTCACCTCATGGCTTACGGCATCTCAAACCCTTCCTTGTATGCGCCGAAAATATGCACACCCCGTTCCCCACGTACATAGAGCGATGCTACCGGACGGGACAGAGTTCTTTCTGCCTCTATCTTGTCCGGCGTCAGGCTATCAACGAACCACAGCTCTAGATCCCGTAGTGGGCTCATTCGTACGCCGGGCTCTAAGCCCATCTGCGCGCCTGGATCACAGATAACAACGTTTTTTTTTCGTACAAAAAGAGCCATTTGGTTTTGAGCGAATGCCTCACAAGGTTCATCTCGTCGCTTCCTTTCGCGGTTAAGATGTAACAAACGCAAACTATACACGGGAATGCCAATGTTCTGCACAATGCAGACTGATTTGGCCTCTCACTACCATTGCTGGGGAACGTTTGGTCTATAGGGAGACAGCTCGCATGTCGGTTGCCTCCCTTATCAATTTATTTCATGTAGTAAACTATTCCAGGCAAATATCCAACCATCATGGTTGAATTATCACTAGTTATGTCGGGACTGAGACAATTACACCGTGTGCTCTCTTGTACATACGGTACTCTGTCCACGTCTAACTCTCGGTTATTGGTAACACTGTCCAAGAGAAAGGCGCGACTTGTGCCCCTCAGCACAGGCACGGCCGGCCATTCAGTCGAGGATTAAAATAATTTCCCTCTGACCACCTGGTCACTGGGGTATGTATTGTGCTGTCGTCACAGGCCTGGAAGGGTCGTATTTCTCACGTCATACTTGATTTACTCCGATTTCCACGAAAGATTACTTGGCTGCGGTCGCTCAGCGGCCAAAGTTGCCGATGGCTGTGACCAGGGGCTCTGTGTTGGCTGTCCAACTGCCAGAAGCTGTGTGTCAGCTGTCCAACTGCCAGTGGCTGTGTGCAGAGGCTGTGTGCAGAGGCTGTGTGTCAGCTGTCCAACTGCCAGTGGCTGTGTGCAGAGGCTGTGTGCAGAGGCTGTGTGTCAGCTGTCCAACTGCCAGTGGCTGTCTGCAGAGGCTGTGTGTCGCCTGTCCAACTGGCAGTGACTGTGTGCAGAGGCTGTGTGTCGGCTGTCCAACTATCAGTGGCTGTGTGCAGAGGCTGTGGGTCGGCTGTCCAACTGTCAGTGACTGTGTGCAGAGGCTGTGTTGTAGTGAAGGTCGTTCTTCTAGGCTCGTGAACAGTCTAGGGTCTTGACCAGCGCGCCGCAATAACTCCGAAGGTAAAAATGATAAGTACTCTGCGCGGTATATTGTACTATAGGTATAGCGAATATATGGTGACAACGATTGATTTCAATTGTAAATTTGGAGGCTGAATTACAATTATTAATTTACGCACGCGACCGACAGCGACACGCCCGCGCGGCTCGACAGTCCAGACACGTCTCACAGCGGGGGTCTGGCCACCGCTCTGGCACGACCACGACCGGAAGGCCAGATACACGTCGCAGTTGCCGGGCGTTGTCCCGTAGAACGCTGACTCGGTTCCGACGAGGGCCGGTGACCGTGTTGCCGGCACCGGACGGAAAAGTACTAGACGCGACCTATGCGGGGCATGGTAGATCGGCTAATTTATGGGGTGACTGCATTACAGTTAGACATTATACGATTAAAACAGTGCGTGTTTAGCAACACCGTTAAAACACAACACTGAGGTCGAAAAGGTCGAAGTCAATCTACAGATGAATTCTGAACTCCACTTAGACAAATCACGGCCGTTTACATCACACACGACTAAACAAACACTCATGACACTGCAACAAATTACAAACGGGGTCCTTTGATCGACTGAAGGTCCTACGCGGGTTGGTCTAGGGGTCTTAGGGGGTACCCATGGTCCTGTCCATGTAAGTACACTTTATACTAATTGCAATTATTTCACTTATAAGTCGGAATCACTATTCGCGCGCGCATTCACAAACAATGTTCACGTTGTTGGCGTACTGCAAATGTTCAGTCCGGTTCGGGGCGTTGGAACGTGGGTGACCGCCCCACGCTTCCAACGCCCGCCGTTTGTGATCCGTCGGTACCGTCTATTCGTTGGGTTGACTTGCTCTGCCCTCCTTCTTACGCTGGCGATTCTCCAGCAGCAGACGTCGGATCACTGCCACTCGAGTCTCTTGCGAAGATGCTCCGTCGGTGGTTGTAGTGGTGCTTGTCGCGGCCGCACTGACGTTTTCAGTGGCGGCGCTAGCGTCGGCAGTGGTGATGCTAGCGTCGCCAGTGGCGACGCTGTCGTCTGTAGATGCAGCGCCCGTATCGGCAGCGGCGACGCTCCCGTCTGCGGAGGCGGCGCCCGTATCGGCAGCGGCGACGCTTCCGTCCGTGGAGGCGGCGCCCGTATCGGCAGCGGCGACGCTCCCGTCCGTGGAGGCGGCGCCCGAGCACAGTTGCCGGCCACTCTCATCTGCGGAGACGACACTGGCGTCCGCAGAGGTGGCGCTCGGCCACGGGCCGCCCGAGTGTCGGCCCCGGCCCAACAGGTCTCCGCAAGTGGCACAACTGCGGTCCAGATGTCGATAAGTCGGCGGCTTCGTCAGCCGCGGGCCGGGCCGTCCTCGCGGCCCGTAGCGGTCCATTGGCAGCTGGTAGTCGGAGGCCACTATGCGGGCCAGAAGGGCGTCTGGGAGGTGATGAGACACCTCCCAGGTCGCCTGTGATGGGGGAATCCATCCCACTCAAGGAGGTACTCTGCCATGCCCTCGCAGTCCAATCGGACGGTGAGGACACGTGATATCTCAAAATTCATGACAGCTTGAAGAGCGAAGTTGACGAGCGACTCGATCGGTGATCCTGCGGCAACTGGCATGACGGACTCGTCACGCCCGATTATCAGGTCGTGTTGACGCTGGCTCATGGCCAGCGCGGATGACGATGATGTCTGCACCGAGCAGGAGGGGTTGGAGGGTTGAAGGTTGTGTTGCGGGACAGGCGTGAACAGAACTCTGTTTTCGTTTCAGAAGACAATACACGATAACACCTGTTGCGGCTACCAGCATCAATACCACGGGAATGATCAAGGCCGAATGTCCTAATGTTGCATGATAGTGAAGTCCACGTTTTATCTGCAGTTGATAACTGAGGCGAGAGACCGGAATGTCGAGGTCGGGTAACATCAACAGGGCTGCCGTCTCGGAGCCGCTGTCGAAGCTAGGTAGCATCTAAATGTATCCTAAGTGTTTTCGAGTGATCGGTCAGCTGGATTGAATATAAGACACCGCGTGGCAAAACATAGTTCCATATGTGGTTTTAAGTACAAGGAAGAATAGGATAGGAATGATTTCGACCACAGACATTTTATAAAATCAACGACCTGTGTCACACTAGACATCAGGATAGGTGACGTCACAACGTCACATCAACATCATTATGCCCATAAGGGGTTCCTTCATGGTGGTGCTACACGCATCACATAAATGGCACCGGCTATCATGCCTGAGGATGACGTTACTCACGTCACCTGACGTGGCGTCACTGCGCCAACAATACAATTACACAATCACTTGAGGCGACTCACAGGTACACTTCAACAATTCAACATTTCAGCTTTCTACTTAAGCATAGTCTGGAACATCATCATTTGTAATTTCATCTGCTTCATCATTGATTCATTTTGCATCTCCACAAAGCTCGCAAAGGCGCTAGCTTTATTAGGCGTGAGGTAGCCACGGTCGATATCAGCTTCGTAATCGGTGGAAGTAGCAGAGTCATCGTGAATTTGAAGTTTGCACCGAGGACGATCATCATCAGATGATTTCACCAAAGGTCACTTTTCCGGAACTGGCCTCAATGGGCTTTCAGTCGAATCCTGCAAGCGTTTTGCTAATTCTGAAAGCGGAATTTCATCTTCCTACTCGCTAATCGGCGGCTTCAAACGTTTTGCTAATTGCGACTGCGAATTGTCAGGGTCTGAATCACTGGACGTGGGCAGTGGTCGTTTTAGGCGTTCTGCTAACTCTGATAGGGGTAGATTGTCTTCGGAATCGCTCGAAGAGGGGAGTGGTCTTTTGTTTCGTTGAACTAATTCTGAAAGTGGGGCATCGTCGTCAGACTCACTGGTCGACGGCAACGGCCTTTTGTTCCTCTGAACTGGTTCAGACTAAGGAATGTCTGTATCGGCACCACTTGATACCGGTGATTGCTTAGTTCCATCCACTGGCCAGGTGAGAGGTGCTCTTTCCGGCAGGTCAGACTCGACCGGAGGTGGTTGCACTGAACCCGGCATGGGCTCTGCGAACTCAGCGGTTTCATCATCCTTTGTTCTCGGCGGACTGCATACGTCCATGGGACAATCCTCACAGGGACTGTAATCAGAGCCGGCCACGGCCCGTTTGGCTGACCTAGAAGGCTGCACTCCTTCAGGGTCTGTACGGTTTAACTTTGACGCTTTCTCTAGATATTTCTGGTTCACTGGCTCGTCTGAATCCTTGGTGGTTTCCCAGGCTGTGTTCGGGTCCGCTAGCCGTAGTTTCTGGGCATGTACCAGTCGGGTCTTACCGGTGATCTGATTCCTAATCACAGAATTTACTGGGCTAGTCTGCTTGATAATCCGAAAGTAAGGTTTCCAGGGGAGCGATAATCTTGGCGATGTGCCAGGTTGTACGGTTGTGTCATAATAATATACGGGATCTCCAATTTTTAAGTTCCGCGGTTTAGCTTTTCGATCAGCGTACTCTCGGTTCCTCTCATGGCTCTCGACAATGTGCGTTTTCACGTGGCTGTAAGCTTCATGCAAATTGTTCAGCATTTTTGGGACATAGTCCTCCCATAGTATTTTATTTTTGGGTGAAGCAAATTGTCCAAAGGAAGAACGGGGTCTCTGCCGTATAGTGTAAAGAACGGCGAAATGGCTCCAGAGCTTCCAATGTTTGCAGTCCGATAAGCGGCAAGAGCGGCGGGAATTTTTGCATCCCAATCATCTTGATTTTTCTTGATTGTTTTTGCCAATATGTCGTTTTGGCACCGGTGATAACGTTCGCAACGGCCGTTAGATTGCGGCCTATACGCGCTAGTTGTGATATGGCGAATGCTTAGGCACGTTTCCAATTAATGAACAACTGCATTTCTGAACTTGGATCCTAAGTCAGAGAGGATGACTCGTGGACATGAGCGGCGTGGAAAGATTTCTTCCATGAAAATTTTTGCGACTGTGTGAGCGTCCTTTCGTGCTGTGCAAAAACTTTCAGGCCACGAGGAAAACAAGTCGATAATCGTTATGACGTAGCGGTTACCTTTTGCGTTTCTGGGTACGGTCCAAAAGTGCCAGTAGCAATCATTTCAAAGGAGTGAGGCACTGGCATCTCCTGAATCGGGGCGGGTGCTGCCTTGGCCCTGCATCCTGTGCAAGGCACGCAAGCCTTGAGGTAGGCCACTGTGTCTCTCCACATTCCATTCCAGTAATATCTCAATTTAAGCTTTTCGTAAGTTTTCGCGAGTCCCATGTGCCCTGCAAAGAAACCTTCGTGCATCTCCTTTAATACTTCCTGTCTCAGACATCTAGGCACAAATAATTGCAAGCCTGGAAATGGTCCACAGCGAGGTCCGTCGCTGACTTTGTAGATGAGTTTGTCCAACTCCATATAATGCAAAATGATGTCTCGATAACCTGCGTGATTTTCGTCATTCATGATTTTTCGAATATTTCCTATGTCCTCATCAACCTTTTGAAGTTCCTCTATGTTTTCCCATTTTACTAGTACGTCCTTAAATTGTATTTCTCTGCTAAGCTATTCCTCTGGCTTGGTGAAATCGGTTTGGCGGAGATCGCCCATTGGAACATGGTCTGAGTCGATGACATTCACGGCTTCATCGGATTCCTGCATTCTACTGACATGGTCTGCAACGACATTTTTGGTTCCTTTGATATATACTACTTCACAGTTGTGCTCTGAAAGCATGATCGCCCACCTCTGAAATGGGTTCTTCATTTCTGACAGGTTCAGGAACGTCAACGGACGGTGGTCAGTCAAAATGGTGAATTTCGATCCTAACAAATATTGGCGTAATTTCGATACTCTCCAGACTGTTGCGTACGCTTCTTTCAATACTATAGCCCATTTACGTTGTGTTTCGTTCAACTGTTTCGATAAGTACTGTATTACTCGTTCCTGTCCACCATGTTCTTGCACCAAAACTGCTCCAACAGCTGTCTGTGACGCGTCCGTATATAATTTGTAGTCTTTCGTGATGTCAGGGTACGCCAGTACTGGTGCTGAAGCTAATGTGTGTTTCAGTGTTTCGAAAGCATGTTTACACTCGTCGGTCCAATGAAATTTCGCCTGTTTTTTTTTCGTGAGGTTTGTAAGTGGCGTAGAAATTTGGCTGAAACTTGGAATGAAGCGTCGGTAGTATGAACACATACCGATGAATGAGCGGACACCCTTGACGTTAATCGGGGCTGCCATATGCTGAATAGCTTGAACTTTCTCGTGGTTTGGCTTGATGCCAGAAGCGGACACTACGTGTCCCAAGTACTGCACTTTTTCTTTCAAGAAATCGCATTTAGAAAGTTTCAACTTCAGCTTCGCTTTGAGTAAACGGCGAAAAACTTCTTCGAGATGAGCCAAATGTTCGTCAAACGTTTTTGAGTATATTATGATGTCATCGATGTAGGCAGTTGCAAACTGATTTTTAATTCCAGACAACACCTTATTCATTAATTCCATGAACTGGGATGGGGTGCTACAGATGCCAGACGGCATTTTGCGAAAGTTCCACAGGGCTAGAAAACACGTGAATGCTTCTTTGGGGATGCTCTCCTCTGACATCGGAATTTGCCAATAACCAGCTTTCAAATCCAAAGACGGAAAGAACTTCGCCCCTCCCAGAGAGGCAAGGATGTCCTCAATGAGTGGGAGTGGGTAGCTGTTTTTCTTGGTCACCTTGTTTAATTTTCTGAAGTCTATTGCGAAACGGTTGCTTCTATCTTTTTTGCGAACAATTACTATCGGAGCCGCCCAGGGGCTGCATGATTCTTCAATGATTCCGGCTTCTAGCATTACTTTGATTTGATCTTCGGCATATTTTTGCTGAGAGAATGGCGTTTTGTAAGGAGCTTGTCGGATCGGTGGGTTATCTCCAGTGTCAATGTCCATTTTGATGACATCAGTCGTTCCCAGATCTGCGTCAGTCGCGGCAAATAAGTCAGTGTTAGCACGTAGCAGCTGTTCCAGTCTGTCTTTGTCAGTGCCAGTCAGGTGAGTTAGTTTGGCTTGCTCGAGTGGGTCAGAGGGTGCGGTTGGCGGTGTCAAGTGAATGTCTTGGGACAAGTCAACAAGGCTTTCCAAATCAGAGTCGGATATAGTCTCAGCGAATGCTATTACCTGCTCTGAGTGCAAGGTAAAGTCTCTCGTGGTGGCATTCACAATTCGTATCGGTAGGCGTTTATGTCGGTCTGGTTTGGCTACCACTTCGGCTATGAACAAGCCGGGCTCCTCAGAAATTAGTGGGATGTTGCCCAGTGAGCGCACATAACAAGTTTGTTGCACTAATTGCACTCTGTTCACAGCTACCGGACACTCCACGACCGTGTTGGCCGGGATATGTATGCGTCCTTTGATTCGGACTAGTGAGCTCGCCTGCTCACTGATCTGTCGCTGTGGTCTCAGTGGCACCATGCTGCCTTCAATGCACAAAGCCTTTTTCTCGAAGTCCAATTTTGCTTCAAACTTCGTCAAAAAATCATTTCCCAACATGCATTCCTGTTTCAGGTCCTCCACAATTTGAAATTCGAAGGTTTTCCGGAATTTGCTCATCTCAGCCATGAAGGTTCCGACTCCAATGTTTTTGAGGGGATGTCCACTGGCGGATATCAGTGGAATACAGTCTCGTCGGTCGTCTGAAAATTTCACGATGTTTTTCTCGGCGATTTTGTCAAAGAACTTTCTCGAAATCAATGATATATCGGCCCCAGTGTCCACGAGCATATAAGCTTTTTGATCGCCTATACGTAGCCACGCCATAGGTGTGTTCGTCTTGATGCGAACTTGTTGGACACGGGCCAGTTTTTGTTTACGTTTTTCTGGATCTTGTTTCATTCTGATATTTTTCTTTTCTTTCCTCTGTGGTTCCTGTTTTTGTTTCTGCTTATTTTCAGCTCCATTGTGGCGGCCATTCACAACGGAGCCTTTTAGTTTCCCGCCTGTCTAGGGGGATTTGGCCCGGAGCGGCACTGCCGACCTATGTGACCAATTTGTTCGCACCTCACACAAGTTGGTCTGCCGTCTGAAGTCCAACGGTAGGCTGGGTTTGGTGGTGCTCTCCACATTCTAAGTCCCATGGGGGTCGTGGCTGAGCGGTCCATAGTGGGGTCCAGAGGGGTAGTTTCGCGGCGGTCGGGAGAAACGTTGTGATGGACTAAATACTCGGGGTCCAGGCTGAGGATGGCTGTTATTGGAATGTTTCACTGTCTCTGGTTCTTTCGCTAATTTTTCCACTGATTGGCCTATCGCCAACACAAGTTTCTCTAATTTGTCTGTCCTGCCGTCTCCTTTTTCCACATGACTCTCATCAGCTTCCATTGGTTCCTCTTTCTGGACACCTCTACACAACTTAATAACCCTGTTTACTTTCTGCTCCCTTACTGCAAATTGGATGGCATCCTCCAGAGTTCGGAACTGCTGCCTGTATAATTTACTGGCTAACGAGCTACTATGCACGCGTCTATTGAAAACGTCTATCAAAATTTCCTGTGTGGTTGAATTTGCCAAGTCCGTGTACGCTTCACGTGCCAGGGCGAGCAGTCTCTCTCCAAAATTTCGCATCAGTTCGCCATGATGTTGTTTCATCTTTCTCAGATCTCCTGGGAACATTTTTGGTGCGAAAGGTCAGAGTATCTCTCTCGCATCAACTGTTTAATTTGTGCCCACGTCATAGTTGGTTGTTGACTTAGTACGCGTCGCATGAATTCGGCTGCAGGTCCAGGAAGCGTTTTCATGCAAATAATTTGCATATATTCTTCATCCATACTAAAACTGATGCGGTCCAACTGGCGAATCCAATCGCACAGTTTATCATGACTCTCCTCAGGAAAAGGTTTAACATTTTGCGTCATACCTTGTGCCCTCATTTCTAACCGAATTTTGTTGAAGCTGTCCGCCAGTCTGTCAAAGGTAATTTCAGTCATGTTTAATTACGTTACTTTTTTTATCAGAAAATTCTTACTCACATCATTTCGGGATTTTTGCTCACCTTGTGGATAATTAAATGTTTCAAGTTTACTTCAAAGTTCACACGAGAAGTCACACGTACAATATTCGGTACACAGCAGGTATAAGACACGATTATGCAATTTTTTTAACAGTTCTATTCGTGGTCGAAAATCGGAGGCGGTATTTTTGGAAGGATTTTCGGATATTGCTAGGACTTACTTAATGGTGCGGTGGACTTATTCCCTTCCCCATCCGTCCTGAATTGCGTGTTGAAGGTCTGCGTTGTCGTTGATGAAGTCCACTTGTAGAAAATCCATGGCGGCCTCCAGTGTAGAGAATCCGGTCACTGCCCCAGTTGTAGTGAAGGTCGTCCTTCTAGGCTCGTGAACAGTCTAGGGTCTTGACCCGCGCGCCGCAATAACTCCGAAGGGAAAAATGATAAGTACTCTGCACGGTTTATTGTGCTATAGGTATAGCGAATATATGGTGACAACGATTGATTTCAATTGTAAATTTGGAGGCCGAAATACAGCTATTAATTTACGCACGCGACCGACAGCGACACGCCCGCGCGGCTCGACAGTCCAGACACGTCTCACAGCGGGGGTCTGGCCACCGCTCTGGCTCGACCACGACCGGAATGCCAGGTGCACGTCGCAGTTGCCGGGCGGTGTCCCGTAGAACGCTGACTCGGTTCCGACGAGGGCCAGTGACCGCGTTGCCGGCACCGGACGGAAAAGTACTAGACGCGACCTATGCGGGGCAGGGTAGATCGGCTAATTTATGGGGTCACTGCATTACCGTTAGACATTATACGATTAAAACAGTACGTGTTTAGCAACACTGTTACAGTGTGTCGCCTGTCCAACTGCCAGTGGCTGTGTGCAGAGGCTGTGTGTCGGCTGTCCAACTGCCAGTGGCTGTGTGCAGAGGCTGTGTGTCGGCTGTCCAACTGCCAGTGGCTGTGTGCAGGTGCAGTGTGTCGGCTGTCCAACTGCCAGAGGCTGTGTGTAGAGGCTGTGTAGAGGCTGTCCAACTGCCAGAGGCTGTGTGTAGAGGCTGTGTAGAGGCTGTCCAACTGCCAGTGGCTGTGCATAGTGGCTGTGTGCAGAGGGTCTGTGTTGGCTGTCCAACTGCCAGTGGCTGTGCTCGGTTATCAGTAATTGCCTGGTGGCTGTGTGTCGGCTGTCTGTGACAGCCCGGTGGTGTTTCAGTTTTCTCACCTGGTGTTCGACATGAGCAGGGTGACCTTCACCGACACAGCGTCAACCCGCGACCTGCTGAAACTCCTTTCACAATACCGGACCGTAGGCGTCTCTTGCTACCTGGCTGACTGCAATGGTGAGTACTCCTCACCCTACTTACATCGGTTACACGTGCGAGCTGTGAAGGATATCCTTACGTTTTGATGACACTATGACTACATCTCAAGTTAGCAGAATAACTGCATGCAGTTAGATACTATTCCACTCGCATGGCATGCGCAGTGGATCATTACTGAAGTGGTGCGCTGCAGTGCACGAGCTTCAGTGGGTCTTGACCGGGCGCTGGCAGTGACCGGTGTTCGGCTGTTGGATAGAAACGGTGCTGGGCCTGGTGGAGGCCTGCAGCGGCGGTTTGGCCGAGGACCAGCTGTACCCGAGTCTGCACGACGCCGTGCTGGCCATCAGGACCAGCGTCGACGCCACCAGCGCGCCGCTGACGTCAGAGTCGGCCAGCTGACTGCAGTGTCTGTCACGTGACCGTGACGGTGGCGGCCGACGCGCCGGACCGTCTGCCAGCTGTTGCGCTCGTATTGACTGCCAGAGCCAGCTGTCGCGCTCGTGCGAACTGGAGGAGGCAGCACGCACTTTGCAGCCGATTTCTTTCATGTAACGTCGAATGGCGATGCCAGCGAGTTTCCATGTCGGAGGAGGCAGCAGTGTCTGTGATCGTGCTTCCGGCCCGCTAATCTGGACCAATCATTTTGGTTTGGTCCATTCCGACTGTCGGTGTGAAACCGACCAACGCAATACCAACCGTCGGCCTGAAATGGTATGTTGGGCGCATTTTCGGGATTTCAACAAATGTATCATCAATACATACATCGACATGTAGACAAGGAGCTAGAGAGGGAAGTCGAAGGATGCACTGAGTAAGAGACGGTGTAGTTGAAAAGCGAAAAGAGAGCTGGAGGTAGGAAGGAATAGGGAAATGGAAAAAATAAGGACGAGAACAAGAAGACAGTGAAAGGGAAGAGGGAGAGAGAGAGAGAGATGAGCGAGACAGAGACGCGACTGAGAATGAGATGGAAAGGAGAGGGAGATGGGGAAGGTGAGCCACACGTGATGCAATTGAAAGCTTGAGAACAGCAATCCAAGTCATGTTCACGCGAAAAACAAATATTGAGTTTATTGCAAAGCGGTTAACTCGTCCAAATGGCTCAAGCTCCTTGGAGTGTGGAACTACACATCCGTATTAAGACATGCATCAGCTAAACGAACTGAACTTATGCTTACCATCCGAAATCCGAGTATTCTGAAGGATGTACCCGATGGTACAGGAGCCGGAGCGAGACAGGACCTCCCTCAATACTCTGTCTCCTATGGATTGTCCCTGCGAGTGGCGCAGGAACTATCCCGAAGTTTGGATTTTGGTTTGGAAGTCGACTCTTGCCATGCAATGCCAATAGTGCCGATATGAAACCAGTCCAAGATTGGGTGGGAACGCTGTCTCGTTTGCTCGGTCATCCAGTTACGTTGCCCATGCTTACAGAGGATAGAAAATTAAGCTGACTTTAAGGCTTAGCCAAACGTATGTAGCCATACGTACATTCACTTTACCGTACGTAAAGCAAATGTACGGATGGCTGATGTACGTACGGAAATTGACGTAAGTAAAAGTAAGTAAGCGCAGATTTACGTATGGCAATTGTAGGTAAGCGCAGAAGTACGTATGGCAAATGTACATAAGCGCAAAAATACGAATGTGCAAATGAATGTAGGCGCAAGTGTACATAGGCGCAAATGTACGTAAGCGCAAATGTACATATGCGCAAATGTATGTATGCGGAGTTGTACGTATGTGAAAATGTACGAATTCACAAATGTACTTAAGTGCACATGTACGTAAGTGTAAATGTGCATAAACGCAAACGTACGTCAGCACAAATGTACCTGAGTCTAAATATACGTATGCGCAAATGTACGTCAGCGCAAAAGTACGTTCGCGCAAATATACGTAAGTAGCAATATACGTAAGTAGCAATATACGTAAGTAGCAATATACGTAAGTGGCAATATACGTAAGTGGCAATATACGTAAGTAGCAATATACGTAAGTAGCAATATACGTAAGTAGCAATATACGTAAGTAGCAATATACGTAAGTAGCAATATACGTAAGTAGGAATATACGTAAGGAGCAATATACGCAAGTAGCAATATACGTAAGCGCAAATGTGCATAATCACAGACGTATGTAAACATAAAAGAATGTAAGAGCAAATGTACGTATGAGACAATGTACGTAAACTTAGGAATACGTGCCTTTGTATTTATGAACATTTGGCTAGGTGTATCTGCCATGCATGCATCTGCTCTTACGTACATTTGCGCTTGCATACATTTGCTCTTACGTATTTTTGCGCAAACGCACGTACATTTGCGCATATGTACATTTGCGCTTACTTACATTTGCTAACGTACTTTTGCCATACGTACATTTCCTCTTACGTACACCTGTCATACGTAAAATTGATACTTTTGTTTGTTTATTGGTTGGTTCACGACACACTTTATGCACATTCACGGCTAATGGCGCCGCCCACACTGTTTCGCCGGTGGGCCGCGGGATTGGGAAATGTCCTGAATGGCGTTAAAGTCGAACCCGGTACCTTTGGTACCCATAGCCCAAAATTGATACTTTTACACTTTTGTAAATCTGCACGTACGTACATCTGCCATACGTATTTTTGCGCATGCATAGATTTGCTTACGTGCATTTTCCATACACACATTTGTCCTAGAATTGGCAAGGTGACGTGTTCACTTCCATTTTAGAGAAATTGATGCGTGGAAGACAATGCTTTTATTAAAACAAGCATGAACAGATTACATTCACAAGGTTATGCACAAAGCTTCGACAAATGTACACGACTCATACCTGTTGCGGCAAGAATTATACTGAAAACAGACGGTGTATGGAGGGGCTCAGGCGCTTATGTGTAATAGCCGATCGGTGTGCACGAATCCATGAGTAAATGCTTAATTACAAAACCTAGGATATAACACCAAGACCTACGCATTTGATAATCTACTATAAAGGGGTCAGTGGCGGCACCACCACCACCATCGCCAGTGTACACGTGTCCAGTCAACAATCTCCTGCTAACGAGCGCGCCCCGTCCGTGTGATGATGTGATGCATGCAATGCGCTCCTCGAGATGAGAAAGGTCCTTATGTCAACAACTATCCCGCACGCCGCCAGTGTTTGCCGCGCCAATTTGCACTTCTCCTATCACCTGACAGATGGCTCTGCTATCACAGGTCGGGCGGGTGGCGTCACGGTCGGTGGAAGCGCGTAAGGTGGCGCGACTCGTGGTGCACGTCCATCTCGGCCGACTTGAAGTCGTTGAGCTCCTTTCGAATGATGGCCTTGTCCCGGGGCGTGAGCCGGGTCCACGGCTTGTCGGCGCGCCGGTCGTACTCGTGCGCCTGCGTCACTTCCACATAGTCGTTGAAATGTATCACCTGACGAGACCCCGGGTCAGGTCAGGTCACCGGCTCGGTGGACCACCACATGCAGACTGTGCTCTCACTGTTGGATCGCTGCCGCCGCTGTCACTACTAGATCAGCATCAGGACGGTCACCATCTGTCCAGGGTAGACAACGACACAACTGTATCGTTGTGTATAACGATAATCTACCCTGGATAACGATACACATATCGTTAGCCGCCACGGTAGCACAGTTGGTTACAGCGCTGGCCTGTTCTGGTCTTCACTGTCCTGGCGACACAGGGTTCGATTCGCTTGGCGCGCTCGGATTTAGGGCTGGGAGGGTCAGTTGGCAGCTGGCCCGATAAGGCCGGGACGAGCTACAAGGCGGCCGTGCCGGTGCATTGACGGCACGTTGAACTTCCAGTCAAAATTCTGCCGTTGAACTGGAATTTGTGGCTCCGTGGTGGGACCAGGGTTCACGCATCTAGCTGAGCAATAGGACTCTGGTTCATAAAGCCACCCCATCAAGAACTCGGATATTTTTTTTTACTAACAGGATCAGTTAGGAAACTATTATACGAGTATCGGCATAAATAATACTCTTTCAGAATATCTTGGGCCACCACTCTATCGCGATCGGTTGTGACACCACTATGTCAGGACGGACTAGAACTTTTCCACAGCATCAGCTAGGATGCTACTATGAAACCAGGATCGGTTTGAACACCATCAGAATCAGCGGTGCTCTACCGGTAACTGCGAAGCGCGTTTGATCTTCCGGTCGTGGGACCGACCGACAACGTGACATCACAGTTGGTAACACAAGACTGGGCTCAAAGTGAAAGGAGTGTGGTGCCTTTCGATCTGAGAACGATGCTATTCTCCACACAGCTTCCGCACATAGCTGCCACTCAACTGTCGCACAGAACTGTCATACGGGACTGTCGCTCAGATCTACCACACGAAAATGTCGCTCAGAACTGTCACACGGAACTCTCGCACATAACTGTCACACTGAAATGTCACGGAACTGTCCCTCAGATATGCCACACGGAAATGTCACACAGAACTACCACACGGAACTGCCGCAAAGTAGCACATCTGGCTTTGCAGCAGCACAAACTGAGTGAATTCAGTAGCTCGTGGATTTCACTGATTTGAGAGTGACTGCATTGATTAGATTATGACACCGGAACCACGTCCAGGCTTTCACTTCGACACAAGAGAAACATGTTATTTATGTTTTGGCTCATAGGGCATCGACCTGGTAAGTATTTTACGAAGAAGAATGTCTGTAACCAATAGAATCAGACACTTTAAGCCAATGGCGGTGCAGATGTATTACATTTTCCTCTGCGGCGATGGGATTTACTCGAGACATAGTCTAAACCCTCGCGGCTCAGTGGCCGTGATCAAGATGGGGTACAGAGCCTAGAGGTGCCACGCCTGGAGCCAGCCAGCTGCTGCATTCGTTGCTGATTCGTGACCAATAGACGCGAGGTGCGTATGGTACTCTACGATCTCAGCAACATGGTACTCCTGACCTCAGTAGCATGGCACTACTGACCTCAATAGCATGGTACTCCTGACCTCAAAAACACGGTACTCATAACCTCAGCAGCATGGTACTCCTACCCTCAGCAGCCTCAGCAGCATGGTACTCCATGACTTCACCAGTATGGCACCCCATGACCTCAGCAGCATGATATACTTTGATCTCAGTATGATACTCCTTCTCCATCGTCTCAGTAGCATGGCACTTCCTGACCTCAGTAGTCAGGACGTCAGAGTAAAGGTCGCTGTGTCGGAGCACATCCGGTGCTAAGCTCTTCTACTGGGAGCCGGAAGAGTTAACAGTGCCCACCTTGCGCTGTTTGAGCTCGTCCACTGTGGGCCGGAAGCTGAGCTTGCGCAGTAGCGCCACCTTCCGATTCTCCATGTCGCGGACGGACTCCTCCAATGACATGGCTGCCGGACCGACGTCACAAGTATGCGGCTAATCAACATTCGATCGTGACGTCACGTGGGCACCACGTCGCCACAAGTGCTGCTCGAGCTGCTCAGGGCAGAAAGTCGACGGCTGACAGCACTTAGCCCGCACCAGCCGCATTCGGCGCCGGACGTGAGGTGCCTGCTGTCCACACTGACAGCAGGCAGAGCACATCGACACACGTCCCACCCGAGCAGCGATACACGTCCCACCTGATCAGCGATACACGTCCCACCCGAGCAGCGACACACGTCCCACCCGAGCAGCGACACACGTCCCACCTGAGCAGCGATACACGTCCCACCTGAGCAGCGATACACGTCCCACCTGAGCAGCGATACACGTCCCACCCGAGCAGCGATACACGTCCCACCTGATCAGCGGCATACGTCCCACCTGATCAGCGATACACGTCCCACCTGATCAGCGATACACGTCCCACCTGATCAGCGGCATACGTCCCACCTGATCAGCGACACACGTCCCACCTGATCAGCGATACACGTCCCACCCGAGCAGCGATACACGTCCCACCCGAGCAGCGATACACGTCCCACCTGATCAGCGACACACGTCCCACCTGATCAGCGACACACGTCCCACCCGAGCAGCGATACACGTCCCACCCGAGCAGCGATACACGTCCCACCTGATCAGCGATACACGTCCCACCCGAGCAGCGACACACGTCCCACCTGAGCAGCGATACACGTCCCACCCAAGCAGCGACACACGTCCCACCCGAGCAGCGATACACGTCCCACCCGAGCAGCGATACACGTCCCACCCAAGCAGCGATACACGTCCCACCTGATCAGCGATACACGTCCCACCCAAGCAGCGACACACGTCCCACCCGAGCAGCGACATACGTCCCACCCGAGCAGCGATACACGTCCCACCCAAGCAGCGATACACGTCCCACCTGATCAGCGATACACGTCCCACCCAAGCAGCGACACACGTCCCACCCGAGCAGCGATACACGTCCCACCCGAGCAGCGATACACGTCCCACCTGAGCAGCGATACACGTCCCACCTGATCAGCGATACACGTCCCACCCAAGCAGCGATACACGTCCAACCTGAGCAACGATATACTTCTAGTTAGGTATCAGGGTTTTAGGGCGCATCAACTGCAGTGGTTATACAGCGCCCAGCACGTCGATACACTTTCCATCGAAGCGGTGATACACGTCCCACACAAGCAGTGATGCACACCCACCCAAGCAGTGAGACACGCCCCATACAAACAGTGATGCACACCAACCCAAGCAGTGATACACCATAGTTCAGTGACATGTGATCGGATAAACGATGCTGATTTCATTGATAGTGATGTTGTTTTCAATCATACCAGAAAAATATAGCCAAATAAGGCAGGAGGATCTGATGAAATTTAAGCTAGAGTACTGCGGGAAGCTGAAAAGGAACCGGCATTTCAACTTAGTATAATATTTTGCAGATCAGTTTCACAAAATACAGTTCCAACAGATTGGAAAAGTGCAAATGTAGTTCCTATTTTCCAGAAAGGAGAAAGAGGGAAAGTTGAAAACTATCAGCCAGTAAGTTTCACATCCTTAGTTTGCAAGGTACTCGAACAAAATTATCAAGGATAGAATAGTTAGTTATCTGGAAGGAAACAGATTGATTCAAGTTACTCAATATGGGTTTAGAAAAGGGCGATCGTGTCTCACAAACTCTTGGACATTTTGAACTTCGCTACGGAACAATTTGATCATGGAAATCAGGTTGATGCAGCATATCTTGACTTTAGTAAGGCCTTTGACATGGTACCCCATAAACGGTCAATGATGCAGCTTCAAGTCCATGTTATTGTAGGTGTTATCCTAAAATGGATGGAGTTGTGGCTTTCAGATAGACAGCAGAGTGTGATGTTAAATGGTACCACTTAGCATACCATTATGGTAAAATGTTCTTAGTGGAGTCCCCAGGGGTCAGTACTGGGGCCACTACTGTTCATTATTTTTGTAAATAACATTGAATGTGCCCCAAGCAGTAAGGTTTTTAAATTTGCGGATGGTTTGAAGATCTTTAGGGCCATAACAGGTTATAATGAGCATATCTCGCTGCAGAAAGACTTGGACCAACTTGTGAAGTGGTCCGAAGAATGGCAAATGAAATTTAATTTTGATAAGTGCAAAATCATGCGCATAGGTAGGCAAAATATGAAGGCTCTATACTTGATGGGTGGCCAAGTACTATCAGTGACTGAACAGGAGAAGGATTTAGGTGTTATTTTAAACACAAAATTGGGGGCATCAGAGCAGGCCAAGGAAGCCAGGAAGAAGGCACTGAGAATACTCGGGGCAATAAATAGGAATATATCATACAGAAGTGAGGAAGTCATCAGGAAGCTTTACTGTGCATATGTCAGGCCACATTCAGAATACTGCATCCAAGCTTGGTCTCCTAGCTATGAAAAAGATTGTTGGCTTTTAGAGAGAGCACAAAAGAGGGCTATAAAAATGGGTAATGGCATAAGCAACCTGGCATATGAGGAAAGATTGAAGACATTGAATGTTTTCACTTAGATATAGAAGGCTGAGAGGAGATCTCATCGAGGTCTTTAAATTTGTCCACGGCCTGGAGAAGGGATATCTTGGGGAAATGTTTGAATTTAACAGAAATAATGCAATTATATGTCATCAATTCAAAATTAAAGTTAACCACGGCAGGACAACACTAAGACTGTTTTTCTTCAACAACAGGGTAGTAGAATACTGCAACCAGCTTCCACAAACCATTGTCAGTAGCAGCACATTGAGCATCTTTGCAAACAGCATAGGCAATCATAAGAATACAGGGCTTGCTTTTCAGTATTCCAGGGAGGCTGATCAACGGATTTGGTGGGCACCTGGTTGAGCGCCAGAGTGCAACCAATAAGGGTCCTTGTGACTCACAGTTGCACTAATCTTTTATGTCTTTATGTCTTTTTGTCTTTATGATTCACGCCCCACCCAAGCTGTGAAACACGCCCAACCTAAGCAGTGATAGACGCCCACGTACGCAGTGACACACGCCCCACCCAAGCGCCTATAGATGTCCCACTCAAGCAGCGATGTACGCCCCACACAAGCAGTGATGCACGCTGTTCTCGGTCATATGCATCCCACCCAAGTAATGGTACACGCCCCACCAAAACAGTGACACACGCCCCACCCAAGCAGCGATATCTCCCTCCCCCGGCAGCGATGTATCCATCATGACTGAACAATTGCCCGATCGTCGCACGGCCGTATTAGCAAACGTGACAATGTGTCGGTGGTCGGGGGTGGCGTAGCCAACCAAGCAGTCTCTGTATGCGGCACACAGTGGGAGACAGCGCAAACAGTGACGCGCATTTCCCCTCCCATCCCCCCGCCCTCCGCACACTTGTCGGCGGCGGCACTGGCGCACCGTCTGAAACTGACTTTTCAGGATGTTCCTCTCCTCAAGCTGCCCGACCGTGGGTCGCAGACTGAGGCGCCGGTTGAGGCGGACGGCTAGCTCGCTCCTCCAGTCGGTGCGGTCCTGCTCCGTCACCACCTGTCGGCGGCCGTCACGTCATGGCACAAACCAGCACTGTGTCGTCACGTCACGTCACGGCACGCCACAGGTAAGCACTGTGTCGTCACGTCACGCCACAGGTAAGCACTGTGCCGTCACGTCACACCACAGGTAATCACTGTGTCGTCACGTCACGCCACAGGCCAGCACTGTGTCGTCACGTCACGCCACAGGCCAGCACTGTGTCGTCACGTCACACCACAGGCCAGCACTGTGTCGTCACGTCACGTCACGTCACGTCACGCCACAGGCCAGCACTGTGTCGTCACGTCACGTCACGTCACGCCACAGGCCAGCACTGTGTCGTCACGTCACGTCACGTCACACCACAAGCCAGCACTGTGTCGTCACGTCACGTCACAGGCCAGCACTGTGTCGTCACGTCACGTCACAGGCCAGCACTGTGTCGTCGCGTCACGCCACAGGCCAGCACTGTGTCGTCACGTCACACCACAGGTAAGCACTGTGTCGTCACGTCACGTCACAGGCCAGCACTGTGTCGTCACGTCACGTCACAGGCCAGCACTGTGTCGTCACGTCACGCCACAGGCCAGCACTGTATCGTCACGTCACGTCACGTCACGTCACGCCACAGGCCAGCACTGTGTCGTCACGTCACGCCACAGGCCAGCACTGTGTCGTCACGTCACACCACAGGCCAGCACTGTGTCGTCACGTCACGTCACGTCACGTCACGCCACAGGCCAGCACTGTGTCGTCACGTCACGTCACGTCACGCCACAGGCCAGCACTGTGTCGTCACGTCACGTCACGTCACACCACAAGCCAGCACTGTGTCGTCACGTCACGTCACGTCACGCCACAGGCCAGCACTGTGTCGTCACGTCACACCACAGGCCAGCACTGTGTCGTCACGCCACGTCACGTCACGTCACGCCGCAGGTAAGCACTGTGTCGTCACGTCACACCACAGGCGAGCACTGTGTCGTCACGTCACGCCACAGTCCAGCACTGTGTCGTCACGTCACGCCACAGGCCAGCACTGTGTCGTCACGTCACGTCACAGGCCAGCACTGTGTCGTCACGTCACGTCACAGGCCAGCACTGTGTCGTCACGTCACGTCACAGGCCAGCACTGTGTCGTCACGTCACGTCACAGGCCAGCACTGTGTCGTCACGTCACGCCACAGGTCAGCACTGTGTCGTCACGTCACACCACAGGTAAGCACTGTGTCGTCACGTCACGTCACAGGCCAGCACTGTGTCGTCACGTCACACCACAGGCCAGCACTGTCGTCACCGCACCCACTCCCGCCATCAGCTGGCGGCAACAACGCCGCTCATAACTCTGCGATGGGCGTTCAGTGAGATACCGACCAATATTACAGATGCAGCTTACAGACAGATGCATCCAGGTGAAATCAAGTAAGCATCCTACAGAATAAGGTAAGTTCGGAACAACCGCATGAATAGATGTGCCAAGAAGAGACAAGAGGGGAATATTTCCCAATCCAGCGCGGAACCACCGGCACGCCTTCCGCCGACGTGGCGATGACACAGCTCAGACGTATGCATTGCGGCACGTCGGACGAGATCTGATCTGCATGATCGAAATGACGGCACGACCTCTCTGATCGGCATACTCTGGATGGCCTCTCTGGCCTACACTACCTGAACGACCACTGAATAGCCTGAATGACCTGCGTCCACTAGTGAATTATCTGACCCACACGGCCTGAAGGAGCCCTCTGACTTGTCTAAGCTTCACGTTGTCCCTCACCTGTCCGAGCTGCACGGTGTCTCTGACCTGCAGAATGTTGCGGTCGATGAGCTCCTGTCGGTCGGGCCGCAGCGCCAGCTTCAGCTCCAGACTGTCAGTGCGCTCCAGCCGTGACCCGAGTCGGGTCAGCACGCCGCCGTCTGCCTCGTCGTCGTCGTCGCCGCCGTACTTGGCCGCCCGCGAAGGCTGGTTCTCTTTGTTTGTTTGCCGATCGCCACCGAAGCGCAGGGACCTGGCGGTGAAGCTGCTGGTGATGTCTGCTAGCTATTCAGTGTCTATTCAGTGTCTCGTGCAATGAACTGAGGTAGATAGCTAGCTAGTTCAGCTGTGATAGCTAGTGGAGACACCCGGTGCTCAGATGGGACAGATTGAGGTACCTGGAGATCAGGTGGAACAGAGTGAGACACATGGGACAGATTTGACGGCCTTAAACACCTGGGTCCAGGTTGGACGGTCGGAAACACCTGGGGAAGGTGACACCAGGTTGACATGGATTGGAGGGAGGGTAGCAGCAGAAGTTCCGTCTATGATACGAGGGGGTGATCCATGTCAACTCGCTTATATCACATGTTATCACAGGTGACCGATAGGAGGAAATCATAGCCCGTTGAAAACAGGGGATGTCACCGGGGACCAACAGGGAAAGAAACTAGCCCTTCGGCACATCGAGGATTACACGGCAGAATTTACTATGGCACACACTTACCCTATTCCAAAATAACGCAGCATAGGTGCATTAATGATACGAAACAACCAAGTGATTCACGTTCGCCTAGAAAGAGAGAAACAGAAACAGAAAGAGAAACAGAAATAGAAACAGAATCAGAAACGGAAATATATACCGAGAAATATACGGACACAGACAGATACAGATACAAACAGAGACAGATAGAGGTGGGGAGGGGCAGGTAGTGTGATCCTGTCCCTCAACGCCAGCGCCAGGAGTCGCTACTGGCGTCGGCACCAGAAGTGTGTGCCAGCAGAAGTGTGTGAATTATGTGCTCGTTATCAGGTGTATTATTATATCCAGCTGACTGAGCAGATATAAAGCACGAGCAGTACCCACCAGATGAGCAATGGTTCCAATATCGGGACAAAAAAAAAACGACCAGATGCATAATGCCCCCACCAGCAGTACCATGTACCCATCAAATATGTAATGCTTCCACTAGCGGAACCACAATACCACCAGATGTATACTGCCTCCCCCAGCAGTACCATGCACCAACCAGATGTGCAATGCTTCCACTAGCGATACAACAAAGCCACCAGAGGTGTGATATCTCCAATAGCGGTACCACAAACCAACTAGGTGTGTTATGCCGCCAGGAGTTCATGCACCGATGAGCGATGGCACGAGTCCACCAGTCCCAGTCCATGTTCGCGCCAATGCCAAGTCGATGTCCTCGCTAGTGCCACACCACCGAGATCGTCTTAATACCCCGGTTCCATAAGCATTGTCATGCGGTCACGAGTGGTGCCATCTATGCACATGCGGCGGCGGGATGTGTGGCTGAGCTGTGATATGAGCAGCGGCGGGATGTGTGGCTGAGCTGTGATATGAGCAGCGGCGACAGGTGTGGCTGAGCTGTGATATGAGCAGCGGCGGGATGTGTGGCTGAGCTGTGATATGAGCAGCGGCGACAGGTGTGGCTGAGCTGTGATATGAGCAGCGGCGGGATGTGTGGCTGAGCTGTGATATGAGCAGCGGCGACAGGTGTGGCTGAGCTGTGATATGAGCAGCGGCGGGATGTGTGGCTGAGCTGTGACATGAGCAGCGGCGACAGGTGTGGCTGAGCTGTGATATGAGCAGCGGCGGGATGTGTGGCTGAGCTGTGATATGAGCGGCGGCAGGTGTGGCCGAGCTGTGATATGGGCAGCGGTGGTATGTGTGGCCGAGCTGTGATATGAGCGGCGGCGGCAGGTGTGGCCGAGCTGTGATATGAGCGGCGAGCTGTGATATGAGCGGCGGCGGCAGGTGTGGCCGAGCTGTGATATGAGCGGCGGCGGCAGGTGTGGCCGAGCTGTGATATTAGCAGCGAGCTGTGATATGAGCGGCGGCTTGCCGAGGAGTGGCGGGACGGGGCGAGGTGCGAGGGCTGGGGCGGTGCCACAGCACTAAGGTACCGTTCAGCCCGCCGGCCTGACGCTGGCTGAGCGGTGCATGCCACAAGTGCAGATCACACCATGCACACCTGTCGACGCCGCACGACCACGGCGGCTTTACCTGAAGCTTATCCTGGGCAGACTTGGCATTCTGCGCGCGCTGAGGCAGCGGAAAACACGGGTCAGAGTTCAGCATGCCATGCAATCGTCCGGCTTACGGACAGCGACACGTGGCTGATGGAGCCAGGGGACCGACTGACCAACCGATTGTCGGACAGATTGTCGGACCGATTGACAGCCGGATACGTGGTTTCTGGTGACCTCAAGTTGACCGCGGCCTCAAGTGAATTCTGAGCGAATGGACCGGGCGGATCGATAAGTGGGACTCAAACCAGATGACAATCTCGGATACCGTCCGCGGCGTGAAGTTGAGAGGCACATCGCAACACCGGCCGCTATTGCCTCGAAACGTACTTTGACCGATGACTGACACCACGTGACCCACGACTGTGTGGGAGCCGCGTAACGGCAGTGCCGATACACGTGTACGAGGACTAGCATGTGGAGTTGGAGCATGTCACGCTCGGGCGACATCCGCACTCACATGTTGTTCTCCTGTCGGGTGGCGAGCGGCTGCGTCGACGGCCCCGGCCTCGGCTCTGGAGACGCCAGTGCCGGCTCGTCGGCCACAGGCCGACACTTTTTCAGCGCCGACTTGAGCGGCTTGAGGTCTGGTCGCGGCTCGCACGCTGTCACCTGGTCGACGCACGCTAGCTCGCCGGCCGGGGCCGCCATCATCGGGTAGTACTCGTCGTCGCTCCCGTCGTCGTCGTCGCACATCGCCTGGCACACACCGAGAACCACGATGTTGGAGCAGGAGCACAGGGTCACGCCGCAGATACTAGGTCATCGTGTCAGATGAGAAGCTCGCGGGAGAGGGACAGGCACATAATGTATTCGGCGGACTTCTATTCTGCGCATGCCCAAATCCTTTACTCTACCTATTGGCTCAACCCATTGACCATGACACACACACACACACACACACACACACACACACACACGCACGCACGCACGCACGCACGCACGCACGCACGCACGCACGCACGCACGCACGCACGCACGCACGCACGCACGCACGCACGCACGCACGCACGCACGCACGCACGCACGCACGCACACACACACACACACACACACACACACACACACACACACACACACACACACACACACACACACACACACACACACACACTCTATGTATATATATACATATATATATATATATATATATATATATATATATATATATATATATATATATATATATATATATATATATATATATATATATATATATATATATATATATATATATATATATATATATATATATATATATATATATATATATATATATATATATATATATATATATATATATATATATATATATATATATATATATATATATATATATATATATATATATATATATATATATATAGATGGTAAAATACCCTGAAAATAAGGTACTCCTCCCTGGCGTGCCTAATGCGATACCAGCAATCAAGGTCCAACAGTCTGGTAAAGGCCAGAAAAACCAACCGCCTCGTTGCCGACAACAACGAACAAATGAAACCTAGTATGGAAATTAAAGGGACGTTCGCACATCTCTCATGAAGGCATGAATAGCATTTGCTCGGGAAAAATACGATCGCTCATCTCCATGGACACAATTGCTTCCTCATTGCTGGTCTTTTTTTACACTTCATACTTCCTCGAAATGAAGCGTGAACACATTAGTGTAGGAACAGGAGGGGTCAGGGTGCCATGCCACCTGCATATCATGAACGTTCAGCATTAATACTATGGCGAGCATGATTTATATATATATTTTATTAGTATATATATAATTATTTAATCCTTTCCTATTTAAATTACTGCGCTGCGATTTGGGGTAAAAATTATCCCACTAGATTAGACGAAATCATAAAATCGCAGAAGCGTGCATTGCGAATGATTGATTATAGATGTTATGCATACCCTACAAATGAGTTATTTATAAAGTACAACATTTTGAATTTGACCGATATGGTGCAGGAACAAATCATATTAATACTGCACAAACTTGTCCATGACACATTGCTACATGCTATGGCTGACTTCTTTCATTATGCAACACCTACTAATACAAGAATCATTCAACATTTTTCTGTACCATGCACTTATCGACAATATAGGTTGTATGCCATTACATATTCTGCACCAAAGTCCTCGAACAATGGAATTTGCAAAATAGTTCCCAGCATTGAACAGGTGCCAAGGAATAAAAGATGTGCTAAAGAAATGCAATAGAAGTCACTTTATGGAATTATACAAATCAAATGAAAACTGAAGTCAGAATATAGCTCATATAATTCACAAAGATAACTTTAAAAGTTGTACCTTGCCATAGTTATCAGTGTGATGATATATGAAAACGTACAAAAGTATGTGTTTGAATGGACGCTTTTGTGTGATATTGATAGGCTCGTGCACACCCATGTAATTCTGTATGAGGTATCTCCGTATGAATCTGTTTTCACCACTTATGTATTCCCCCTAACATTTTCACCTTCTGACCCTGGGAAATATGTGGACGTTACTAACTTGCTACCTGTCCACCGGTTTCCCGGGGTCCCATTTACCTTCTACTAATTGGTGGTAGTCTATCTGCAAAATATCAAGTAAAAACGGAAGGGATGCAAACTGCATTTGTAAGGCTCCGATGCTTAGGGCTCCGTGGGTAGGTTCCGATCCACGACACCGGGCTTCAGCTCCTGTATTCGCCACACAATCATGAGATCTGTCACGGCCGGTCGCAGCCGGACAGCTCACCGCACCGACCACCTCGCCCCACCGCGTCCTGAGTCCGACCTCCGCTCTTCCGTCAAGGCGACCGAGGTCACAACCGAATGGCCCCAGACGCGCCACCGCAGAGGCGCACCCATTGCAGGAGCACGCGCACACACGTGGTGCCTGCTGCACTGCCGGCCTCACCCACACCGCTGCTGCTGCCCTTGTGCGAGCCTGGTCCCCATGGCGCATAGCGCCGGGCACGGGCGGAGGTAGGCGCGACACATCCCCCTTGCACATTGCTATAATCACATTCTATTATATTTCTTGTTTGCATCCCGAGGCACCCTTGTGTCGGCTGCCCTGGTCTACGGGCAGTTCACCAAGGAATACCCCACATTGAAAGATCCAATGAAGGCGCATACAGCCAAAGAACAGAGGCTGCTGCTGCTGCATCTGACATGGGGGGACGACAATAAAAACAAATGATACGAATCAGCTTCAATAGTGGTCTTGGCCAACTCCCACTTCTTGACACGATTCTACGTTTCTGCGTGATACTGATGTGACAAAAATAAGTGCAAGATTTCGAGACAGTGGAAGGACTAGCAATATATCTACTCAGCTGTATCCAACACACAGCATCCAATGAAAATGATTTGTTCTTTGTTTTTGGTCAACCGGAGTGAACCCAATACAAGGCGATGCAACTGGTACCTCTGGAGCACCCATCATCACGGCTATCACTGGACTGCCTTTTTCGCCATCGCTGGAGCGACCGTGCTGCTGGAGCAGCCGTAGTCAGGCCACTGAAACGGCGATGGTCCCTTGGGCGGTCGTCACCTCTTGGATGGCTGTGGCCGTTCGGGCGGCAGCCGCCGCTGAGGTGTCGGTGGCTGACCTTTCTAATCCTGGGCAACATCTATGGCTCTCAAGGGCATTTCATCTCTAAGGCTGGCCCTCAGTATTCCTCGCGCCCATCACGGGTTCTCAAGGACTCTCTTAGCTCTCAGAGGGCCCGAGCCTTCCGGTGCCCATCCCAAAGCTACGGCACATCCCAGTACAGTCCTCTCTACCTCTCAGGGGATTTATTCATCCGTCAGGAGTCCTCGACATCTTGCATGGGCCATTTCCATTGTTCAGCAAACTCGTTAGCTTTCAGGGGGATACTGCACCTCCGAGACAGGCCACACAATTACTACCAGTCATCACCAGCTCTCGGAACTCTCGTTAGCTCTTAGGTGACACTGTTCATCCCTTAGTGTTCCTCCCAAGCCTCAGGAGCATCACGGTCTGACCCGCTCCGGCTCTCAGGGGCCATCCGTAGTCCTCGACAGCATTTCGGGCTATCAAGGGCAGTCTAGCTCTGACACTGGCCCTCGATATTCATCACACCCATAGGGACTCCCTTTATATCTCAGTTCTTCTGTCTTTATATCTCAGTCTCTCTGCTCTTCTCATACCGACACCTTCCAAGTCTCTTCGGCATCCCCATACAGTCCTCTCTAGCGCTTAGTGACCTTTTTAAATAGCTAGGGGCCCTCCGTAACTGTTTGGGAACCCTTCACAGTTCTTGATAGCCTTTCTAGGGCTAAAAAGAAGCAATCGAAGTTCTTCAATGGCTTTCTAGCTTTGGCGCAGGCCCTCAGTCTCCCTCACATCCATCGTTAGCCTTGGATGCTCCTTAGCCTTCAGGGAGCTATGTTACCCCTCAAAGGCCCTCTCGAGATGCTAGGGTCCCTTCCCAATTATCGACAACTCTTGTGCTTTCAAGAACAATACATTCCAACACAGAGGCAGACCTTCAATATTCCCAACAGCAATCAACAGGCAAAAGATATTTTGCTCATCCCCCAGGGGACCTTGTCCGTCTATTAGGGGTGACTCTCAACCTCAAGAGAACCCCAGTCCAGTTATCTCTGACTCTCATACAGAGAACCTCTTCATCCCTCAGGGCCCTCGCATGCTTTTAGGGCCCATGACAGTCTTGAACAGCCCTGTTTAGCTCTCATATCGGGGGATTTCAGCTCTGAGATGGGCCCTCACTAGACCTCTGCAGCTCTTAGAGGACTCCCACAGGGTTCCTATCAAACGTCAGGAGCATCCCAACTCTCTAAGGCCTTCAGGCGCCCTGTTTATTTCTGAGCTTCCGCTGGCCCATTTCATCTGAGACTGCTCTTTCCAGCTGACATGGGGATTCCAGCCGGGGCCCTCCAATATCGTTTGGCAACCGGTGACGTCACATGGGCTGGGCAATTGCTCAGCCCCGTAGGCTCTCCAGCCAAATTTACGTGTTTTCCACACAACATTTCCGATATTAAATACCACCAAAATTGGATAAAATCAGGTTCATTCGAAAGCTTGAAGAAATTTGTCCCCGAATATGACCCGTATTTTTCCCTAGTGCTAGGACTTTTTCCTTGAACCCACGCTGACTACATTCATGTCGAGCGCCGCAGGAATCGCGCAGTGCCACGGGTAGTAGCAGTATGATGGGACAGGCCAACTGAAGATCACGGACGGGACGGAAGGGTATGAGTAAGTAAGAGATAACTGTTTCAACATAATTCCTCCCCACTTGGCTCAGGGCCGTAAACAAGGGTTGGGGCACTAGGGGCATGCGCCTCCCATGGGAAGGTAGAAGCCCTCCGACGAGGAAAATGCGCCAACACTACATTTAGGCTGCCGGTGAAGGTACCGATACTGATTGGAATATCACTCCATTATAACCCATGTGTAGATACGGAACTTGCAGCTGGTTATCAAGGGTGTTTTACATTTTTCATTCATATGTGTCTAGACCAGGGGTGTTCTTTGTCGTATTCTTGAGGGGCAAGTGCCCCCTCAATGCTGCCTCTATCCCCTAATAATTTAAACTTTTAATTACCACGTATTACCACAATTTAATTACTACATATATATATATACCTATATATGTATATATATTTCTCGGCCGTCTTATATATGAAAACTTGCCGGTAATTTCGTAAGTACTTTAACAGGAGGAAGAAGGTTGAAATCCACTGACATAGGAGAGGTGGTAATGGGTTTGGCATCTTGCAGCATCAAATTCAGTTTTTCTGATAAATTTAGTCCGAGTTGTTGCTGGTGTGGCTTCAGGAACCAGGGTTATTGCTAAGCAGAGCTTGTTGCGTGAACCCTGGCCCCACCACCTGATCCATGAATTCCAGTTCAAAGGCAGAATTTTTATATAAAGTTTAACGTGCCGTCAATGCACCGACACGGTCGCCCGGTAGCTTGTCCCCGGCATTTTTGGGCCAGCTGCCAAGAAACTCATACTCCCTGCCGGGGGCATAAATGCGAGCGCGCGAAGCGACTCGAACCCTGTGTTGCCAGGACAGGGGAGACCAGTGCAGACCAGCATTCTGACCAGCTGAGCTACCGGTCCAATTTTTGTAGTTGGTCCAATTTTTCTGCAAAGTGTATTCAGTGTATTTGGTACTTATGGTCCAGGAGGTGACCATGCAGAAAGGATGCTCCAATGAATATGCACTCCAGTGAGAAAATTCCATTAATTATGCGTGGTAATTCATAAGCAAATTGAGTTCACAAAATCATCATAGTTGAAAAAGGAGGATATTTCCATCAAAATGCACATTAATGCTGCCCATAAAGCGCTGGAACAACTCCGACATGCATATATTGAAACACAGATAAAGTTCTAAAATTAATTCTGATAACCTGCATATCAGATACTTCCCACTTAATCTACAAAATACCTTAATTCTTATTACTTAGCACAGGGCTAGAGAGTAGAAAATGAGGCACATGTCATGCCAAATATGCTTACATTTTAGTGCCAGCTAATGGTTTCTATATGCCGGGCAATGGGTATTGAACTATGGTTATATCTGTCATAACATGTATGTTGCTTTCATCTGGTGTTCACTGCACATTCAAGATTATAATATTCCAAGGCATAGCTAGCAAAGCTTTTTATCCAAAGGGAGGTTAGGAGAGATTAGATTAAGTTATGCTGCATTTTTGTCTACATTTCATTGAATGTTCTACTACCTAAATAAATCATTTTTGTTGGTGTTATTTTGCATACAACCTGAAAAGTAAGCATTTGCACAGAAAATGAACGATTCCATCATCTTTGTCATCTTTATAAACATTGCATTAGAATGATAACTTCCATGGATTTATAAAACGAATTAAAGCATGCATTTACCGGTAAGCCTATGTTCATATTTGGTAAATATAGCTATGGTTCCAATTTCAGTTCGTGAAACTTTAAGCGTTATGAACGATAACAGGTTGAAGGTTATTGTACCTCATGAGCTGAAGAAGTTCTGCACCAAACTTAAGAGCATGTTCCCAAACCCAAACAATACTCCTCAGCCTCATATACCCACGTCAACAATTAGAAGCACCGTAGCCAAACCACAACACTCTCATGTCTTCACTGCGCCACAGCTGAATCTTAGCCAGGTTTTAAAGCGATTTGGAATGTTTACGTGACGTCACCATATATACCAAAATCCGGGTAGATTATACTATAAATCTAGAACATTCCTGCTTACGTCACTTGGGCTGGAACTAGAAAACCTACTAGGTTCCGTCGTACCATTTAGTCTTAGTACCCAGTTACAGCACTCGGGTGCGCCCTCTTTTGTCTTCATGACCCTTGTCAGCCCTCAGGGTAGACGTCTTCAGGTTTCAAAGCCATTTCTACACAGACGGTAAAGTGCGTTTTAATTTGTCCTCGGTTATATCACTTGCACAGCTTGAGTCCTCTTCAATATGTCAAGGGGAGAGGACTTTCTTCCACTTGGACCCCGTCGTCAGCCCAGGGGCCCTTCAAATTTTTTTCGGGGCACTCTCCGTCAGCCCCGGGGCCCTTCCAACGGCCAACGATCTCGGGTATCTTCGTCAATCTAGAAGAACTTCAAGTTGACTCAGCCAAGGGCTCTCAACATCTTCCCGATGGTATTCTCTGTTGACTCAGGGTCTTCTTCATCGACCGGGACCCATTCTATCAGCCAAGGACAACTTTCTTCGGCCCAGGGACCATCACGTGGGCCCACTGGGCCTTTCCGGGCCCTTTAAGGCGACCGCCTGTAGGGCCCCCTCCGAGCCTCCAGGGGGGTTATCCCCTCCGCCCCCTGGCTATGCCACTGCTTCCAAGGCTGGTTCAGACTAGTTCCCAACACCGCCGAACATTCGGCTGCACAGACGATGGGAGAGGAAGAACAGCAACAGAACGCTCAACAGGAAGGTCACATTACGGTCATAAATCCAATTGTAACATTTTCTAACCCGCTTGGTAATTAGATGTCAGCTCGGCTTCCTAAATGAACGCGAAACAGCCCACGACCTGTCGTCGGAAACAAATGGTGGAGCCGGTTCATTTCCATACGCGTTGCAGTGCCAAACATGCCCAAGAAAATCCCATATTCTCAAGGGGTCATATGTTGGGCACATAAGTCGCATCAAGTTCTGTATCAAACAATAATCAATCAGTGGTATTTAAAGATATTCTGATGTATCGCCCTTGTCTCAACTTACCCTAAATGTGGGGAAAGCTGATCCCAGCGGTGAGGTAAGTTATCGTAAACCGTTTTTATAGAAACAATTGCTTTGATGACTAATGGGAAGCGTTACTTTTAGTGTTGTAGGTTGATTATGGTCATTATTATCACCTCACGTATTCTGGAAGGAAAACACGAAAACTATCAGTAAGTACCACATTACGTACTTGCATCTAAATTTTCATTGGCATTTATCTGGTATTATCACATCATGACGCATAACATAACAATCTGCTTAGCGCCAATGTGCTGAACAACAATCTTATGCACATTTCTGTAATGATTCATGAGAAAACATCAGTAGCACGCAACACATGAATAGACCACGGCTCATCCACAGCTCATCTTGCCCCAATCGCAATTGTTCAACCAGCCCAATACCCACGTCACTCATATAAAATATGATTGTCTACCTCTTGATCATCGTACGTCAAAGTGGCTTGGTGGATATCAAAAGAAAACCCATGACTATAACTCTACGATGTGATCGACAGACTAACTGTTACCAATCAAAGAAAAGAAAAGCATTTCCAAGTCGAAGAAAATTATATCAGACCTTAAAAAACATATTTGTTCCGGGTTCATTAGATATATACCGCTCCCGGCCACCGTCCAAAAACGGAAACATTCTTCCAAGTGTCGGCAGCTGACTTATAAATTCCTGTTACACCATAGGAGGTGAGATAATAGGGGTAGCTCAACTTACCTGTAGGTTCAACAATCCTCACTTTCCCATGCTGATAAAGACAAAGCACAGCAAGGGGATTGGATCAGAGGAGTTATAGCCGTCCTGCTGTTAGCACCGCATCGGACTTCAAACGCGGAGACTAATATATACAGAACTTTATCCCTCACGAAAAATCAGGTGGCAAATTTTGATCGCATAAATTTATGTTGTGAAGAGCTAAAATGTGACCTATGAAGCAGAGAACCGTCAAATTTCGGAAGCTTCATATTGTCGATATTGCACCAAGAGCGGACATTTGTTGTCCAACGTAGTGCCGTCAAGCGGGACATTTTGGAACAAGTTAATAGGAAACTTCAGGAATTAATGAATGTTTTCAAGACAGTATTTTTTCGAAGATGATTCATTCGCGTAGGTACAGTTCATACGCATTTACAGATACAAATTCGGTGCCGTATTTTCATAGAAAATAGCAACACAAGTGAAGCAGCCCTTTGTGCATCCACATAATCATGTGAAATGTAAAATGTAGCTTAAAGTGTCCCTATGGTGCTACACGTCCAACCCAACGTGATAAGAACGAACTAGCCACCAATCCGTTAATGCAGAAGCCAGTTCCTTTTCATTGCTTTTTGTCCGTCACTTAGGAGGTGACGCCATTGAAATGTAACAAATGATTGTATTGGTGATGTTCAAGCGATGTAATTGCAGATCAAAGATAATGATTTACACCCAACAACCCTCTCATTTGAAGGATCGACTTATAAGCTACATTAATACATATAGTAGTAAGACATCATCTCCGTCACTTTTGGCTCACAGGTGCCTGCCCAGGAACAACATTTGCACAGGCTATTCGAAAGTGTGATTTCTTCCCATCTGTAAGTCGTTGGATGGACATCAATATTGATTTCTGGCTCGTATGTGTTGGTGACATATTTTGGTGGAGTATCGCAGGGATGAAGTTTCGCCGTAATCAGTGGGGTGTACCCCAATAAATAATGCACGCACAGGCAAGGCGGGGGTAAACAATTGTCTGCCTCAAACATATCTTTCTTCCTCGCAATCGCTACGACTAGGGGGTTGATTTCTGCACCCATTTTTTTTTTTTTTGGGGGGGGGCAAAATCAACATTCAGGTGGTACTTGCCCCCTCAAAAGTGTATAAAATGGTAATGACCGAAACGTATATATATATATATGTATATATATATATATATCTACATACATACCACCAATGGTAGTGGAAAGCGTGCCAGACACATCGCTTAACGTTTCAAATGCGAAAATCTGCCGGTAACATTGGCATTGGTGGCCTATCAAAGTTCACAGGCTGGTTTCTGGCCCTGTCGTTCAACAGTGGCGGGTGGCCGAAGCTAAATGGCAAATTATTAGTAGAATGTAGTCACACAGGGCAAATCGTAAAGCAGCGACGCAGTTAGGATTTTGCAACGGGTGACCCGATGAAAAGAGTGCAATAAAACAGAAAAAGTTTCGGGCGCGCGAAACATGCCGGAAATTTGTGGTTTTGCCTTTCAAAACTCTCGTTTTGCAAATTTATCATTTGATTTAGTGCATACTTGGGACGTAGGGACCCTTTGGCTGCGTCTCTGTCGCAAAGTATCGATATTTGCAATGCATCAGTGATAATGAACTGGACCTTTCAAGGCAAGCTAGCTGTGATAAATGAACTAAGCAGCACATTTTATGGAGATGGAGTCGCATAGATTGCAACTATATTCTTCGTGGTGCACGAGTGAGCATCCGGGAGCGCTTGACGCAGAGGTAATTTCAAAGTTCTCAAGATTATCAAGTGCCCTCCAGTTTGCTTTCTTTGCTGACGATCCCCCCCAATGTCCGCATTACCATCGCGTCTGACAAGTATTGCTCCAATAGCCCTACACGAGGAAATAACTACCTAAGGCTCTTTCACCTGCCTCCTCCTCGACCCTAAATCCGTGGCGTTGCTTTGCCACCAAACATCACAATACTCAGCTAGCTATTCCTCGATAAAGTTAAATTTGCCGCCTAGTTGATTGCAAATTGTCGCGAATGCCAGCAACCACCCTACCGAAAGATATCAATCCAAACAGTTGTCTAGGATCATGGTCAAGCTAGGTGGTGCCAGTTATTGGGGACCATGGTCTATGTTTGGTTATACTTGGTTGGATGTTTGCATACCTTTCATTCGATACTCACTGGCCGTAGCAGATATGGCAACGTCAACACAGCTGAAGGAGAGACGAGGGAGGGAAGGCGCGAGTGAAATGTGGGGCCATAGAGAACATTTGAAACCTTACCAAAGTGAAACAAAGTGGGTCACCCCGGTAGCTCAGTTGGTTAGAACGCTGGCATGTACTGTTCTCCTCTGTCCTGGCAACGCAAGGTTCGAGTCGCTTCACGCGCTCGCATTTAGCCCCGGCTGGGAGTGTCAGTTGGCAGCTGGCCCGATAAGGCCGGGGACGAGCGACCGGGCGGCCGTGTACATTAAACTTTCGGTCAAAATTCTGCCGTTGAACTGGAATTCATGGATCGGGTGGTGGGGCCAGGATTCGCCTAACAAGCTCTGCTCAGGAATCGGACTCTGGTTAATAAAGCCACTCCAACAATAAGCCGGATGAAATGCATTTTTAAAAAGCCTTGGAGAATAGGGTAAAAAGACTGCTGTGGGGATTTACATGACAAATACGCCACGATGGCCTATTACGCTTCAGAATACACAATGCTATACGTATTTGTATGCACAATGCTATATATGGCGCATAGTGAAAAGTATTTGCTGTATCTTATTTTCTATCTTCCTTACCAACAAGCTAGAAACCGAGCATATATCAAGAACCACACATCGTAAATGAAGAGACGTCTTCGTTTTCTCGTCTATTCACTGCCAGCATCATCCAACAATCCGACCTACAACCTATTCTGTTTCCATTGCTAGCATTAGTCTGATTGAACCACTAACATCCTCGCTATTAACGAACATAGTCTTCTTTATCTATTGATAAACAGTGAGTCTCCTCAACAATGCCTATGCAACTGCTTAGCATACCTTGTTCTTCGTCACCTATTGTTAACATTTTCATGTATGACTAGACTCCTCGTAGTTTGTGTATTATACAGAATACTCTTCTCATTCAGCATTAGTCTCATCTCCATTTAGAGTATTTAGAGCAAGCCTTGAACCACCAAAATCACGACCAGGAGCGTGTATTTGTGAAAACTATTGGGGAGGGGGCGGAGACAATAGGGTTCAATGAATTGAGAAGGCAATCTTCATAGGGCTCCATGTAAAATTTGGATTTATTGGGCAAAGCTGACACTGGTGGGGCATTCTCCACTCATAAGCATGCAAAACAAAACCCATGATCACCACCACCACAGCCTCCATTGCCATTCACCACCACCACCACCATTCACATTCACCACCAGTACCACCACCATCATTCCAATTCACCAAAACTATATTCATTCATCAGTGACCCTACACTCACCTGTAAACAGTCCTCTCCTTTACCCTCCTATCACAGTCAACATTTTAATTCCCCCTCACTTACGAACACCACGGACATCCACATCACTATCCAATGTCTTTCTCGTTCACTAATGCGTTCTCAACATGTAAGCATACCACCTCATTCGCCATCAACCTGGTGCGCATCACCACTGACCTCATCGTCGTCCACCTCCTCGTGGTCATAGTCGGTCCCGGCGGGCGGTTGTTGCTGGTACTGAGGCGGCGGCGGAGTGGGCGGCGGCGGCGGCGGCGGCGGCGGCGGCGGCGGCGGCGGCGGCGGCGGCGGCGGCGGCGGCGGCGGCGGCGGCGGCGGCGGCGGCGGCGGCGACGCAGAGCCACAGGGCGACCCGGGCGGCGGCCAGCGGTCTCCGCCCGTCCAGTTGCAGAACATGGGAGGCGGCGGGATGGGGCCGATCTCCGAGACGGAGATGGGCGGCTCGGGCAGCTCGGCCAGTCGCAGGCCGTGCTCGGATGCCGAGCTGTGTAGTTCCGCCGGCGGTGGCAGCTGGGCTGTGACGCACCGGCACCGTCGGGTCGTTAACAAGTCAATAGCAGGTCAACAGCAGGTCAATGGCCGGTAAACAGCAGGCCAACATCAGGCCAAGGACGGGTCAACAGCGGGTGAGCTACTGGATTACGCCAGATCCGCACGAGATCAGCAACAGCTTCGTGGCAGGTCAGCAGAAGATCAACACAGCAGGTAGCCGGCAGTTCAACAGATGGCTTCAGCCTACAGATCCCCAGTCTGCATGTCATCACCAGGTAGCCGACAGTTGAACAGATGGCTTCAGCCTACAAATCCCCAGTCTTCATGTCGTCAGCAGGCCATCTGTTTGCCTTCATCATGCAGTCTCCTTCACTATGTTATCAGCGGGTCAATGAATATCGAAATATGGGCATGTATGATAACGTCCTGGCTACAACCTCAGTGGCTACAACCTCATCCTCCTGGCTACAACCTCATCCTACTCTCTTTCGTTCGTCATTGGTGCCAATTATTGGTGCGACCATATCCTCATGAGCCGCATGACACGGATTCCTGGAAAATCTGCACATGCTATGGACTGGAGGATACCGTGTAGGTAGTCTTACAGTCCCAAGGATTTCATATGGTATACTTCTCACCCCAGCACACAGACTGTCGTGTCATTTAGGAATTTGGTAAAAATGCATTTCGGCACAATATAGGACAGCGTGTATTATAACGTGTTATGGCTGCTTTCTGCACGCACAGTAGCGACAGATAGTTTGCTTGAATATTATGGTCCCAACCGTGGACAAAGCACTCCAAATGACCCTTGTCTACCTTAAACACATAGCTATAATAGAGCAGTGCGTTTCGCTTCAGTAGACAAGAAACGTTTCAGACCCAAACCTGGTATGGTAAGCCGGAAGGGTACCTTTTAACGTGCCGTCAGCACTCGCACGCACGTCGTTCGCGTCATTTTCATCCGGCTCAGAGTAACATTTGCTTTATTTTGGTCACGTCTTGGTCACGCCTTGGGCACGTCTTGGCCACGTCTTGGCCACGTCTTGGCCACGTCTTGGTTACGTCTTGGGCACGTCTTGGGTACGTCTTGGTTACATCTTGGTCACGCCTTGGTCACGTCTTGGGCACGTCTTGTGTACGTCTTGGCCACGCCTTGGGAACGTCTTGGGAACGTCTTGGGTACGTCTTGGGACGTCTTGGGAACGTCTCTTTTCGGGTCACTTTTTACCCCACCGCTCATCGTCACTGCAGCGCAACATCTGTACTGTGCTTACATTGCCAGTTCATCGGTCACATGCGTTCGAAGGCTAGTAGAGGAAACCGTAGAGATCGTTTCAGGTTTCAGTATGCCTTAGCTATACGATGATGACAAAGTCGTCTTGCTCGACGGTTATCGATGATAAGGCGCACTGGTCAGAATGAATGCAAAGCTAGTCCGTGGCAATGCTCATAACTAAGTGTGCCACACTGTGTCACTGCATCATTGTGTCACTGCAGTGCTGGGCCATTGCATCACTGTATCACTGCATCACCGTGTCACTGCATCACTGTATCACTGCATCACGGATCGGCAATGTAAACACAGCGCAAGTACGGAGCTGCCGCTGCATTGGGCGGTTGGAGAAGCGTGACGTAGACATGACGCAGACGTGACCCAGACGCGACCCAGATGTGATCCAGATGTGATCCAGACGTGGCCCAGCCGTGACCCAGATGTGACCCAGACATGACCCAGCCGTGACTCAGACGTGACCCAGACGTGATCCAGACGTGGCCCAACCGTGACTCAGACGTGACCCAGGCGTGGCCAAAACGTGACCCAGCCGTGATCCAGACGTGTTGTTTGCTTGTTTATTGGGGTTTATGGGCACATTGACTGCACTGGTCATGCAGCGCCCACTGATCCAGACGTAACCCAGGCATGACCCAGACGTAACCCAGACGTGACTCAAACGTAATCCAGACAAAACAAATGGCACACTGCGAAGTACCCGTGGGACCGAACCCTAAGTATATGACAGCATCAACACCATTGTGACTAATGGCTGGTCGATAAAATGTCTGAATCCAGACTTGAACCTGAAGCAGAAGTCAATGGACGAAGAATCTTGTCTACTCAGGCGTTTTTAATGGTACGCAAGAGGAGGGAAATTTCCCATTTGAAGTATTTTATCCATAGTGTCAACTAAAATATTTATGCCAACTGCCCGATGTTTCTGCGCGTACAAACCACAGACACCAAGCGCAGCACATTGCCCTACATTGTACCGAAGCACATGTCATCCACACTGCTCAGAAACAGAAAAGAGAGAGACTTCCATGTCTACAGTGGGCAGCTGGAACACGATTTTCTCTCAAACACAGTACCCCTACACCCACAAGAACTGGTACATCATCAAACAACTAATGAAAATCAACCAATCAACCACACATGCTCCTCACATGAGGACTGACCACGGACCATAGTGGGGACAAAACTGGACACTGACCGTGGTGGGGACAAGACTGGACACTGACCGTGGTGGGGACATGAGTGATCACCGACCGTGGTGGGGACAGGACTGGACACTGATCGTGGTAGGGACAGGAGTGATCACTGACCATGGTGGGGACAGGACTGGACACTGACCGTGGCGGGGACAGAACTGGACACTGACTGTGGTGGGGACAGGAGCGACCACTGACCATGGTGGGCACAGGAGCGACCACTGACCATGGTGAGACAGGACCGACCATTGACCGTGGTGGGGGCAGGACTTACCGCTGACTGTGGTGGTGACAGGACTGGACACTGACCGTGGTGGGGACAGGACTGAGCATTGGCCGTGTGAAGGCAGGACTGGCCGCTGACTGTGGTGGTGACAGGACTGGACACTGACCGTGGTGTGGTGGAGACAGGACTGACCACTGATTGTGGTGTGGTGGGGACAGGACTGGACACTGACCGTGGTGTGGTTTGGACAGGACTGGACACTGACCATGGTGAGACAGGACCGACCATTGACCGTGGTGGGGGCAGGACTTACCGCTGACTGTGGTGGGGACAGGACTGGACACTGACCGTGGTGAGCGCGGTGCAGCGGAGTCGGCAGACTGACGGGCCGGCCGGACGCCAGCTGGTGGCAGTAGGGCGGCGGCGGCCGGTGAGCGGGCGCCAACGGCGGAGACGGCGAGTGGGCGCCGCCGCTGCCCGGGCACGGCGCGCTGTTGGACTGGTAGCAGAGCAGCCAGCGGGTGTGTCGGCCGGCCGGCTTGCTGATGCCGCCCGTCAGGGAGGCGGGTCGCTCGGGACGCGCCGGTCCTGTCGCCACTTCCGCCGACGGTGAGTCGGGCGGTGTGGCTGAGTACGCCGGCACAGCATGGTGGGCAGGCGGCGACGAGCTGCCTGCGGCGGCCAGATGCTCGCGCTCCTTCAGCAGGTCTGCCGGCACAGTCATCGTGTCAAACACAAACATGTTCGTACACACCACTGACTGAGCTTCTGACCTACCAGCCCGCCCACACGCACGCATGCTCACACCCTCACACCTACACACACCCACACGCCCACACCCACACTCCCGCACCCACACGCCCACACCCACACGCCCACACCCACACGCCCACACCCACACCCACATACCCATATACCCACATTCACACACTCACACACACCCACAAACCCACACTCACACACCCACACACACACACACACACACACATGCCCACACCTACACACCCACACTCACACTCCCACATGCACACACACCCACATTCCCACATTCCCACACACCCACACTCACACCCACCCACGCCCACACCACACGCCCACACCTACACACCCACCCTGACAACCGGTCTCATGCATGGTTCAGTACTAAGCCCCCTACTCTTTATTTTATGTCTAAATTCAGTCATCCCAGACAACCTTCCGGCCAAAATTGCAATATACGCTGACAATATAGTTATATGGACATCACACGAAACACCACAAAACGCACTAGGAATACTACAAACCACATTAATACAACTGCATAGCAAACTCGCCTCCCTAAACTTACACATTGCACCACACAAATCCAAATGCATGCTTATCGGCTACCACAAATACACAGACTTGCCACCACTAAAATTAGACAACACTCCCATACCATTCGTCGCCACAACAAAATTTCTAGGCATCATATTAGACCCTAAACTCACTTTCCGGCTACATATCTTAGACATCCAAAAACGCGCATCAAAAAGAATAAACATACTCCGAGCACCATCCGGCACAAACTGGGGATCCGACAGAAACACACTGTTAGCTCTTTACAAATCAATCATTCGGCCAATTTTGGAATACGGATCCCCGCTCTTCGAAAATGCGACTAAATCAACCCTCAAAATTATAGATTATCTGCAACGCCAAGCTTTACAAATAGCCACAGGAACATACACCACTTCGCCTTCTTTCGCTCTCCACATCTATGACCACACACCAGAACTGAAGCACAGACGCACAGAAACACTATTAAGATATCATTACAAAACACAACTCATCGCACAACAACTATGCACGCAGGCACTAAAAATCCGCACCAAACGCAAACACCAACTCATGAACACAACACGACTTAAAACTACAATAGGCTGCCGCATCCACCAACACGAAAATAGACTACACATCACACTCCCGACAGCAAAAGCACTCCTACCACCCACTGCATGGTGGAAACACCAATCACCAAAAACACACCTCCTCATAGACCAGCCAAAGCACACCTACAAAGACGCAGAAATACACCAACTGTTCCTCCACTTCAAAGCTCAACATCCAAACCACAACATCATCTACACGGACGAATCCAAATCTCACACACAGCAGACGGGCACAGCGGCGGTGCTGTATCCCGACGCAGCACCGCCGCGGGTCATCCTTCGTGCCCGTCTGCATGACACAGCATCCACATACACAGCAGAATTATTTGCAATCTTCTCGACATACTGCACCATCTACAACACCAAAATTGAACACCACATCATAGCCACAGACGCAAAATCAGCATTACAGAACATAACACCCCACACCAAATACAAGCACCCCCTCATACCCAAAATACTACAAATCCGAAGAAAAAAACTCACTATACCACAACGACCAACACTACTCTGGATCCCAAGTCACACAAACATACACGGCAACGAACACGCAGACACCGAAGCCAGCATAGCCACAACACTACAACAAACCACACCCTGCCAACTTTCACAATCAGACTACTACCCCACAATACGCCAGGCAATCAACAAAGACATTCAACTAACATGGGACACAACAATCACGCAACTACACGAAATACACCCAAAACACGAACTCTGGCACACCATCAACCAAAACACTAGACAAAAAGAACGCATACTAACTCGATTACGGCTCGGATACACTGCACTCACGCACTCCTACCTCTTACAACAACTCCCACTACCACAATTCACAACATGTCAACGAACACTCACAATTAAACACATACTCATACACTGCACCAAATACAACACAGAAAGACAACCATCACAAATTACTGCAACATGAACAACATCCCACTAAACATCACGACACTTCTCAACGATGAACATCCAACATTACACGAGCACCTCTTCCACTTTATCTCTGTCACATGCCTGATCCACGAAATATGAAAAAATCAAAATATATGTTAAAAGAGAAAAAAAAATGGGGAAAAAAGAAAAAATGAAAAGATATGTTAAAAAAGAAAAACAGAAAATCAACAAAAGAAGAAAAAGAAACAAAAAACTAACCCCACGTGATATTTACTAACACTAATGTTCTTGCAATGCAAATTCAATACTGGCAATGACCCGACCCAAACCCTCGAACTACACCCCACCCCATGGCACCGACCGGACTGGCAAACTCTACACTTCTCCACCAGCTCAGCTTCGACTCCTACTTCATCTGTCTGCAAGACGTCTCAACTTCTACTACCTCTACGCGCCATTCTTCAAGTCACCTCAACTGTCTCACAACTCGCCTCTACAAGACAACTATAATTTTCTTCGCATCCTCTCATCCGCACCACATTACTCGTCATACCCTTTCACCCTTAACAAACGGCAACAAAATACTGACACCACAAACGCCCCCCGGAAACAGCCGACATCACCACATGGTGGCAGGCTGGCCAAACACAGCGACACACACACACAACCCCGTGGTAAACGTCATCGACCCCAGTCATGTGTACCAACCCCGAGGTGAACGTCATCGACCCCAGTCATGTGTACCAACCCCGAGGTGAACGTCATCGACCCCAGTTATGTGTACCAGCCCCGTGGTAAACGTCATCGACCACAGTCATGTGTACCAGCCCCGTGGTAAACGTCATCGACCCCAGGTATGTGTATCAACCCCGTGGTAAACGTCATCGACCCCAGACATGTGTATCAACCCCGTGGTGAACGTCATCGACTCCAGGCATGTGTATCAACCCCGTGGTAAACGTCATCGACCCCAGACATGTGTATCAACCCCGTGGTAAACGTCATCGACCCCAGACATGTGTATCAACCCCGTGGTAAACGTCATCGACCCCAGACATGTGTATCAACCCCGTGGTGAACGTCATCGACCCCAGGCATGTGTATCAACACCAACCCCGTGGTGAACGTCATCGACCCCAGGCATGTGTATCAACACCAACCCCGTGGTGAACGTCATCGACTCCAGTCATGCTTCCACTGGTGACCTCCCTAATGCACATTTTGAAAGTTGAGCGGAAGGTCTGAACAAGGATAAAAATCCAAGAACATATTTGGAAAATGAGTGAATACAGAAATGCTTCAATAGGCTGATGATGAGATTGTCAGCATCCAAGAAGTTCCGAACGACCGTAATATATCATCCGTGTCATAATAAATTATCCTTCTTTTAATGCCGTTGTTTTACATTACACGGAACTCAAGAAACCCATTTACCAACTTAACGAGGGTACCCGCTGTCGATCAATTGCTGGATTGCAACTTTGTGTACCAAAATATTAAGTGGAAGAGGTGAAAAAGGCTTCTTTGCAGGCCACATCGGGCTTGCAAAAACATAAAAACGAGGTCGAGACCAGTACCAATGCAGAGAATGCGAATATCGGATTACGCGTTGTGAAGGTTGGCCATTGACACTTGCGGTCTACTTCAGAACGCGCAAAAATTATAGCAACCGCTACATTATCATCATAATTTGTCCATCTTTTCCCGTCTTAACCCGCGCCGTCTCGGGGGGTTGATATGCGACCTCCTAATGTTTTCCGCGGACAGTGAAAGAACGGAGCGTGGCAACGCGCCGAAATCCGGCAAACCCTTTCCCACATCAATTTGGCATGCTGTGGCAAAAGTTTGAGGTCAGGTCGTCTAGGGTCAACGAGTTAGTCAAGGTCAAGTGAGGTCGCCACCAGAAAGGTTCAACCAATCGCCACGCTTTAACGGATAAAGATATTTTAATGAAACTTTCAGCGTTTGCTTATTTTTAGGGACGAAAACAAAAAGCATCAGAGGGTTTTTTATTATGTAATTTTATGGTGATGTAATTTTTTTCACTTTTTCTTCTTATTGGATATTAGCTTCTCATATTCGCGCTTTAGTGAAAAAATAGAAGATTCTGGCAAAGTAAGCATTTCTTATGAAAGCAAGTAGACTCCGAACAACGTTTTTGGGTCCGCTCTCCCCATTAAAAATATAAATCAAAAACAATTGAAAACTCAATATTTTGAAACTTCAAAGACGTAAAATATATATTTCTGGGTGAGCAAAATTTGTAGGGCCATAGTCGATTTTGCCTTCCTTTTCTGATTCCAATTTTTTTCCAAAAATCTCCACCAAGCTGAGTCAAAAACATGATGTAAGTCGCGAAAACTTAGGCCCCCTAGTGACAGCATTTTAGGGGGAGTATAATTTTGGAGCTGTTTTCTGGCCCTACTTTCCGAGCCCTTTCCCATGACACCTCTTTCGTTTTCGTGCGACGCTTAGTTTGGAGATTAGAGGTAGTTTGAATCAACCACCTCACCGAAACGGGGTGTGATGATATGACCGGAAAAACGGGGAGGGTTAACATGAGAGCTTCTGCACAGAAAGAAGACGCCCATTCCGCCGCAGAAATGCTTATGGAAGACATGATGCATGGTTGCCTTCGTCGGCGCATTATTCTTTCAGGCTTGAAAAACATAATTTAGATTTAATGTTGAGCTGCAAGCTTGTCTGAACATTCTGAATATTCAGACAAGCTTGCAACTCAATGATCTGGAAATGGAAGGTGCGAATCGAATCATCACTGATAAAATGACATGCCAGCCGAGGTAAGCAGCACAAATCAGGACCATTGGGGAACGCGAATTCCTGCAACTCTCACGGCTTGCAGAGCACATTCTGGGAGATCTGGTTCCATCCAGCCGTTCCTTATGCTCTATGAAAGAGACCTAGTTCTCGCCATAGACAATCTGTTGCAATCTACCTTTGTATACAAATCAGAGGACTATGTCAAAAGAAGATTTTGACAAATACCATCTACAACCATGTGATGAGATGCAATGCAGAAAGTTACGATAAAACCGCAAGTACCGGAAGGCATAGCAAAACCGGTAAATTGTAAGATTCTAGATCACGTGCATCGCCACGTCAGCAGGGCACTTTCCGGCAACTCACCAAATCTCACACTTCCTTGGAAACAGAATGTTTTGATAATTAACAGACCAGTCCAATATGTGGAATATGTCACTTCAGGACAGGTCAGACGTGAGCCGACAACTGGCAAACCGGGGACTTGTAGATGCCCAGAATCTCCAACTGACGGACCCGAACACGGTCTGGGAGCCAACGAATGTGCGGTAGGCAAAACGCAAAACATAAACCTTGTTAGATCAAAACAAAAATGTGTAAAGATAAAGAGGAAAAGAGGGAAAAGAGAGGAGGTGAACAACTCCACACTCGTGAGTGCATAGCCGTCGAAGGAGGCTTCAGTAGAAGCGCGACCTCGCATATCCTCCAACTTCTGGAGTTGGATGTCAGTCCTGATTTCAAAAAGACGGACGTTAATACGACGAAGGTGATTACGGATAATTCCACACATTGCACTGTGAAACCGCAACAGGCTAGGCTTGGCCTCCCGGAAAACGGGCATAATTTAGCTTCGCTTGACAAAAGAAGCTAAGCGTCCACTCTCATCCGGTGATAACGAGGATAATATGCCCCGATCACAATTGGCTGAGCGTTGTAAACGTCCTTCGCGGTCGGCTGATTCAAAGGATGATATTCCCCGGCCACAATTAGGGGAACATTTAAACCACCGTCGAATGAGTCGGAGATGATTGCCACATACTTTGCGTATTGCATCCCCTCTGCCGTCACAATACAAGCCAGTTAGCCACTTTTCACGAACAGCACGAAGGTGCCATGGCTGTCACATTTTCATGCTGTCTGCTGCTGCCTCACTGCAACCAGACTTAAGCTGTCCGATGTCCAGTTGATTTCATTTGAAACTTAACCCACTTGGCCGCGCCAACTGTCTACAATGCGTCCACGTGGCCCCGCCACTATCGATAATTCTAGAGGCCCAGAATACCTAAGGCAAGTCAGATATACAAAAATTAAACATTCCAACCACCATATAACCTGGCACCTATACTAGAACAATCACCCGTCCACTACCCAACTGTGCTCAACCCCTTCCTCGCCAGTTTTTCCTCGTCACAGAGCGGAGGAAGCACGTCAGGTCTCGACGAAAAGAAAGCCACATCGGGTGAATATTCTACCAAAGTAGTACCCAATGGAATGGCACAAATATCTCACTACGAAGTATTCCTTAACACGCGCCCTGGAGGGGCGGGGGGCGAAATCCGCCTACCCCTCCGGGTTTTAGTGGATAACTCCAGATTTTACCGGCCGATATACGCCATTGTTTGTCTACCTGCTTATAAATGACCGGCGCGTTGTTTAAAGTAAGAAAACTGAAAATCAACGGAACGTTTTTCGAGTGAGGGGTCGCTAAATTAAAAATATTTTATCAGCGCCAGACCACAAATATCGGCGCTGATACACTTCCCGTATATTGACAAAAATGAAGTGTTCGTAGCAAAACTAGCGACTTGTTTGATGTACATTGTTATGATATATTGTTCCAAAGTCATTTCAGGTCACCGAGGTCAAGTCAGGTCAAGTTCATGATAGGTTAACACACGCCCTGGAGGGGAATGTCGAAATAAGCCCACCCTTCCGATTTTTAGAACATAACTCCATATTGTACTGGCCGATATACGTCATTTTTCGTGCGTACCTGCTTAGAAATGACCCGCGCATTGCTTAAAGTAAGCAAAATGAAAATCGGCCGAAAATTTGTCAAGTTAGGGGCCGTTAAAGCAAAAACGATTCGCAACGTCCGACCACAAAAATTGGCGCTGATGCTCTTCACGTATATTGGCAAAAGGGAAGTGTTCTTGACAACACTACCGACCTGTTTGCTGCATATTGTTATGCTATATAATTTAAGTCATGTTAGGTCGCCGAGGTCAAGTCAGGTCAAGTTCATGACAGGCTACTGAACCAAACTTGGAAAACTGAAATGTTGTCATAAATGCAAATGACTGTCATGCGATTTATGTCACTTTGCATGTTACTCCCTACACATCCGGAAATCTATTGTTTGTCATTGTGTGCCTAAGCGTTTCCATACTTTATTCATGTATTTCACTCCTTTCTTTGCGAAGCCGACTGTCCCCAGCCGCCCAACGGAGCAGTCGGGTGGGCACCCCGTTCCGGTAAATGGAGCAGGAAATGACCTGATAAAGTGCTCCTATATAGGTGACCTGAGGTCAAATGGCGGATCCGGCATGTGTATGGCATCATTAGGAATGTTCAAAACATCATTAATGCCAATTGTGGAGCATTTAAACACAATCACAGCGATTCATAACAATGACAAGCCAAGCCACGTAAAACCTGAAAAGTTTGCTATTTTGACCTCATTTTACCTTGAAGATATTGACCTAAGGTCAGGAAATGTGCACACAATAGATTTCACTATCGTGTCCATCCACCCTGTGAATTTCGTTGCTCTAGCTTTAATAGGAGCCGAGATCTTGGGGAGCGGAATCAGCCCCCTCCAGTGCGCGCAATTTTCAGTGGCCCGCCAGGGCGAGTGCTAAAACAGACAAAACCGTCTTACGGCGTTAGTTCTAGAATTGTCCGTTTGGTGCGGTAGTGTCACAGCAGCAGTCGTTGCCGAGCGATCTTGTTCTCCCTATATTCCTAAAATATCATTTTCTTCTCTGACCGACCACCAATAAAAGATGAACGATTCCTATCTTGGCCAGTTATACTTCCTCATGGGATCTTGGGAGAATTGCTTGGCGACCTCGTTGACAGTCCCGAGAGTCGCGCAAGCTTCCGGATTATCATCAAGTTAGCTCCGGCAGGTGTTAGGCGAAGCGATCGAGCAGCAGTTAGTAAGAACAGAAGGCTCGTGACTAAGGGACCAAAAGACTATCACATCAGGAGAGCGGATGCTTGGCTTTGTCTGTCGTTCAATATTGCGCCAATGTCCCGGTGCAACTAGGAAGCGAGGCTACAATTGGCGAGCTCTGCCTGCTCTGGTGTTGTCTGTCCGTCAATATTCCGCCAGTGTCCTGGCGCAACTAGGAAGCGAGGCTAGAAGAGGCGGCATGCAAATGTCCTGCAGTTTCCGTGTTCAAATCCACATTGAAGCCTCAACGGTCCTGGAGGCAGTGGCCATGGACGCCGCCACAATAGAGGATGGGGGCAAGGCGCGTCTCCAAACTTCGTAAAGTTTAACATTACGCCCATCACATTGCCTGAAACAAATTAACTTGTAGACCCTTTTGCTCCCCTCTATCCAAAGTCCGTGACGATATCTACGTTGGTAGCCATTTCAGAATGTATCAGAATACCAATTCCAGGCATTTCTGATTTACCAGCACGTTCACCGGTGTGATCGGTCGTTCGCAAAGTTGTGCGTGGACTATGACTATGGTAGCACTGGCATGCACCATGGTTCAGCAGTATGTGCGCACGATATGCGGGGCGGTATGCCACCACGGCGTCCAGTTGCTTATCCAATATCGTCGCATAGCATTCCTGACTGGGAGGTCAGTGACGTGTACACCACGCTGGCTAATGACACAATTCACTCGACGTTCCAAAAGCTGGATGCAAGATCGCGGCTAAGGATAAGTTGTTGGGGCTGGTGTTGCTGATAGCCGATGGACAGGTCGTATGGCTACAGATGGATGTGTCATGTGCCATAGCCGGATGACAACGGATAGATGTGACACGTGCCATAGTCGGATTACGACAGATAGATGTGTCACGTGACATAGCCAAATGACGAAAGATGGGTGTATCACGTGTCATAGCCGGATGACGACAGATGGATGTCATAGTCGGATTACGACAGATGGGTGTGGCACGTGCCAGAGCCGGATGACGACGTATGGATGTGGCATGTATTGTAGCCGGATTACGACGAATGGATATGTCACGTGCCGTAGCCAGTATGACAGATTTCATCAAAGCATAGGTGCTTCGCGGCATATGTGGATTATGGAGCCTGTTTAGTAGTAGATGCTTGTGGTGTTTTCAATGAAAAGTCAGACGCCTCACAGACCAACTATGGATTATATGGCGCTACACGGAGCAACCGACTTGAGTATTATCTTAGAATCAACAGGAAGACGTTCAGAAGGCTGCACCGTCGCAGCATAGGAGCTGTGAGCCACTAGGACTGTGTCGCATCACGCATCTGGCAAAGAGGCGATGCTCTGAAGTTGGAGAAAAGGCTAGAATTAAGTTGGGCAACAGAATCCTGATTACGAATTGCTGCAACTCATGGCTTTAATTGGAAAAAAACAACCACGAAAGGCCGAATATTGCCACCCGGACCAATCTACGAACTCCGAGGAAATGAGCATCTGGCGTTGGCGGGCAGCGCAGAACGCCGCTGAGGATCGCTGCTGGGGATCGCACTGTCAGCAAACGATTACACTGACGAATTGAATCATCGGGTAAATGGAAATGGAACGGTGTTAGTGGCACAGAAACGCGGCGTAAAGGAGCCAAAAAAAAAATCGAGAACACGGATATGCAGTAATCAGCTGACGTTTACGTGCCTGCATGGAACATACACATGGGCAGCAAAACGATGGAAAATGCCGAGCTTCACTTGCACAGAGCCCGGTACGACTGGGTATGGTATCAGGGTGCAGAACTGCTGAGGAGCAGCAAGCCAGGGCAGCTCAGGTCCGTGTCACCGACAATTGACCATGAGACCCTGGTCGGGGTAGCTAGCCACGAGACCCCGGCCGCAGCACCCCAGATACGTGCCACCGACAGCTGGCAACGAGACCCTGGCAGGAGCACCCCAGCCACACACTGTCGACAGCTAGCCATGAGACCCCGGCCGCGCCGACCTGGCTGCAGGGAAGGCTACAGACCACGCTGTCGACGGTCGATCGATGTCGTCGAGCAGCGCCGCACTGGCGCGGTTGGAACGCCCATCCCCTGACGCCACAGGCAGGTGGGCCCTCACGGCACACCCTCAGTCCACGCCGCCATGAGTGGGGGGGGGGAGGGGGGGGACACATGGTGTACCACGGAATTGACTTCAACTATGATAGAACTATGACGGTTGGATGTAGAACGAATAATGTAGTATATGGCATATGATGTGCAAAATGAAGTTATTTTTTTTTATAATCGAGAAACAGGAGGAACTATATATACCTCCACAGAAAATCATATATCAAGTATTTGAAAACAGTAAAGGACTCCCGTTGCAGTTAATTTCCGTGAGGACGGTCATTCTATTGAATACATGCGGATAGTGGGTATGGAAAAAAATGTGGCAAAATTCAACACAGGATATACGTATTAGGGAACAGAGATAGATAGGGCTTCTACACACGGATGTTAACCAGAGTGGAGAGAATATCCCAACAAACATAACCTGATTACTATGAAATGGCGAAACGAAAGCATGTGCTGTGTAAAGCTGATGTACAGCGTGTATGTACCATCGAATATGAACTTTATATATCTAGAGAAAGGAGGTGTGTAAGTTTTATCCGGTGATCTTTTAAAATCCAAGTAACTATTTGACTTAATAGCAGTGTGAGCTACTCCCAAGCTGACGAAGCTTTGAAATAAAGAGAAACGTCTTGACAAACTGGTGTTAATTTAACTAATAAGACGGAGAGATAGCTTACTATATATATATATATATATATATATATATACATATATATATATATATATATATATATATATATATATATATATATATATATATATATATATATATATATATATATATATATGCACATGTAGTGAGTATGTGTGTATGTGTGTGTGTATATGTGTGTTTGTGTGTGTCTGTTTGCATGCGTGTGTGTGCGTGTTGGTAACGTTGTGGAGCTGGTCCTCTTTCGGACATTTCTATTCAGAAGGACAATATATTTCATGTTCATCTCGCCAAATGGACATGACGAGTACCCTCTCTCTGTTTAATGGACAGCCCCTGGCAAGAATCCATTAGGGCTTGCAATTTATCAAATGGTGAGATTCCATTGGCGAAATTGATTGACTGATCGCCACTGGACGGCGTGTTTTGTTTAATGTTTAATGGTACGTGCATGCCAATTAATTTCATGGACGTAAATTAGTTGGGTCATCTCATGTATGTTTGGATATTTGTACAATGTATGCTAACTACATTCCTCCTGTTTTTTGTGTCATAATTATATTATTTAGTCGGTAAATTTATAAATTAGCAGCGTCTACCTGTTCAGAATGTCCACGAATGTGTAAATGTCGATTAAGTGAATGCTGGCCTTTGACTGCGTGCGACTATTGTTTAATAACTGAAGATGTCATCTTTTCTGTTGAAATGTTGCAGGATATTATATGTTGATGCAATATTGAATGCCTTTTCCAACTGATGAAAGCCGAGTGATCTGGAGTGTGGAAGATCTTGCTAGTAAGGAGATTAATATATATATATATATATATATATGTATTTAAAGACGTAAAGACATAAAAGATCAGTGCAACTATAGCCACAAGGGCTCTTCTTGGTTGCACTCTGTACACTGAACCAGTTGCCCACCAAATCTGTCAATCACCCCTCCCTGTAATACTGAAAAGAAAGCCCTCTATTCTTATAATGATTGTCTATGCTGTTTTTAAAGATGTTCAATGTGCTGCTACTGACAATGTTTTCTGGCAGCTGGTTCCAGTGTTCTACTACCCTGTTGGTGAAGAAGGTCTGCCTTAACCTTGTTCTGGTGTGGTTAACTTTAATTTTGAATTTATGACCTCTAATTGCATCATTTCTGTTCAATTCAAACATTTCCCCAAGATGACACATTTGAAGATTTCCTCTCCAGACCATGGACAAATTTAAAGACCTCGATGTGATCTCCTCTCAGCCTTCTATATCTAAGTGAAAACACATTCAATTTCTTCAATCTTTCCTCATATGCCAGGTTGCTTATCCCATTAACCATTTTTGTGGCCCTCTTTTGTACTCTCTCTCTAAAACACAACAATCTTTTTCATAGCTAGGAGACCAAGCTTGGATGCAGTATTCCAAATGTGGCCTGACATACGCACAGTAAAGCTTCCTGATGACTTCCTCACTTCTGTATGATACATTCCTATTTATTGCCCCGAGCATTATCAGCGCCTTCTTCCTGGCTTCCTTGGTCTGTTCTGATGCCCCCAATTTTGTGTATATAATAACACCTAACACTCACATACACACTACCACACACACACACACACATATATATGTGTATATATATATATATATATATATATATATATATGTGTGTGTGTGTGTGTGTGTGTGTGTGTGTGTGTGTGTGTGTGTGTGTGTGTGTGTGTGTGTGTGTGTGTGTGTGTGTGTATGTGTGTGTCTGTGTGTGTGCGCGTGTGTGTGCGTGTGTGCGTGTGTGAGAGAGAGAAAGAAAGAAGGAAAAAAGACAGTGGAGGAAGGGAGAAAAAGGACGCTGTTTTGAGATGGCACGCCTACAGACCGCCGCAGTGGTCCGGCTGTCCGGTTGTCGGAGCCAGTCAGGCATCTCCTGAGCCGGTGTGGCGCCTCTGGGGCAGGTCGACACAGCGGAACCGCAGAGACCGACAGCAGCGGCCGTCGGGCGCCGCAGCGCCACCACGGCCAATGATATCGATAACAGACAGAGAGGCAGCTGACGCACGCAACACCAGACAACCAATTATTCAGCACCATAGAACAGGACCACCAGCGCACGGAAACCGAATTGGCGAAGCCGAGGAAGAAGCGGTGGGGCGTGGTCGGAGTCGGGGCAGAGGCGGCGTGACGTGGTCGGAGTCGGGGGAGAGGCGGCGGACCGTGGTCTGAGCCGGGAGTGTGTGTGTGGGAGGGGGGGGTCAGAGAAGCCATCGAAGACGCCTACCTGGCCGCTCGGTCGGCGCGCTTGGGTCCGGCTGCTTCTCCACAGAGCCCTCGCGGCTGCCGGGTCGCTTCCGGGAGCCGGGCCGCCGCGTGAGGGTCTTCACAGCCGAGATGAGGCCTGCCTTGCTCACTCGGTCACACATAGCCTGTCACGACCGACCGTTCACACGCACATGCCGGCGCAATCGGCACGGTCGGGACCGTCCACACGGTCGGCACGGTCGGCACGGTCGGCGCGGTGGTACTGCCGCTCAACTGACGCCGGCCGACCAGGTGCCCGCCGCTCGCCGACCGCGTCGCTCTGTCAGTGCGCGCAGACTGGGACCTGGTTGGCGAGTTGACGTGGTCCAGTCGGCGAGCGGACGTGGCACTGGCGCCGGTGGCAGGAGAACCGCATGCAACCACCACCACCCGACTGGCTTACAGTACACAACCACTACCACCCGACTGGCTTACAGTACACAACCACCACGGTCCGACCGACACACAGCAGGCTTGGATCAAGGCCACCAGAAATGGCCAGACCGGTAAAATGCAGGGCCATGGAGCACTCAGTAGAGGCAACAAACACACATGAAGATCATGGGACACACGGAAGGGCGAGATCAGACGGATAAGAGACAGGATCAGGAGGCATGGTCAGGAGATGATCAGATGACAGGTCAGAAGACAGGTCAGGAGACAAAATTAGGAGACAGATAGGGACAGGAGACAAGACCAGGAGACAGAAACATGATACGGACAGACGACAGGAGATGGGCAGGTGACAGGAGACAGGAGACAGGAGATAGGAGAGGGACAGGAGACAGGAGAGGGTTAGGAGATAGGAGAAGGGCAGGAAACAAGAGACGGACAGAACACAGGAGATGGACAGGAGACACACACACTATCTTTAGCGGACACACAACCATGTGTCCTCTGGAGTGTACGAGCAGGGGATCGAATGGCCTGGCCTGTCCTTACCCAACCAGCGGAGATATCAGAGCCGAGAGTTTGTTCCCATGCGTTGGAATCAAGTCGTCTCCGAGGGTGTCTGAGTGCTTCGATTGCTTCGAAAGTCTTGGAGAGTCTTCGAGAGTGCTTCGTGAGACCAACACCACTAGGTTACCTGGGCGGTGCATGGCCGATGTAGACGATGCGCCCCTAAACTCCAATAGCCAACCAACCATTAGGTTACCGGTAAGTGTGGCTTTGATAATATTTGTTTATTTGTTGCTTTGCTAAAATCGGCACTTCGACCTCCTCAAGCCAATTTGTTTCATGCAAAATGGCAAGGTATGCTGGTGGAGAAGTCAGGTTATAAATATTGAAACAGGTTTGTGTTGCCGATACAAATTAATAGTGATTAATAGTAATTAATAATTAATAGTAATAGGGTGATAAGAAGTGGGTTATCGACTCCCAACAATGTGGGCAGAGCTCATTTAATTTGGTGTATATGGCAATAATCGATCAGTATATTTGTGTGTGAAGGTGAGTTTTGCCAGCCTGCCACCGTATGGTGATGTCAGCTGGTCAGTATATTTGAGAACCGCGATAAGCACACACACACATACACACACACGCACACACACACGCGCGCGCACACACACACACACACACACACACACACACACACACACACGCCCGCGCGCGCGACCTATGTTTTTCTGAGTGCCTCGTGGTAGACCACGTTTTGGGTCTTGCGTTTTCCTCAGACAGTATGTATAGCCTGTTGGGGTTGCGAATACGTCAGCAGCCTACATACAGTTGTCCATGGCTGAACACTGGTGAAGTGAGATTCAGTCCGACAACATGCATTGACTATCCCTGACTTTTGTTGATTGACATGGCGTAACTGAGTTTCACGGGAAACTGCAGTCGTTCGAACTCGAATGGTATGTCAGACGGTACGAGTGGGATGCATGCAATGAACACATCCTGATCACTCGCTTTGCCAGTCATCACAGTTGCCACCAACACATGTGGGAGCAGCTTCTTGACAGTCAGTCTAGTGCCGTTGCACAATTTCGGTGGATCGAGATTGCGTAGCAGCATGATCGAACTAAATTAAATTGAACTAAATTGTGTGGTGGCAGACCGGGTGGTTCGAGTGAGTTGAGAAACTCAGTTGGGTAGTTGTTCGCCTCATCTGGATCGGGTATGGTGTCTACCGACTTGTACCCCACCGGTGTTCCCGGTTGGAGTTTCAGCAGTTTCAGGTTGGTGTTGGGTAAATGGTCATTTTTCGGTGCCGTTATAGCTCGCTGATTCAGTCACTTTGGATTTTGGTAGTTTGTGATCAGTGCTGGGAACACTTTGGCGATCAGCTCATCTTCGGTTGTCACGGCGTGTCTGAACGGCAGAGTAACCTCGCTACTCTTGTCACCGTCTGTTTTCAGTGTCCATTCTCCCACCTGAAGTAGCTGTGATGCGAACTCTCCGGTTGTGCTATCGCCATACAAATGGACTCGCATGCTTGTGGACAGACATAGTCTGCGTACATATGGCCACAGATACGACGCTTTCAGCCAGGCGTTCCCTTCGTCTGATCTGGTTCCACGCGGGATGACAGGTGGCGTTTGACGGAAGTCGCCAGATAGCACAACCGTAACTCCGCCCATGAGCAGTTCGTTGTTTCGCAGATCTCTCAGTGTCGCATCCAGTGCTTCAAATGCACCTTTGTGACTCATTGTTTCCTCATCCCATATGATGAGTTTCACCTCTTGCAAAAGCCTGGCTTTTGCTGTTCCTCGATTGATGCTGCACATCGGACTTTCTTGCTTATCCAGATCAAATGGCAACTTCAAAGCAGAGTGTGCCGTAAAACCGCCATCTAGCAATGTGGTTGCGATACCGTTGGATGCTGCCGCGAGTGCCATTCGATTTTGACTTATCTGTTCTGCCAGTAACAGGTTTGTGACGAATGTCTTGCCTGTTCCGCCTGATGCATCCAAAAAGAAGACACCGCCGTGTCCACTTTCAACACAGTCATTAATCGTGTTGTATGCATCGGCATGGTCTGCGCCAATTTTTGGTGCATTATCTTCAACGAAAGAGGCCAGCCCGGCTACGTCGTAGCTGATCTCTCGCTGGTATTCAGCAGAGACCATCACCGCTACCGACCTGTCCGCTGCAGGTAGTCCGTAGCCGGATATTTTCTGTTCTCCCATTGCCAGTGTCCGGTCTTCGATATCAACTAATGCCTGGTTAAAGATCGCGTCGTTGTACGGAACGGGTATCTCGTCGGATGCTTTGATGAGTTCACAGTAGTAGCGATGGTGAATGTCCTCTGACATCGCCTTTTTGTGTGTGTTCCACAACTGGATCGGATCGGATACGCCACATACTTGCAACAGGATAGCAAAGAGTTACCTCAGCTGTCGCGGTGTTTGCATGACAGCCGCTTTCTGCAGTGCCTTGTTCCAGTGTTCGTCGTTTTCGAGGATGCCGTGACGGGCACACGCCTCTCTGTACGTGTCCATCACTTCTCCGTCATACTCTCCCAGTGATCGGAAACATGTAGGACCGCGAACTGTGCGCAGCAGCAGTCTCATGTAGAAACATTCTCTGCTGTTTGGGTGTACAGTGTACACTCGTCAGATCGCGTCTCCTGACACGTATCCTGGCCAGTCTGGTACCGGCTTGCTTTTCTTTCTCGCTATCCACATTTTATTTGTCCATGTATAGTATGTCGGCGGCAGGTCTGAATAGAACAGTGTTCTGGCAAAGTCATCCCGATCGCATAGTTTGAAGAACGTGGTCAGACTTGTGTCCGCAGGATTTTCAACCTGCTGTCGGGCGTTTTGCTCAGTGAAGTACACCCGTTGACCGTTCTCCAGGTGGACGGCCAGATTGACCACCATCGGGTATCGATCGTGAATGTCGAATCCAAACATTCGCCACACAGCTCCATTGCTGGATATGTATCGTCCCACCTGGTAGTTGTTCACCTCGTCAATGGGTTCGCCGTCGTCTGCCTTTAGCCCAAACTCGGCCATGTCAGATCCCTTGTTCACATACTTGCACACATACTTGATGCTCTTGATGGAGCTGCATGACTCCACATTGATGTAAGCATTGAACGTTTTCGACAGCACTTTGTTGTATGGTACAACCCATGTGTTGTCCACTTTGACTTCTATGCCACCACGTATCTTGGGTGTACATGTGTGGCCACCATGTTCTGGTAGGCGACAGCGATATCGGGGATAGCCATGGTGTCCTGACTGTCTCTCTGGTAGTGCAGTACGTGGGAATCGTTTTTTGCACTTCTTGTTCTCGACTGGATGGGTTGATGGCACCGCATGGTCCGTGGATTATCTGAGTTTTGATGTTTTCATGCAGAACTGGGTCAGCCACCGGATCGGGAAGCTCTGCACAGATCATGTCATCCATCTGTGACGATCGGATCTTCTAGACACACCACACCAATGTATGGGTATGTGATAGATCCAGTTCTTGCCACTCAATTGTGGTCATCCAACAGATGAGTTCACCGAAGATCTTTCCTTGTGTCAGCAGCCACATCAGTTTTTTTGTGTTCCTCGTGGCAAAGATATCGTGCCTGTCTGATGCGTTCTGCCCAGGATACAGCTCGTTCACGATCTCGGGCCATTTGAGATTACATGTGAACGTGATGAACAGATCGGGTCGACGATATTTGCGAACGTATGCCATCGCATCCTGTGTGCGCTAATGCATGTATTGTGGAGAGCTTGGGAACGACGATGACAATATCACTCGCTGTCCTGCAGTATCGGATCGGCCACCAGTTCGGATGGCGTCCTGCAGATGAATATACTGTTCGGCACGCAGCTTTTTCTGGTTCAGCCGGATGAACAACAACCGCTCAGACTCAACTTTGGCATGCATGTCGGTTAAAAATTGGCTGGTCACATCTTTGAAATGCAGCAGCTGGTTGAACTCTTCTGAGCGAATTATAAGACGGGACGAATAGAAGTCCTTGCACGAAACTCGCTTATGTGGTTTGTCGGCGCCAGTTTCGGGACATATATATAGAATGGCAAGTTGTAGCCATCTTCTCCGTATGGGAACAGCAGCGGATACTGCAGACTGTCGTACGACCGATGTGTCTCTCTGATGTGTATTAGTTTGTCGTCTCTGTGGCTGAGAGCAATATCCCGGGAGCCAAGTTCTTGATTGGTCATCAGGATCACCACCTCGCTCGCACATGGAGCGTTGAAACGTCGTTTGTGTTCGCCAGCCGTTCGCCTACCGGCACTGATGATCACATTGTGTTCGGGACCAGCTTCCATGTGTTCCAGTGCTGACTTGAAACTGTGCGCATACGGGTTGGTCGTGTGCAGCATTTCCTGCAGCAACTGCACAGTCTCCTCACGAATGGCGTTAGACAGTTGGCAGCGTCGTTGGGTTTCTTCCAATGCGTCGTTCATGAAGTAAACCTGTGCATATTTGCGACCATCATCACTGGGGGTCGCCAAACTACCCATTCGATGAAACACCTGACCCTGTACTTTTAATGTCGTGAATATACCACGATGTACCGGACCACCTGTGGAGCCGAAAGAGGTCATCATGAAAGTAGTATTGTAACGCCAGATTTTTCCTCGAAACTCATTTGCCATGGATGTGCTACCTGTAAGAAGCTCCTTAATTATATTAGGAGGATCAGCCAGCGGCTGCAGCCGTACTTTGCCGCGTGAACAGCACATCCCAACAGTTTCGCCAGCCCATTTCAGTGCACTGCAATGGGTGCACTCTTTACGAATTGAACCGATAGTGACATGTTTGTTGGTACTGCATGCCGCATTAATGTCGTATGAAAAACCGACATCACGCCACGGAATCACATTGCCTGCATGACGTGCACGGGCAAAAGCAAGGCGACAATTGTGTTGCTGTGGTGTTTCTTTTTTTACGCAATATAGCCTGCCTCTTTCGTCTCTCAGTCAAACGCTGTTCTCGTTGCTCAGCAGTCTCGCGTTCGCGATGATCCCTGTTGCGTTTCACAATTGGTGTATCATCCATAGGCACTGGTTCCTGTCGTTTTAACATCGTCGCATCACTTCACGGACGGACACATGCACTCGCCACCACTGTCACACGGCGACTGAGGTAGCATTGAGATATGAGTCATCGCGGACACCGGATATTGTTGTGACGTCACAGGAATACTCGACGCTGATTGGTCGAAGTTATGTGTCCGTGTGTCAGTGTGTCGACCAACCAGGAGAGAGATCCAAACAAAACTCACCCTTTATATAGTAGACACCCCTGCCTGAGCGTCAACCTATGCCCTGCAGGACGGTCGTGCGGATTCAGGGATGGCCGGCTGATTCCGGGATATGTCCCCATGGAACTTGCGCCACTCCGGGAATACTCGAGTGTTCCCCTTCATATTTGTAAACCAGAAGCACCCTTCAGTGTGCTTAAGTAAACGCCCATCCCTGCTAAACGGATTTTCGTTTAGTCCCTTCAGGTATTTTTGCAGGGTGCACCCCATTAGAAATGGCAACCCCAGACAAATACCCCTCTCCCATGACAATTCCTGGAACCTACCATGATTACGATATAGAGTGTACACGCATTACACGTATGCTGTCAACTACAAATATTCCCAGCGTTACTTCGCAAGCGTATATGGGGTCATTATTCCAGGAGGTATGCATGCCGAATACCCCACAAAGTTGGGAAAACGATGATAGAAGTTAGACATTAAAAGCACAATTACCATATTTTGCAAGATTTTTCGCCGTTTCTATTTGCTCATCGTGAACCAAACATTATTTTCACTACTTATTATCAAAATGTATCCATAACTTTTTATCTTACAACATTTCATTCCAGGGCCAAAATGCATGGGGGTGGGCGGCACGCTCAATCTTCTGCCCATATACCGCTGCTCTAGCCGGGACCGGCCGGAATAGGACGTGGACCGTGCGGCGAGTCGGCCGTCTAGTTTTATATATATATATATATATATATATATATATATATATATATATATATATATACATGCCAATGCCTGATGCCATTGACATAGTGGTGCTATCAATTCCTGCCGTAGTAAAGGAAAAAGCTATGATGTCACATAGGCTTCCAGACAAACATTGATGCGCATTCTAATGTAATGGCATCTTTGGTGGCATTTGATGCGCGCTACCAGACATTGGTCCTGCGCAATAAGACCTTATATTGGTCTTGTATTACTGTGCACAGACTAGTACCTACCTATTGCTTTCTTGAAGAATATCAATTATAATAGTGTCCATGCAGCTTCTTCCTACTTCTTTCATTCATGCTATCATAAGCTGGCAGACTGGCTCAGATGTGGCTCCCGTTGGTTCAGTTTGAGATACCTAGGTAGGTACCTATCTAGGTAGTATCTCATTGGGCAAGTACCTAGGTACCTACCCAAGTAAATATCAAGCTGATAGAGTGATGGGTAGGCTGCTGGATATTATTATAGTTTGTATATTCACAATATCAATGATAAATGTGATGGTTTTCACTGCACTGGATTGTATGAAGTTTGATGACTGGAAATTGAGTATGAAAGGAATCCTTTTCAAGCTCCATATGCATGTGGTGTTCCCGTTGGTGGTGTGTACAAACATCAGTATGATAATGCAATTGTTATTTAGTGGCTAAGCAGAATTGTCAGCCAATCTGGTTTAAAGTGCATAAGCGTCAGCTAGTCTCAACATTTCATGATGTAGGTAAGTTGTTCATCCACAGCGGAGGGAAATCCAGCTATTTCAGATTTTTTTGCACAATTTTCAAGTTTGCAGCAAAAGGTGGAGAGCCAATCTACTATCTAATCCAAATCTGTTTCTTTTCAGTGCAAAATGTGTATGAACTAAGTTTCCTATTTCGCATGATGTTTTATTAAAGCTTTCTTATGAGCATAAAAATAGCATATGTTCTTGGGGCCCAAATCAACATTGGGGACCAAGATCAATATTGGTGGGTCCATGGCCCCCACAAAAGGATACAAGTCGACGCCCCTGCTCATGGAAACATAGGAGGTGACGAAACGCCACCGGTTGAGACCACAAATATTCTGATAGCACCACCTACATTGGAATATCTGTATTGGCAAATTAATGATGCAACTAACACGTGTAAATGTCCGTCAAGGATCAGATTCATGTCACCAGCACAAAACACTTAAGACAGTTGTTAGTACAACTGATGTCGCCGCGTTCTCGATAATTGTGCCTCCAACTACACAGGGATAATATCGGATGGGCCAAAGAACTGCAACTGTAAGCGGGCATACGTTTTGACTTCATCCCATACGGACTCGGAGCGCCATGCGACAATATAGGGCAGCTTGGCACCGCCCCCCCCCCCGTCCAGCTAAAACACACAACCACTGGTGTCCGAGCAGTAACGTCAGCGTGAAAAGCAGCATTGCCTTCGACGGCGCGCAGCTGTTCATGACACGCAGCACCGGCTGGGATACCGGCTGAGATGCCGGCTGGGACACCTGCTGAGCTGCCGGCTGGGATACCGGCTGAGATGCCGGCTGGGACACCTGCTGAGCTGCCGGCTGGGATACCGGCTGAGATGCCGGCTGGGACACCTGCTGAGATGCCGGCTGGGATACCTGCTGAGATGCCGGCTGGGACGCCGGCTGAGATGCCGGCTGGGATACCGGCTGAGCTGCCGGCTGGGACACCTGCTGAGCTGCCGGCTGGGATACCTGCTGAGATGCCGGCTGGGACACCTGCTGAGCTGCCGGCTGGGATACCGGCTGAGCTGCCGGCTGGGATACCGGCTGAGATGCCGGCTGGGACACCTGCTGAGCTGCCGGCTGGGATACCGGCTGAGCTGCCGGCTGGGACACCTGCTGAGCTGCCGGCTGGGACACCTGCTGAGCTGCCGGCTGGGATACCGGCTGAGATGCCGGCTGGGACACCTGCTGAGCTGCCGGCTGGGATACCGGCTGAGCTGCCGGCTGGGACACCTGCTGAGATGCCGGCTGGGACACCTGCTGAGCTGCCGGCTGGGACACCTGCTGAGCTGCCGGCTGGGATACCGGCTGAGATGCCGGCTGGGACACCTGCTGAGCTGCCGGCTGGGACACCTGCTGAGCTGCCGGCTGGGACACCTGCTGAGCTGCCGGCTGGGACGCCTGCTGAGCTGCCGGCTGGGACACCTGCTGAGCTGCCGGCTGGGATACCGGCTGAGCTGCCGGCTGGGACACCTGCTGAGCTGCCGGCTGGGACACCTGCTGAGCTGCCGGCTGGGACACCTGCTGAGCTGCCGGCTGGGACACCTGCTGAGCTGCCGGCTGGGATACCGGCTGAGCTGCCGGCTGGGACGCCTGCTGAGCTGCCGGCTGGGACACCTGCTGAGCTGCCGGCTGGGACACCTGCTGAGCTGCCGGCTGGGACACCTGCTGAGCTGCCGGCTGGGACACCTGCTGAGCTGCCGGCTGGGATACCGGCTGAGCTGCCGGCTGGGACGCCTGCTGAGCTGCCGGCTGGGACGCCTGCTGAGCTGCCGGCTGGGATAACGGTTGGGGCACAGATCAAGCAGAATGTGCGGCCGGAAAAATTGTCCTGGTCCGAGCCCGCGCATCTGCCGCCGGCCGCCACCGTGAGACCCAAGGCTAGTCAACCTTGGGAGGGGAACGAGATAGTTGGCATGGCAACGCAAGCCGGCTCCGGTGGTTCACCCAGGGCCGGCCCAGCCGAACAAAAAGTAAAAAGCGACAGAAAATGTCGACAGTCGAAACCGAGAAAATAAATGCACCTTAGGCAAATGGACAGAAGTCAAAATAAAAAGTCGAAGACGGAACAGAAAGTCAAATGGGCACCAATGTTCTTTAGGAGCCTTTAGCACGCCTTAGAAGCTCCATGGCAAGGTTTAGGGTCACCCAATATGCCTTAGGAGCTGACATTGTGTTTGTGTTGGGTTCCCTCATGCTTTATGAGCCCATAGCACGCTTTAGGGGACCCCAGCATCCTTCAGCCGGGCCCCCACGCGCCGTTGGGCCACAATATGCCCTATGGTCCTAAACCGTTTTAGAGACTCCAACACGTGTTATGGTAAATCACCCATAGGGCCCCAACACATTCTATAGGGGGCCCTCAGCACGCCTAGCGGTTCCAGGGTCCAGAAGAGTTATAAGACTGTTTGATGGCCTTTAGTGCGTTATTGGCATGAGGCCCAGCGAGTTTTCAGGTCTCCTTTCGTGTTTGTTGGCGATCCAGTGCGCTTTAGAGGTGGTTGTCTTTTATGGGGTCCAAGCGCAACTTGTCACTGACCCCCAGAGGGAAAAACAGCTAAATTTCTGCGCCTGAAGGTCGCCAAAATCGCCCATTTTACGACACAGTCGGCTACTACTTGGTAGATTTGAACTGGATTGTTGGGTGTGGTTCAATGTAGTACCCATGATTTGTATCAGGAGATGGAGGGAGGGGGCACACAGCCTCGGAGGGGTGCAACCATCCCACGTTTTCACTCAACGGATTTCGGCCATCGTTTGTTTTTTTAAGGGGTATTTTAAATGAAAATAATTGATGACAATTTAGTTTTCTTGTGGAGGGACGCGCAGAGGCTCCTGGTCCGGTTAGTTTTGGCTTCCGACGCGATTTTTCGGGTCCAGCGCCATTGTGTGCTACGGTGCGATTGTCTGTGGCCCCGGTGCGATCTTTCTTTTCGGGGATCCCGCACGATACTTTTTTCAGAAACACGGTTCGGTTTTTCGGGCCACGGCGTGATTTTTGGGCCCTGGTTAATTCTTTCGGCAGTGTCTAGAGCTCACAAGGGGCCCACTGTCCCTTGTGGGGGACAGTTCCCCTTCCACTCCCTTCGGTAGGCCAATTTGCCCCAATGGCTTCGGTATGCCAATTCTCATAAATCTGGTCCAAATTTGGCGCTTCTCGGTTTTATGATGTTAGACAACAGCTGGGAGACAGGACAAGGTCGTATGCCAAGTTACAACATGCATTCGCTTTCGACTGTACAAGCAAGCCGATATAACACAAAATGATACAGAACAATCGCTATTCCACTAGTCTCTCCGTCCAAAAATTGTCTTCGGTTGGTGAAAATCTGAAAATAACTATTTGATCTAGTGTACACTTGGCTGCAGATGGGAGCTCCGGTTACCTTGGCTGCGGCCTCTGTTCAGTAAACTGTTCTTAGTTTGTTTATTGGTTGGTTCACGACACACTTTATGCACATTCACGGCTAATGGCGCCGCCCACACTGTTTCGCCGGTGGGCCGCGGGATTGGAAAATGTCCTGAGTGGCGCTAGAGTCGAACCCGGGACCTTTGGTACCCATAGCCTGACACCTTAACCATTCGGCCATCCCCGCCCCTAAACTGTTCTTAGGAATAATGTTCGTAACATTGGCTAATTTTGCATTGACTGAATTTCTTCAACGAACTCAGCAATTTAACTGAAGGCATCGAAGATTGCCTGCACTTCAGCTGCTAGGAGGGTATGCTTGAAAGATGAGATAATTATAATCACGAGAAGAAGGGTTGTAGCTGTGTGTATGTTTTTGGAGATGGAAGTCCCCCACCCCCACCCAATGTTTGCTTTGCCCTTCCAATAATTTCAACCTTTTAACATAAGACCCTCTGTGGTATGCACCGGATCTATTTTGTCCCGTCCATTGCCTTCATTCATTGTGCCCCTCCCCCCAGGCAATGTCCAGAAAGCTGCACTTATGATGAGAGGCCACAAAATGACCTGCTCTGGGTCGTACAGTGAAGGAAGCATTACATGGAGCTATCACTCTAACGGCAGTACCTGGTACCAGAAACTTGAAACCATTTCAGTCTGTATGCTATCATGGGTAGTAATTGCGGCTGGTAGTGAAATTAAGGCGTAGGTACCGACTGGGTGCAGGCGCCGTACCACGTTCCCAGCCGGTGTGTAACTGACGCAGATCTGATGAGATGCTGACTGCCGCTGTGGGGACAACCACTGTGCTACCCACTCACCCATCGTGCCACAGATCCTCTGCCCCCACCCGAATACGGACCTCACAACACTCCCACCCTCCGTAATCTAGCTAATGGAACCTCCGATGCGCAGTGTCGCGTCTGGCTCACAAAGGGACGGCTGGGGAACCACTGTCAGTGATTGCGTGGTACCAAGGTATCCGATATTGTCGCGCCAGGGCTAGACCAATGTTCACTGAAGTCCATCTGACCTGCATTTCCGCCACTGCAAACACATCTGACATGCATCACTGTCACTGAAGTCCATCTCACCTGCATATCCGCAACTGCAACTCCATCTGACGTACACCATTGTCACTGTAGTTTATCTGACGTGCATGTCCGCTACAGCAGATCCATCTGACGTACACCATTGTCACTGTAGTCCATCTGACGTGCATGTCCTCTCCATCTGACGTACATCATTGTCACCGCAGCCACCTCTGATGTACATGCCCGTCACTTCCGCGTTGTTTGACAAACGGACTAGTCACTGCATCCTTCCTCACTCAGGGCCTGGTACTGCACCCTGCCTCACTTATGGCTTGTTTTTGCGGTCCATTCTCACACATGGTCCATCCCTGTAGTCTTTAAAAGCCCGGTTAATCCACTCCAGCTTAACATGCTAATCTGCCACCGCAATCCTTTGTCGCTGACAGGGTTGTGACAGATGCAACATAGCGTTGTAGCAGCAGTCCCGTCTTATACACCGTTTCTTCATTGTTCGAATTACTGTTCGAATTACACATCAGATTCCATTTCAGTCCATATTCGAGAACACACTCTAGATTGCACACCAGGCAATATACATCATATGTGTTGCCACATGTCTCACCGTGTTCGCAAATACCCTGCAGATATAGATAAGAAATCACACCAATCATCACACTGCACCGTAGCCTGCAGTCTATGCACCAGAATGTGTCTCTTATGAAGCCCATCAATAGCAGGCGATTTCCTAAAATCCAAACGTTTTTTAAACGTATATATCTCTAACCAGGATAGGGGTAGGATGAACAATGCGATATTAGGTCAGATATAATTTATAGGTCTATACTAGTGCCCATTTTGGTTCTGTTGGGGAGAATATAATGGATTCCATTGCGCAAATGGCGACGCTGTCACGTCGAGAAATCGCGACCTGATTGCTGGTTTTATTGAAAAGCGATCGGACAAGTGAGTCATGCTATAAAAACCATCTCATGATAAGGAAGTTCCAAGAGGCATTGTTTGCGATGTAATAATGCGTATGGAAAAAAGAATATGTCTAGAGACATCAGGAAAGGAAAACCCGGCGTCAAAATAACGGAAACACGAAATAGGATACTGGTGAAGGTGATGAAGCACATGGTGAGTGTGTCCCAGCGGATACTTTCCAGAAGATTCGGGTGTAGTCACTCTTGCCTCCAAGTTATAAAAGAAGATGGTCTCGAGTACAGGAAGAAACAGTGGGCAACTCAGATGACAGATAAGCAGTCACAGAAAACCAGAACCTATCCCTTGGACCCATGTCGACTGCAGGTGAACGCGAGGTGGTAGCGGGTGAAGAAGCCTATTTCACTTATACTGGGAGCGAGATTCTGAGCTATGTGGAATTCTACGCTGGATCCGATCGATACTCAAGGCAATGGTGCTCAATGCAGTGATACTCCATAACAAGTCAAGCTGAGGCCCCGAAGGAAGCTTCCGGGGAAGACCTTTATGGTCTGAAGGGCCATAAGGCCCCAATGGGTAACTAAGCCAGTGTTCTGCAGGAGCATCCATGCGATTGATGGCAAGTTCTACCGGAAAAAGTGTGTCAGGGCCACCTTAGCTTCGCTTTTGGCGTTAAGTACTCCGATGGAGACTTTGTTATGTGGCCCGACCTGAATAAATGTCCCATATGAGATGGCTGTAAGTAGTCACAGGAAAAGGCATCTGCGACTGCGGCAATGCATGAAGGGAAATAGTGCCGACTAGCATGAGTTATTACACCGGTTGCGCGTTTCTAACCCCAACCGCCCAAAATCCTCCTCACTCGACTGGTAATTTCTCGAATCGTCCTCAAAGCTAGCTGATGCGAGTGGTCATCGTGGCTGCCGCTGGCCTAATGTGAACTACTGTGCTTCCCGGTGCGCAATAGCGCACACCGCGCCACGGTGTCCGCAGCACGACGGACACGGCAGTTCATGCAGGCGATCTGGTCCGCAAGCTGGCGACGTGCCACTTCTGTCAACACACCATCGGCACGAACACACCGGCGCTAATGCGCCCAACTGATGACGCGGCACACTGAGCTGGTGATGATTGGTCGCCACACGTGACGGAACAGTTGCTATTGGTCGATGTTCACATCCGTGTCGGGTAGTGGCGGGAGAACCGTCGACCGGAACACAAATGGCCATGATTTTCCATCGGGAAGGGCGATGGAGGTATGTGCTGAAGTGATTGTCAGTGTAGAGCATGAGTGGGGTGGGTAGAGGCTCTGTTTCGAGTCAGCTGAGGGCATCCAGTGCTGTGACCATAACACACCGCAGTGTATATGTGTGCCATGTACACTGCGGTGCAATATGACGTGACGTAGCGACGATGATCGACGATTACACCTCGCAGCGGTATTGGTCTGCTTAAATGACGTTAATGCGGATGAAAAACAAACACGAATAAGCACTGAGGAAAAATCATGCCGTTCCGACTCTTCGTTCTACGTGCCGCCGTAGGATACTTTGGCGAATTAAGCTGTTGTGTTCTGGAGATGTGTGCGTGTGGGCCTGTTCTGCCGTCTGAGAGTTCCGGTGGCTACCTGCAGTGGTTCGGTATGCCCACCTAAATTAATCAAATTACTCGATTGCTACTACGACTTGGACACGAAGAATTCAAAGAATCTCAAGTTAACACAACTCAGTTATCGGTTGTTCTGGCAAGCTGTAAACCATCTTTCATCGAAAACCATCGTCGACACCCTGCAGATATTTCAGCTGCAACGCTGAGTTTGTCTAAACGTACGTTATTTCATCCAAGGTGCAGTCCCAACGTCTTTGTTTGGCAACAGCTGTTTTACATTTGCAACAGCAGCTCCGCTGGTCATATTACACCTGTTAATGACATCCATAAAGCTACGGCACAACAAGAATAATCATACTCATTCCATCCATCCAACGGAACCTTTTTCGTTTGAATATCTATACAGCGCTATAACTTTTTGGAAATTAAATAATCCTTTGCCCTTCCGTTCTTTGCCTTTTCTTTGCTTTCGTCTGCTATTTCCCTATTTATCTTTCCACTTCTTGTCCATTCACCATCAATCTAGCTCAAGGGAATTGCAAAGCTCCTGCAAGATCGTGATTTGTGTCCACCTTCTTCCACCTCCTTGCGAACGCAGCCCATGTTGACAAAGATAATGAATTGGCACTAATTGTTGGCTCATCCGATAACAATCTTATCTTAGTTCGTGAGCTCGCTATCCTTCGGAGCTTCATTTTCCTCCTGTAGGTATGATCTATGCGCTATGGTTGCCTGCTTGCTATGCAATGCTTCCCCATGTACCTAATTAGCATTATAATATTTAGTGTCTACATGAATTGTGACAGGGTTCTTGCTGCTGGAGCTGTCAGCCTCCTTACGCCCGTTGCTGGTTTCGTTGCTTCTGTGTCCATCGCTTAATCAGCATCGGTCAGCACACAGTGTTGGTGGTTCAACTGCACTATAGGCCACCGATCCATCTGTATTCCCGCGTAGCATGGACCTGGCTCTCCAGCCACGACCTGAAGTCAGGACCTGAATCTGCCTGCCTGCAGGGCCAATATATATATATATATATATATATATATATATATATATATATATATATATATATATATATATATATATCCAGGGCATTGTGCATTCTTCCTTGATGAAATTTGCATGCATTATTCACAATTCATGCATACTTGAACGTTTATGTACAATATAATGATCATGCTAGGAATGCTTTCCTGAAACTTTCATGAGCTCAGTCTGATTTCACCGCGCAAACCGAGAGCATTCGGCGGGATGTATTCACCACGCCCTGGACACTCACGGAGCTGTAAGATCACGCTCAGGTGGATGGAATCGCCATGCACGTGCGGTGCTGACAGTATTACAATCGCCATGCTCAAGGTGCTTTTGCTGATGTTGGACCACACCTAGTGCATTGTGAACTGTGACCTCCCGTCATCATGAGTCGAGCATTACCTGTGGGCGTAAAACGATCGGCACCGATTCTGGGAGGTTAATTTTTTTTTTGTTGGGGGGGGGGGTGGGGGCCGTGGCGGGAATATTTGTGGATCTAGGGCGATTGATTGTGGTTCCATTACGATTGTTTGAAGGCGCGGATACAAGAGTGGGGGCATAAAGGGTATGTGCCCCAATCGCAGGGGAAGGTGGCTCCTCTCCGGCCGGAAAAAACACGTCCATCTGGGAGAGTTCGAGTGCCCTCCACTCCCGAATTTTTCAGCCAAATATGCTGACAAGCGGACGAATGTGCGCAAAGCAAATGTGCGTATGGCAGATGTACGTACGCAAATGTACGTACGCAAATGTGCGTATGGCAGATGTACGTACGCAAATGTACGTACGCAAATGTGCGTATGGCAGATGTACGTACGCAAATGTACGTGAGCAAATGTACGTAAGCGCAGATGTACCTATGGCAATCGTACGTAAGCGCAGATGTACGTATGGCTCATGTACATAGGCGCAAATGTACGCAAGCGCAAATTCAAGTAAGCGCAAATATACGTATGCGCAAAAGTACATAAGCGCACAAGTATGTATGCACAAATGTAAGTAAGCGCAAATGTACGTATGCGGAAAAGTACGTAAGCACAAATGTACGTAAGAGCAAATGTAAGTAAGGGCAAAGGTACGTATGCGTAATTGTACGTATGCGCAAATGTGCATAAGCACAAATATACGTAAGCGCAAATGTCGTAAGCGCACATGTACGTACGCGCAAATATACATAACCGCAATGTACATATGAGTACATGTACGTCAGCGCAAATATACGTATGAGTAATACATGTACGTAATTGCAACTGTGCGTAAGCGTTAAAGTGTGTCAGCGCAAATATGCGTGTGCAGGTATAGACCTAAGTGCAAAAGTACGCATGGCAGAGATACGTAAGTTCAGATATACGAAAGCGTAAATGTACGTATGGCAGATGTACTGATGGCAGATATATGTAAGGGCAAATGTGCGTATGGCAAAGGTACACAAGCGAATGTATGTAAACGCAACTGTACGTATGACATATATACCTAACCAAACGCACCTAACCAAATGTGCCTAACCAAATGTACCTAACCAAATGTACCTAACCAAATGTACCTAACTAAATTTACCTAACCAAAAGTGCGTAAACGCACAGGGACGCATGCGCAAATGTACGTAAACGCAAAGGTACGAATGCGCAAATGTACGAACCTTTGCGCATATGCACAATTGCATATACGTACATTTGCGCATACGTACATTGGCGCTTGCGTACATTTGCGCATACGTATATTTGCGGCTATGTACTTTTGCGCACATGCACATTTGCGCTTACATACATTTGCGCATACATACTTTTGCGCCCACTTACATTTGGGCTTACGTACATTTGCGCTTACGTACTTTTGCGCATACGTACATTTGCGTTTACATATTTTTTCGCGTACGTACATTTGCGTTTACGTACATTTCCGCATACGTACATTTGCCATGCGTACATCTGCGCTTATGTACAATTGCTATAAGTACATCTGCGCTTACGTATATTTGCTTACGCACATCTTCCATACGCACATTTCTCCTTACGTACATTTGTCTTAGAATCAGATATGCCCCTGCAAGAGAAAGCTCCTCTTTGAAGGAAGGGGGAGCCTTCTTTTTACATTATTTTAGCCAGAGGCGCCACTCCATGAGGAAAATGCGTGTGTACCCCTCATTTTTTTTTCAACCGAAGGTGCCCCCTGAAAGGCTAAGTGGTGCCATTCTGGACATGTGCCTCCATAATAATTATTCGATCCGTCCGTTTCTTGGGGATAAGATGGAATGACATGCAGCTATTGTATGCCTACTTATAAATGTATATCTCGATAAAGTATTCACCACCAACATTATACGATGATCTTTCCTCGGCAAGCAGAACATAATCCGAGAATTACTGTACACCTGGTCTATATTCGCATGTAACCCTACATCCAACCATGGGTGTAACAACGGATTGGAAATGGGGGAGGGACAAACCCGGGATGCGGTTAGTTTGAACATGAAAGAGGGACCTAGCCCTGCTTTCCCTCCCCTCCCCTCCCCTCAAAACAAATCTTTGGATTTCAGCCACTTCTTTTTCAATGCCATTTTCCGACGCTGCAATTCAATTTTAAGGGTATTTCAATTTTTCAGATTTACCATTGCTAAAAATGATATTTTGGAGACTAAATTATCCACGAAAATGAGCAAGTACCCTATGAACGTCTAGTTTTGTGTCGTACGTGCTGGACCCGATTTCAGTCACCATAAAGCAATGATGTGAGTATGTTAAACGTTGCCCTTTTGTCGCAGGAAAAACACAAAATATCGGACGATGGTTTTATGGTAGTAAATATGAACATGCAATTTCCTTTCCCATGCTTTCCTGTTTTCCGGGGACACATTTCGATGCTATGACAACCAGGGAGGATAAAGAGTCTGGAACTGACGGTATGCATCCACCACGTGGAATATGGCGTTCTCAGGCCGGGAATATGCTTCCCTCTGAAAATTTTCCAGTGTACCTGCTAAATTTGTTTAGCCTGAGGCATCTCCATGAAGTAAAAAGGCACCCCCTTGGATGGAAAGGCGCTCCTTGGAGAAGGACTGAGCGCAACAGGCCCCCTCAAATTTTTCAGCCAGAGGCGCTTCAGGCGCTTTCACAGTGGCGCCGCTCCAAAGAAATGACTCCCCTTCAGACCGGTACCCACGTGACAATTCCTGGGTTCGACACCTGATTACATCATTGCTCTCTCGCGGTTATGAACTCGGGCTAGTTACAAAATTGTGCGCATTCATGTGTGACTTCTCTAGCAAATTTGAGAACTTCCGTTGAACCATTAAGAGGAAAGCGGACAAACTGAAAGAAAATACTATATTTGATATGCCCGGAACAGTAATGTGGCGGAGTAAATTAAAAACCAGCGATGAGAGCACCGTCCGAACAGGCTATGACGGATTTCTTGGGGAGCCCATAGTCATATAGGATACGAGTTCTTGCTTCCACAAAAGCTGCAAACTAACATAGATCTGACCATCCTGCATAATTTTTTATCATATTTTTTTTTTTTATAATTTCAAACATGTCGAAGGTCCGGCGTGTAACAATGATTGAAATTATTTCGATATCTCAACATTCTGATACCGTATTGCAAGCCATGTCGAATGACACCCACATATTGCAAATTGAAGTCATAGCCACGAAACGCGAGGACTCTGAAAACTAAACTAATATTTGACCTTGAGACTTGATTTGACATGTCCCGGATTAAAATGCTACTCCAGAGTTATCCACGGGCTATCTCTTGATACAAAGTATGGGTAGCTTTGGGAGGAAACGAAGAAACGTGGAGTGACAGAAGAAATCAGTTTGGCCTTTGACTTTGAAAATTAATGTAATTGTTTAACGGTTGAATAGAATACCACACGGTACGTCGAATGACCCCACTTGATGAAAATTGAGGACATAGCGACGAGGCGCGAGGACTTCGAGCCATTTAAGCACACCTTCGGTTTTGTGGTTGGACATTGGCATGTTCCGATTTGAAATGTTACTTGAGGTGTACCACGGGCTATTTGCTTGGTACCAGATGTGGGTAGGTTAGGACGAAGAAAAACATGCGAGGCGACCAAAGAAATCGGTTTGACCCTTGACCTTAGAAATTAGTTCTATTTCGAAGCATTCTAATACGGCACAAGCCACGTCGAGTGACACACACGTGGTGCAAATTTAACCCATAGCGACGAGTCGCGAAGACTTCGAAAAATTAAAACTAGCCTTTGACCTTTTGGTTTGATCTTGATATATCCCGGTTTAAAAATGTTATTCGAGGGTTCACCATGGGCTGTCGCTTGATAGTGGATCTAGGTAGACTTGGGTGAAACCCACAAAAAAGGAGAGACGACCGAACAAATCAGCTTGATTTTCCATCCGTCTAGATTATTTTTAAATTTAAACTTTCTGATGCTGCACAACAAGACACCACAAATGACACGATACGAATGGCATCATTAAAAAAAAAATTGAAGCCATAGCGATGAAACACGAGGACATCGAAGAACTTAGTCAAACCTTTGACCTTGACCTGTCCCGGTTTGAAATGTTACTCGAGTGTCCAGCAATGATTATTGCTTGATTCCAGATTTTGATAGGTTTGAGTGAAAACGAAAAATAGGCGATCGAAGGATCACCTTGGCCTTTGTCCTTGAAAAAAAATCGATTGCTTAGCTTTCTGATAATGCATAGCAAGCCACGTCGAATGACCCTCATTTGATGTAAATTAAGGCGAATGCAACAGAATCTCGCGTTCGGTCGATATCGCTTTAATATCGTCATCTAATAAATCAAGCTAACCTTTGAACTAGTAGTTTGACCTTGACATGTACTAACTTGAAATGTTGCACGATGGTTCATCACAGCCTATTGCTTGATACCAGATTTGGGCTGGTTTGGGTGATAAAAAAAAAATGGTAGACGACCGAAGAAACCGGTTTGCGTTGAACCTTGACCGTTAAAGTTGTATTGTGAGACCTATGTAGTTCCTTCCAGCGTGTTCAGCACAGGCAGAAGCATTTGTGGTAATTGATTCGAATGATCATAAACCCGTCGCTGAATGCCGATGCCGATACACATACGCCTCTGGCGAACTCGTCGCTGAATACGAATACGAATACGACGCTAACGTGACGTACGTGCTTAAGGCTACCCATGACTTCCCTCAATAGTTTTCAAGGCACCCAAGGACACCCAGAGTCATATTTGTCCAAGATATATCAAAACATGTGCAGGGGAATGGAATCTAAGACGTATAAATCCCTGCGATATTGCAAATTTATTGCCTAGTAGAGCACAATTTTCCACCTAGACGAAAAGAGAAGATAGTCAAAGGTCATGTTATCCAAGAATTTGCCGGAAGCAGAAATTTTTAGCGTTTGCTCATTTACCATTCGATATTATGTGACGACACATAGCCCGTGAATCCCGTTGATTGGGTAGATCGGCTTTGAGGGTTTGTGTTGTTTCTCTTGCAGATATATTTTCACTTTATAAATGACTAGGTAGAATTTTGCGGCGATGATGCTCAGGTAGCTAAGGCTGGGGGGACATGAACAAAAAGAGAACAAATCAGCATTTTTCAGAAATTTGGGGACATGTCTCCCCCCCAATGGTTACACCCATGCATCCAACCAAAAAAGATAATTAAATTCATCGTACGAATCCTCACCCCCATGGTTTTTCTATCCAACCATGCCATGAAATGTATTCAAAATATGTCACAAAAGTCGAACTGGGGCAGCACAAATTCGCGTTGAAGGCTCCAAATATCCTGTCGGTGGCATTAAATAAACATAGCAATGCCCTCAGTCACCGGAAACCCGACAAAATCGCGAGATCCTCTAAAACGCAGCGAGTCCAGGAGAAAAGTTGCAGAGCTACAGCGCAGAGTTACAGCCCTGGATAGAGCTGATGCAGATACGCTGGAGCCTTATATTAGCGTTCTAGGAGCCCAAGCACACCGGAGCCAAAACGCGCTGGGGCCCTGAAACCACACCGTAGCTGCAGACGACATGAGAACCCAAAGACCGCCGGGGCCCGCAAACTGACATCGTCATAAAATGTACGCCGGGACAGTAAATAAACACACCGGGCCTTCGAAAACGCGCCGATCCCTCGGTCGTCGATCATGGCCCCTTATCTCCCGCCAGAAACCCAGGTCAAGTATCATAATTTCCATATGCCATAAGGAAGTCTTGGTGTCCAAAGCTTCCCCGAAACCCAATATGCTGCTGATTGGACCCGGACGACCAAGGATGTTTCCCCGGTGTACTTGTCAGTGGGGTGTACGTTATCAGCGACAGCGACAGATGGACAGCTTCAGGAAGGGAAGGATATGGGCAAAGATAATGTGTGCCTCACATCGCGTTTCGATGTGAGAGCTCCATAGACTAATGTATGCAAGGTTGTCTTCCTACATGCGTCTATCAGGATACACATGTTTTGAAATAAAATGCATATGCTACTAAAAGAGCAACGTGGACGTTGTTTCAGGATATGCACAAATATTTCATACACATACGTCTGTTTATGCATAGGACTCTTGAATACACTGGTAAAGATCTGGTCGGAGTTATGTTGAGGCGATGCCTAAGTACCCTTTCGAGAACAGGCCATAAATTACGGTTACTGGAGTTTCCAGTGTCAGAACTATATCGATAAAAAATATATTTACAGTTTCAGTTCAGTCTGGTCTTCACGTGCGAACACCATATTTCGCCATGTTGTAGTCTTGCCTGCCTTTGAAGTAGTAGACCTATTGGACAAGCTGCCTAACAACGAAGATGAACACAGCTATCTAGAACATGGGCGAATTGAGACGTGCTGGATGGACGACTATCTGGCGGCACACGAGAGGTCCGGTGGCCGACATCAGCAGCCGAATATTACAGAGAAGTCTGGAGGCATGTAATGCAGTGCGATGACAGTAATGGCGTACATCTGTTTTTTTTAACGTTTAGATGACATTTTCCCAAAACAACTGATGAAAACATGTACTCTTCACTTCAGACACCTTTTCTCCTGTATTCCTGAAATATTTTTATCACGCAATATATTAACACTTCATAACAAGTAAAGTACAGAATGATGTGTCCAAGAAACCAAGCAGTGGCTGGATCTTAGTGGCGACAAATGCCAAGTCTCTCTATTCGACTAGTGCCCTGGACACTCGAGATATGACTGCTCGTTATGACATGAGGATTGTCGCGGTTGTGACGAGACAGTGCTAGCGGCGATACGGTATTGTCCGGTATAGGGGGCGAGGCCGAGGCGGCCGAGGCATGCGGGTGTTGTCGGAACGAGGGGACTGAGTAGTGTTAGTTATCCCCAGAGAGATTATCCATGTCTTGACTGTTTTCTTTCGTTTCCCCGGCTTCATTTATTTCGTGTTCCCAATGAAACTTTTGGGGGCTCCGGTGTGACCTGTCGAGCCCCTAGTGTGATTTTCAGGTGCACGGGCGCGACTTTTTGGTACTTTCATGCTCAGGGTGATTTTGAGTGGCCCCATCCTTACGTTTTGAGTATCTTTTTTGGTTGGATGCAGTCCCCGTTGTGATATTGAAGAACCCGGCACGACTTTTTTCGACCTCCACACGTGATTTTCTCGGCCTAGGCGCGAAGTTTGCTTGCGCCTGGCGTGATTTTCAGCGGCCCAGTCTGCCTTTCTGTGGCCCCATCGTGATTTTCAAGGACCACGGCACTTCTTTTGCTCCCAGGGTGGTTTTCAGGGGACCCGGTCTAACGTTTTGTCGCTTCAGCGCGGTTATTAGGGGCCATGGCCCGACCTTTTGAGACCCAGTGCGAATTTCAGGGTCCGGCCAGTCTTTTGGGGGCCGAGCGTCGTCTTCGGGAGCCACGGTGTAATTTCTGGCCTTTTTTGCCCCCGCGTGATTTCAAAGGGCTCTACTCAACCTGTTAAGGCCTTAGCGTGATATTTCATGGGGCCCTGGCGCGACTTATCGCGGTCCCGGCGCGACTTTTTGGAGGCCCAGTGGGATTTTCAGTGGCCCGGTCCCACCGCTTGGGGCCATCAGCGTCAGCTTTAGAGTCCCGGAACGATTTTTTAGGCACCAATGTGATTTTCAGGCCCCTTGGTGGGGTTTTTGGAGGCCCCAGCGCCATCTTAAGGGACCCCTCAGATACTTTTTTGGAGCCCCAAAGTGATTTTTGTGGTTCCCGGTGTGGTCGTTGGGGACACCAGCAGGATTTTTAGGGAGCCTGGCGCTATTTTTCCGAACCCGGGCACGATTATTGGGGGTTAACATCCTCTCATGGTGAGGGAGACTGCTCCAATGCCCCCTCCATTCGGTACGCAACTGTGCATGCCACAATGATTGTATACCTTAACAATGACGTATATGGAGTATATCACACAAAATCGACTTCCATATGCCCATTTAACCGCTTGTGTCACAAGACGTTTTCCGAAACATACACCCTGCAATTGGCCTAAATTCATTCGGCCATGCTGAGGTTCTTAAATCTCAGCATGGGCGTACACATCACTGGACGATGAAAAGCCTTGATAGTAGTCTCCGGTGCAATTCGGTGTGTTAGTAATATATATATTTAATATATTTTGGGATCAGTGTCTTTAATAAGCAGAGATTGTTATATCATACATCATATGTATATACCATGAGTCCACCATCTTACCGAACCAATTCTGTTCAACAACATAACTTGAATTCAATGCTTAGCGTGCTGTCAATGTCGTTACGCAGTTACCCAGCTGAAGATCCACTCGGGTCAGTTGCCATGCTCATCATGTGCCTTCTCAGGTTACATGAAAAGCATCGCTTGTTACTCGTCACATCATCACTTTTCATATCACTCTTCGTGTGACCATGTCCGGTCATATCACAAATGCCTAATTCTCACGGGGATTCTGAGATTCTGAGAGGCGTTCTCGCACCGGAAGTTGATGTAATAGGGTGTTGACTTCATTATTGTATCTATGCTACCATAATAAATTATGGAAATATATTCGATGCCAGCAAAGAAGCTACCCAAGTATCTGACTAAAAAGATTGGATATCTGTGTGTTATGCCAAACTGAGAAAATCCATTCAAATGTGACAATTTTTACGTTCTTTTCCATGCCACAGTCACACAATGTATGTATCGCGCAGCAATTTGTATGCATCAATACTCAAAATACATGCAACTGCAAATGTCTTACCTTGATTGTGTTACGTTACTGCCTTGAGCCTATATAATTTCCTACTGCAGGCAATAATAATGAAATCGATGTTGAAAATGTTACCAGTCAAAGAACCACAGTGAAACTCTAGCATAAATGTGTTTCTTAGTTATGGACTGCAGGAAGTTCATCACATATTCAAATGTGTGCATGTTGCTTTTTAGTAAATGTAAATGTCTCAAAAGTGGGTGGACAATGGGCCCCCACTCTGAAAAGTGGGTTGGCCATGGCTCCCCTCCCCCTGCCCCTACGCCTATGGACAGAGGTGTAGTTTTGTATGCTTTTGGGACGGCACTTACCACCTGCCCTCAATGTTCACTGTACCCTCTCATCAATTTCAACTTGGAACTCAATGTGGCATGTCCCCGAATGCATTTGGGCCCACTTATTTCCTTCGTGTATAAGCATCCTTGCTCCCTCCCAACAATTTTCAGAAGCCGACACCTACGATCCAGGCTGTACATTTTGTGAGGATTTCATTTGATCATTTGACCTCTGTGGGAGGATCACGGAGAGAGGCTCAGCCAGGATTTTTTAAGGGAGCCCGATCCCAAAACAAAATGATGAAACTGAAACCGTTATCCGTGCGCGAAGCGCGCCGAAAATGTACGGTCTTCGTGAAAATACGTTGTGGTGAAAATCTCAATGTTTCCTGCTTCATGTGGCGTCTTCTTTGGTTACTAAGGGACCCCCTTGGTTACGCCTCAGACCACAAACATGATTTTGTTTTTGTAGACCGTGAAACTTGCTAATCTTGATTGAACCGAAACATCTTCGTTGTTAGTTTACAATTGTGAGTCTAAAAACCATTCCTTGAAAAGTAAGTGGCTGAAATCAAAGGATTTTTTTTGAGGGTGGGGGTTTAGGTGAGCTACCCCTCTATCCTCTCCACACTTACCTCCTCCCTGGTTTGCCCTACCCCAATTTCGAAACCGTGGCTACATCCATGGATAGTAATACTAAGTAGCATGCGGTCTATTGGCTTAGGGGTGATATGCGGAGTTGCGTGTGAAGTTAGTATGGTGTTTTATAGTTCGTCCGATGGTAACTCTAGGTGACCGTTTTCAGCTACGATAATTTCAAATCAAGTTGGCTCTACGTCCCATTGCACAGCTAGGTCGTCACTCTGACCTTAGATGAACTGTCCAAAATCTACGACTTCTCCGACTTCAAATGGCCGCTCTTCTACTTTAGACAGTCTCTAATCACGATGTTGCCCCGAATAGCAGGATTGAATCACTGAATGAAATAAGGCATGGCATGAAAGGAACTTCTTAAGAATTGCATTCTATTTTCCCCAGGTGCAGACCCAGAAATTGTCACACGGGGGCAATGTCAGAGGGACACCACTTCGAAAATGCAAAGAGAAAGAGAAAGAGAGAGTTAGACAGAGAGACAGAAAGAGAGAAAAAGAAAGAGAAATACATAGATACATAGATAGTGATACATTGATACAATGATACAGAGATGCATAAATAGTGATACAGTGATACAGAGATACAGAGAAAAGGAGATCAAGAGATCATAAGATCAAGAATCAAGAGATATAGAGGCAAGAGATACAGGGAGCAAGAGTGGGGGCGTGAGGTAGTCAGAGAGAGGGATATATATATATATATATATATATATATATATATATATATATATATATATATATATATATCTCGATGATAGATGTAGACGAAGATATAGACCTATATTTAGAATTAGATATATAAGTGAGGTATATGCTGCGTATTCAGATTGTATTGTGCAAAGTGTTCACCGACATTAAATCGACGGTAGTTTTGCAGGATTCCCTGGAGTTTCAGCGCCCGACGCCAGGCAGCCGTCCCAGAGATTCGTGCTTCGCGACGTCACCCCTGGCCGAAGAGCGGATAGCGATTGACTTCGAGTGATCAACTCACCTTCTGCCACGACCACACACACACACACACACACACACACACACACACACACACACACACACACACACACACACACACACACACACACACACACACACACACACACACACACACACACACACACACACACACACGCACGCACGCACGCACGCACGCACGCACGCACGCACGCACGCACGCACGCACGCACGCACGCACACAGACACAGACACAGACACAGACACAGACACAGACACAGACACAGACACAGACACAGACACAGACACAGACACAGACACAGACACAGACACAGACACAGACACAGACACAGACACAGACACAGACACAGACACAGACACAGACACAGACACAGACACAGACACAGACACAGACACAGACACAGACACAGACACAGACACAGACACAGACACAGACACAGACACAGACACAGACACAGACACAGACACAGACACAGACACAGACACAGACACAGACACAGACACAGACACAGACACAGACACAGACACAGACACAGACACGCACACACGCACGCACGCACGCACGCACGCACGCACGCACGCACGCACGCACACACACACACACACACACACACACACACACACACACACACACACACACACACACACACACACACACACACACACACACACACACACACACACACACACACACACACACACACAAGCATGCACACACACATGATATGTCCTGGTTATTTTGACACACGGATAACAACACTCGACGATTATTTTAACTTCCTCAAGAACTTCCATCCCTCCATGAAATTATCCATGGAGCTCAGGGACCATTCCAGTAAACAAATACCTTTCCTGGGTACACTTCTGACCATCAACAAGGACGATTCTTACACAACCGAACTATGCATAAAACCAATGGCGGCGCCCATATTCCTTCCATCTTTTTCGGCACACCCCGTCCAGACAAAAAGAGCAGTTTTGTATCCACAGACATTGAGAGCGAAGCGTCTCGGATGTAATGCTGATGCATGGAACCGAGGGATGCAAAAATCGAAATTTTGTTTCTGGCACACAACTATCCACCCCGCATGATCCGAAGACCAATGTTTCAGGTAAAACGCCCCATGACAAGTACACAGTACACAAAAGCGACGTTCGAACCCCAAATGCAACGCAACTTTCGTCAGCCTCCCATACATAAATGATAAGGTCACCAAAGAATTAACAGCAGCAACCAAAACCTCAAAGCGATCACTATGTGTGGCATTGCAGAGTGGCAAAACACTTTCAGAAACTCTGACCAAGTCTGCCCTCAACCCACACCCATGTCCTGCTGCGAGCAAAGTGTCCGTTGCTGTCCGTTGTTGTCTGCTGCGTGGCAGGACTTCAAGGCAGATGCTACACACTGAACACCGTCTACCTTATCACATGGCGGCTATGTCTACCGTTGGACATGACGTATATAGGGAAGACAAATCGCATGGTTAGGGACAGATTTAATGAGCACCTAGAGACGCTAATAATATAACCGCTAACACCCCACTTGGTGAACACTTCAAAATAACTCACGCTAGCAGCAATTTCGACTCTAAAACGCACAGCATATCCACTCTGCAAGTCTGCAAAGATGTAGCAGAGCTCAAAATGAGCGAATCAATATAAATTAGGAACAAAAAGCCATCATTAAACACAATGACGGCATCTGGGACCCTGATAAAACCGGTTCTTTACACTACTTAAAGCAACCACATATGCAACGCATAACCGCACCCACACACAGACACGTACAGACACCCGGGTCTCAAGCTGACACATGGATGATACACCTTGATGTAGACATATGTTAATGGGTGTATGTATTCTACGAGTATGTAGATATTGTGATATATAAAATGAAGGCGATTCACTGTACGGTGGACCGAGGTGTACTTGGGGACTGTGCTTTTGGCTTTTGTAGCAAAATGTTTACTGTTGAGGAAGGCCCGTGGCCGAAATATATACGGTGCGAATTTGGATCTATTTCCTTATTTTATGATGAGCCTAAGGCTATTTCATTACTTTTTCTCACTGATATGAAGCACTCTTATTTACTTGGTACATATTCAGTGCTCCATTACAAATTTCAAAATCGCCATTAGTTAGCCGTTTCTAGATCAGCTCTGCTTTAGACGCAGGCTGGCCGTTCAGATCGCAGCCAGCTCGCCTCCTCCGGGAGAGCCGAACCTGGCTGCGACGTCGAGTGCCCGGCCACGCAGACTGGGAAATGGACGACTGCAGTGGCGGACACAGTTGTTGAACTGTTCATAATTTTATCAACGTGTTCAGTATCGTCAGATCTGTATGCTGTTGCACTGTTGGTCCATCATCTTTTCCCTGCCACTGTCATGTGGAGGTGTCCTTGGAGATCAAGCTGATTGGGTGTGTACATGCAGTCGCCCATGGTTTGTTTGTTGAAATCGGCAAACCGATTAATCTCAAGAAATTTGATTTTGTTCCATGACGGTCGCGTCAGCGCCAGAGACGACCCAGTCTAAATTTGTGTCACTTAGTTTCCGAGACGTCAACATTCCACCTCTTCTTCGGTAAAAGCACTTCGTGCGATGGTAGATGACACTTTGACCTGGGAATCATACGAATTCCTGATCATGAAGGGTCGATATGCCTGTTTCTATGAATTACCCAAGTTCTCAAAAACGTACTGATAATCTAAAACAGCAAGTTATTCGGATCATCGTTTTCCCAGAATAATTTGCATCATGAACGTTTTGAAGAAACTATAGCAAGGGTGTTGTAGGAGTGAACGGTGAAGGGATGCGTGTTAGCTCGTGACGTATTTGTTGTGTGTTACCTGAGACACAAGTATGTAAAGGTAACTAAATATGTCCATACTGATACTGATGCGAATGCCAGATGTCGTACAGAATGTTAAAGGTAGACGAAAAGAGAAGAGAAGAAGACGGGGAGATGGGTATCCTAGGCCCGGACAGGAGGATTCATCGGAGAGAGGGAAACGATAAGCATACCAACATTATGGGTAAACTTGAATAGTTTATTTTATTGTCCATATTCAAAATCACTGGCGTTTGATTTGTTTGTTTCATGCTTTGGTCAAGCTAAATAGCATTTTCACACGTCTGGACACCTCCATAAATTGTCTCTTGATGAAATGTGTAATGTTGTATTGTAAGACAAAAGCGTCATGCCAAGATACAAATGGTTAATCTCGACACCATGTAAGTTCAGAATTTGGACCTTGCCATGAGTTCATTTTAACGTGGATGAACGTGAATCATTTGAACGTGGACGTGTCACCCATAGGCCCTAAGAATGATTGACATACTGCACACCATTGCTAAACCATGCGGCGAACCACTGGTTGTCGATGCCGTATCACCCTAGCTTCTCCACGAGGCTGTGCTCAACGCTGTCAAATGCTTTTGGGGTGTCTGCCGTAACTAGTGACATCAGCATGCCTTTCTCAACATTGCTAGTCGCATATATTACAGCTCAAGCACTGCCGCCTTCGTCGATAGGTCAGGGCGGAAGCCATATTGTTGCCGGCATATAATATGCAGACAAGATGCATATTTCCTCAGTTGTGTACATACTGCAAGCGCACAAAGCCTAGCCACGACCAACAATATCGATATTGGTCGATAGTTCCACTGTTTAGCATCGTCGCCACCTTTTTATATCGGCACTATTGTAATTATTTTCCAGTTCACAATGCTACTATGAATTATATGCAGTAGCTTCAACAATGACAAGTCACCTTAAGCATGATGATTAAAAAATGACGATCCCATCCGCCTCAGCGTGGGCGATAGCTACTGCAGCGTCGCAGGGCGCTGGGAAAGTGCTTCCGCTGCAGAATCATGGCCTGTGTGGCGGCAGCAGATTTGGCGCGTCGCCGACGCTACGTTTTCTCAGTCCTTCCCAGGCTACTAGTCAATGGCGTCACCAGGGAATGACCAGTCGCCATATTACAGGTGGATACAATGTTAATATTGTGAGAGTATCGCAGTGCATTTAACATTTTAAGCCAACCGTAAGCTCAAATACAAATAGGTCTGAACAATGTGTGCGTCCTTTCCATCCGCCACCACTCTACATATCAGTTTCCCACGAGACGGCAGCCGATTGCCAAGATATGGAAAGCTGGCAATACCAGCACACAACGAGCTTGAATTCAATAGCATCATCCTGCCATCTAGCGATAAATATTGTTACCTATGCTTCAGCGTTCAATCTAATGGCATTAATTCCCTATTCATTGCGGTAATGCCAAGACCCTGCTGCCACCTAGCGAGAACAAGCTGAACTTATGCTTCCTGGACACCAGAATTGAGAGCAGATCTTGCGCACATATTCAGTAGTAGATCTTCTGAACATACCGGGTCAAGAGTAGATCTTCTGAAAATTCAGTCCCGAGAGTAGATCTTGTGAACACTTCCATCCTCGGAGTAGATCTTCTGAACATGTCCAGCAGTAGATCTTTCTGAACAACTTAGGCCTATTTGTAGATCTTCTGAATATCCAGATCTGAGAGTAGATCTTGTGAAAATATGTCTTCTGAAAGTAGATATTGTGAACACTTTCGTCCTCGAGTAGATCTTCTGAACAATCCAGTCCCGAGAGTAGATCTTGTGAACATTCCGCTGCACTGAGTAGATCTTCTGAACACTTTCAGCTGTAAGCAGATCTTCTGAACATTTCCAGCTGTCAGTAGATCTTCTGAACATTTCCATTGAGGAGTAGATCTTCTGAACATTTGGGGCCTATTTGTAGATCTACTGAACATTCAGAATTGGGAGTAGATCTTCTGAACATTCAGACCCGAGAGCAGATCTCGTGAAAATAGATCTTCTGAAAGTAGATCTTCTGAACATATATCTTCTGAAAGTAGATCTTCTGAACATTGACCTTCTGAAAGTAGATCTTATGAATATATATACCTAAATCGCATATATTTTTCCGTCAGTGCACATTTTGTATATGATCTAGGTCTACAAAGGCTTGACATTAGTGTTTCGTCGGTGGTCGGGGACAGGTGTCGCTGGTTGACGGTCAGTGTGACTGGTCGATGGTCGGTATGTCTGGTCGATGGTCGGTGTGTCTGGTCGGCGGTCGGTGTGTCTGGCACATGGTCAGTGTGACTGGTTGATGGTCGGTGTGCCTAGTTGGTGGTCGGTGTGATTTCTCGATGGTCAGTGTGTCTGGTCGATGATCCGTGTGACTGCTCGATGGTCGGTGTGACTGCTCGATGATCGGTGTGACTGTCCGACGGTCGGTGTGACTGCCCGATGGTCGGTGTGGGTGGTCGATGGTCGTTGTGACTGGTCGATAGTCGGTGTGGGTGGTCGATGGTCGGTGTGACTGGTCGATGGTCGATTGGTCGGCCGTCCATGTGACTAGTCGATGGTCAGTGTGATTGCTCGATAGTCAATGACTGGTCGATGGTCAGTGTGACTGATCGATGGTCGGTGTGACTGGTAGATGGTCGTTGTGACTGGTCGATGGTCAGTGTGACTGGTCGATGGTCGGTGTGACTGGTCGATGGTCGGTGTGTCCGGTCGACGGTCGGTGTGTCTAGCCCATGGTCAGTGTGGGTGTTCGATGGTCGGTGGGACTGCCCGATGGTCGGTGTGACTGCCCGATGGTCGGTGTGACTGCCCGATGGTCGGTGTGACTGCTCAATGGTCGGTGTGACTGCTCGATGGTCGGTGTGACTGCTCGATGGTCGGTGTGGCTGATAGATGGTCGGTGTGGCTGGTCGATGGTCGGTGTGACTGCTCGATGGTCGGTGTGGCTGGTCGATGGTCGGTGTGTCTAGTCCTGTCTAGCCCATGGTCGGTGTGGCTGGTCGATGGTCGGTGTGGCTAGTCGATGGTCGGTGTGGCTGGTCGATAGTCGGTGTGACTGCCCGATTGTCGGTATGGCTGGTCGATGGTCGGTGTGGCTGGTCGATGATCGGTGTGGCTAGTCGATGGTCGGTGTGACTGCCCGATGGTCGGTGTGACTGCCCGATGGTCGGTGGGACTGCCCGATGGTCGGTGTGTCTAGCCCATGGTCGGTATGGCTGGTCGATGGTCGGTGTGGCTGGTCGATGATCGGTGTGGCTAGTCGATGGTCGGTGTGACTGCCCGATGGTCGGTGTGACTGCCCGATGGTCGGTGGGACTGCCCGATGGTCGGTGTGTCTAGCCCATGGTCGGTGTGGCTGGTCGATGGTCGGTGTGGCTGGTCGATGGTCGGTGTGACTGCCCGATGGTCGGTGTGACTGTCCGATGGTCGGTGGGACTGCCCGATGGTCGGTGTGTCTAGCCCATGGTCGGTGTGGCTGGTCAATGGTCGGTGTGGCTGGTCGATGGTCGGTGTGACTGCCCGATGGTCGGTGGGACTGCCCGATGGTCGGTGGGACTGCCCGATGGTCGGTGTGACTGCCCGATGGTCGGTGTGACTGCCCGATGGTCGGTGGGACTGCTCGTGGTACCTGGACGGTACAGTCTGTCGCCCGCTCGCCAGTGGGCATCGATCCGCAGATTCCGTGACGATACACCATTGACCACACACCCTCCCCTCCTCTCAACCACCTCTTGCCCCTCTGCGACAGCCTTGGACCCATTCATCGCCTCCTCCCTCCTCCCCCGGTGGCTCTGGTCGCACCCGCCGCCCGCTCGTCCAACTCCGAGCCACCAACGCTCTCGCCAGCAATGCGCCGCACTTCTGGCTATGCTTTGGTGCTAGAATCCCCCTTGTATAGTATATTATATTATATTATATATATATATATATATATATATGTCTGTGTGTATGTATGTGTGTATATATGTGTGTATGTATGTATGTGTATATATGTGTGTATGTATGTATGTATCTATATGTATGGATGTGGATGATAAATATGTGTCTGTGGAGTCCATTTGGCTTGATGTCACTGTGGGAAAAGGCAACAGCAATACTCTTAGGATAGGAGCTTTCTACCGATCAGGAACCCTGCCACATTCTCAGCAACTGGAGCTTGACAAGGTGATTTGTGAGGAAATCAGTAGAAACTTTAAGAGGAAGTGCCTTATTTTCGGTGACTTTAATCTAAAAGGTTATGAAAATGCTGGTGTTGGCTCCCCATCATGCAAAATGTTCAGGAAATGCCTTGAAGAGGACCTGTTCTTACACCAGTTTGTATCGGAACCTACCAGGCATGGTTCATTCTTGGACCTTGTATTCTCGGATTTAAGTGACTTGGTTCAAGACTTGACTGTAGGCGAAACTCTGGGAAAAAGTGACCATAACATAGTTAGATTCAAGGCACATGTAGGGGAAATTATCAAGGATAATTTGGTAAAGGTTCCAAATTTCAACAGAGCAGACTTTAACGGCATGAGAGCGGCTTTAAGTGCCATCAGATGGGAAGAAGAATTCTCCAATTTAAATGCCTGTGAAATGTGGGAAAAGTTCAAATCTTACTTAAAGGAAACTCAGATTAGACATGTCCCCCAAAAGCAAAGACGCAAAAGAAGGGTAGGAAAGCCAGCATGGCTTACACCAGACGTGATAAAAGCAATTAGGGCTAAGAAAACTGCATTTAGAGTTTTTAAAGAAGCCTCAAATGTCATTAATCTAAAGGCGTATCGAAAAGCTAGAGACACTGTGAAGCAAAAAACCAGAGCAGCAAAGCGAGCAAAGGAACTGGATTTAGCTAGAAACTGTAATGGGGACAGTAAAAAGTTCTTTAGTTTCTACAAGCTGAGTAAAGTTTCTAGCACAATTGGTCCACTGGAAGTAAACGGGACTACATTGGGTGAGGATAGTGAGATGGTTGAGGAGCTGAGCAAGCAGTTCAAATCAGTGTTTACATTGGAAGATATGACCAATCTGCCGACCGTACACCATAGTTCAGTTACATGGGATCTGACAAATGATGTTTATTTCATTGGTAGTGATGTTGTTTACAATCATATCAGGAAAATAAAGCCAAATAAGGCAGCAGGACCTGATGATATTTATGCTAGGGTGTTGCGGGAAACTGAAAAGGAACTGGCATTTCCACTTAGTATAATATTTTGTAGATCAGTTTCACATAATGAAATTCCAACCGATTGGAAAAGGGCAAATGTAGTTCCTATTTTCAAGAAAGGAGAAAGAGGGAAAGTTGAAAACTATAGGCCAATAAATCTCACATCCCTAGTCTGCAAGGTACTCGAATCAATTATCAGTGATAGAATAGTTAGTTATCTGGAAGGTAGCAGATTGATTCAAGATACTCAACATGGATTTAGAAAAGGACGATCGTGTCTCACAAACCTCTTGGACTTTTTGAACTTCGCCACAGAACAATTTGATCAGGGAAATCAGGTTGATGTAGCATATCTTGACTTTAGTAAGGCCTTTGACAAGGTACCCCATAAACGGTTAAGGATACAGATTCAGTCCTATGGTATTGCAGGTAGCATCTTAAAATGGATAGAGTTGTGGCTTTCAGATAGACAGAAAAGAGTGATGCTAAATGGTACAAAGTCATCATGGCAAAATGTTCTTAGTGGAGTCCCCCAGGGGTCAGTACTAGGGCCATTACTGTTCATTATATTTGTAAATAACATTGAAAGTGGCCTAAGCAGTAAAGTTTTGAAATTTGCAGATGATTTGAAGGTCGTTAGGGCAATAACAGGTCAGGATGAGCATATCTCGCTGCAAAAAGACTTAGACGAACTTGTGAAGTGGTCCGAAGAATGGCAAATGAAATTTAACTTTGATAAGTGCAAAATCATGCATGTAGGTAAGCAGCATATGAAGGCTCCATACTTGATGGGTGGCCAAGTGCTATCAGTGACTCAACAGGAGAAGGATTTAGGTGTTATTCTAAACACAAAATTGGGGGCATCAGAACAGACCAAGGAAACCAGGAAGAAGGCACTGAGAATGCTCGGGGCAATAAATAGGAATGTATCATACAGAAGTGAGGAAGTGATCAGAAAGCTTTACTGTGCATACGTCAGGCCACATTTGGAATACTGCATCCAAGCTTGGTCTCCTAGCTATGAAAAAGATTGTTGGCTTTTAGAGAGAGTACAAAAGAGGGCTACAAAATGGTTAATGGCATAAGCAACCTGGCATATGAGGAAAGATTGAAGAAATTGAATATGTTTTCACTTAGATATAGAAGGCTGAGAGGAGATCTCATCGAGGTCTTTAAATTTGTCAATGGTCTGGAGAGGGGATACCTTGGGGAAATGTTTGAATTTAACAGAAATGATGCAATTAGAGGTCATAAATTCAAAATTAAAATTAACCACAGCAGAACAAGGTTAAGGCAAACTTTCTTCACCAACAGGGTAGTGGAACACTGGAACCAGCTGCCAGAAAACATCGTCAGTAGCAGCACATTGAACATCTTTGAAAACAGCATAGACAATCATTATAAGAATAGAGGGCTTGCTTTTCAGTATTACAGGGAGGGCTGATTGGCAGATTTGGTGGGCAACTGGTTCAGTGTACAGAGTGCAACCAAGAAGGGCCCTGGTGGCTCAGAGTTGCACTAATCTTTTATGTCTTTATGTCTTTATGTCTTTATGTATATATGTATGTATGTACATACGTATATATATATATATATATATATATATATATATATATATATATATATATATATATATACATATATATATATATATATATATATATATATATATATATATATATATATATACATATATATATATATATATATATATATATATATATATATATATATATATATATATATATATAAATGTATGTGTATATGTATGTATGTGTGTATGTGTGTATGTATGTATGTGTGTATGCATGCATGTATGTATGTGTGTGTGTATGTATGTATGTATGTGTGTGTATGCGTGAGTGTGTATGTGTGTATGTATGTATGTGTGTATGCATGCATGTGTGTATGTATGTGTGTATGTGTGTATGTATGTATGTATGTATGTATGTGTGTATGCGTGAGTGTGTATGTGTGTATGTGCATGTGTGTATTTGTATGTGTGTGTGTGTGTGTGTGTGTGTGTGTGTGTGTGTGTGTGTGTGTGTGTGTGTGTGTGTGTGTGTGTGTGTGTGTGTGTGTGTGTGTGTGTGTGTGTGTGTGTGTGTGTGTGTGTGTGTGTGTGTGTGTGTGTGTGTGTGTGTGTGTGTGTGTGTGTGTGTGTGTGTGTGTGTGTGTGTGTGTGTGTGTGTGTGTGTGTGTGTGTGTGTGTGTGTGTGTGTGTGTGTGTGTGAAACCAATGTATTGAGACTGTGCAACATGATTACCTGATGATGTACAATACACGTTTACCAGTTTACATGAATTCGCTTTACAACCGGGGGAAGCCGGGTTCGGGCCACTAGTTGCTATATATAATTTCAAGGGGACAAATGCCACATCAATGGTGGCTTTGCCCCCCGCCAATGATTTCAAGCCCTAACATGGGAACCCATAGAGTGCGTTCCCCCAATCAATCTGAACCTGCCCATTGCCTTCTTGTATTTTGACCTCCTTCACCCCCCACCCCCCACCTGGATAATTTTCAGAAATAAACAACCGTGTGCTCAGGACATCCCCTTTAATTGTAGTTCTTTCTATCAGCCCGGGACGTCTTCCAAGGGCGTAGCCAAGAGCCAAGGTGTTGATTCAGGATTGGCATGAAGGGGGCATGTCTGGAGCCATTGGATGAGCCCCTAGGTGTGCATTCAGCTGAAAATTTCGAGAAGGGTGCAATGAATGGTCTTGGACAGGAGACTTCGGCTGATAATTAAAGGGGTGCACTCAATGATTCGTAGGGTATACATATTTAAAGGTGTACATATTCATCTAGAGGGGCATTTAGCTGCAAAATTGGAAAGGATTCCACTCGAGCCTTACTATATGTGCACTTTTCCTGGTAAGGTGGGCGCCACCTTGCCATGAGGGGACATATGTCCTCTATGCCCTCGATATCTGTCTCTGCAAGGGGATGAAAAGCAGGGACGCGGCAGGTCGAAGTGCAGGCTAAATGCGGAATTGATGATGATGTTCTTGCATGATATATGCACTTATATCAAGCAAGGTTTTTGCATGAAATATTAATTTATCATTTGAAAATGATATAGTCATTTCCACTCCCGAAAACGCCCCAGCACATCCGCTGTGCATCCACAACATACTGCACAGCGCATACCAGTGCTGCCGTTTTGCCCATATACGGCGCCGCCGACAGGAGTTTTGAAACGTCGAGTTGTCTGTCTAGTTATGTGAGGTCAAGGGCATCAGGCATATATAAATTTCGCTGCACATGAAACTACTGGCGGATCTAGCCCAACGGTTTTGGGGGCCAACTTTCGGATTTTGTCGTCAGCCCCGCCCCTCCCCCAATGGCGTGCCTAGGATCTGCATGAAGGTTGGGATGGATTTGGACGGTGCCCATCCTGTCATTACTTTTTTGCTTAATGGCAATGCTGGCAAATGCACTGTATTGCCAGCATTATTTTGGCTTATGCCAAATCATTTTGGCATCAAAAACAGGCTTGCCTTTGTTCAAGGAAAAAAATTGAAAAGTATCTAAAAGATGTCAATCTTGGTAAGCTAGAACCATTAAACCGGTTGCATATTTGTTGTATCCCCGCTCTTTCCACAGTGCAAAACCCTGACCTGCTGTTTACATGACCACATTAGCAGCTGTCTCTAAGATACTCATTATTGAGAACATTGTTAATGTGAACTTCTTCCTTGGAGTAACAGCAAGCAAGCTGGTCTCAGTCTCATTAGGGTGGTGCAACTCTGGATCTCAGCAGGCATAGGCTGGGCTGGGGCCGACTTCTGGTGCAGGCGGAAGATCGAGACAGGACAGGTTGGAGGCAGAAACTACCCCCTCATGGGAAGGTTGAGATGGAGAATCCAGATTGAAAATAAGGACAGACATGTACTTCAATATGCACCATTGAGTTCACAACACTTTATTCATAGACATCTTAGCTTAGACAATTATCTTACCACAACAAGAACGACAAAGTTCTCCATCTATCGAAATACCCCATTTGATTGTCAATCCATGGGTATATCTCCAATGGGAGGTTATGCTAACTTAGCACGCGCCCTGGAGGAGGGTGAAATCTGCCCACCCCTCCGGTGTTTCGCACATAACTCAAGATTTTACCGGCAGATTTACGCCATTCCTTGCGTACCTGCTTAGAAATGATCGGTGCGGTGCTTAAAGTCAGAAAACGGAAATCGACCGACATTATTCGAGTTCGGGGCCGTTAAAGTTAAAAAAAATCGCAGCAACAGACAGCTAAAATCGGCGCTAATGCGCTTCCCAAATATTGGCAAAGTGAAGTATTCTTGGCGGCACCAGCGATTTATTTCATTTGTATTGTTATGCTATATAGTTTCAAAGCCATGTTTCGTCACCGACGTCAAGTCAGGCAAGTCCATGGCAGGTTAATGAAACCAAACTTGGTCAACTGGAATGTTGTCACGAATGAAAATGACCGTCATGTCACTGTGTTACTCCAAACACATCTTAAAAACTACTGCTTGGCATTGTGTACCTAAGCGTTTCAATACTATGTCCATGTAGGTACTTCACTCCTTTCTTTGGGAAGCCGATTGCCTCGAGCCGCCCAACGGAGCAGTCGGACGGGCTGCCCGGTTCCGGTAACTGGAGCAAGTAATGACCCGATAAAGTGTTGCTATATAGGTGGCTTGAGGTTAAATGCCTCTGGCATGCAATGGTCTAGCATCTGTATTGCATCATTAGCAATGTCCAAAACATCATTGATGCCCATTTTGGAGCAATTAAACACAATCACCGTGAGCCATAACAATGACAAGCCAATCCACGCAAAACCAGAACATTTTGATATTTTGACCTGATTTGACCTTGCAGATATCCACATTAGGTCACGAAATTTGCACACAATAGTTCACTGCAGTACACATCCACCCTGCGAATCTTGTTGCTCCAACTTTAATAGGAGCCGAGATCTTAGGGGGGGGGGGGGGGGCGGAATCCGTCCCCTCCAGTGCGCGTAATTTTCAGACCCTTCAGGGCACGTGTTAGGTTCTGTTGCATTTTTATTTTATGTTTTATATGCCTTGCTTTTTCTCAAACTCAAAGCCTCCTTTCGGTGTTACTTTGAACTGAAAAGTAAACATTGCACAGAAAATGAGTGGTCCTAATTGGTGTCAGTCACATTCATAAACATTACATTGGAAAGGTGTATTCCAAGGATTCATAAAACGCTTTCAACCATGAAGTTGCTCCCTAACCTTCCATGTCAGAATTTGTTGAAAGGATTTATTTTTGTTTTAATCTCAAAAAGCAAATAAAAATGGGCCAAAGCATAGCCAAACCTAATATGTACTTGCAGAAAATAAATTTATTTCGAAAATGTATATTAAAAAATTTTGATTTTTTTTTCAACTGAAAAGAAAAACCTAAACTAACCTAATCTAACCAAGCTGGACCAAGCCTAACCCTATATGCTTGCTTCATGGGGGTAAAATGTGTAGAACTTGTTTTGTGGATACCTTAGCACGCGCTCTGGGGGGCCTCTGAAGATTGCGCGCACTGGACGTGGGCGGATTCCGCTCCCGTCCCCCTAAGATCTCGGCTCCTATTAAAGCTGGAGCAACGAAATTCGCAGGGTGGATGGATACACGTTAACTCTATTGAATACAAATTTCATGACCTTAGATCAATATTTTCGGGGTCAAATGAGGTCAATATTTCAAATTTTCTGGTTTTGTGTGGCTTGGCTCCTCGTTCTGGATCGCTGTGATTGTGTTTAAATGCTTAGAAATCGGCATCAATGATGTTTTGGACACTAATGATGGAATACAGATGACAAAGCCGCCATTTGACCTCAGGCAACCTATATAGCAACACTTGATGAGGCCATTACCTGCTCCAGTTACCGGAACCAGGCCGCCCGCCATACTGCTCCGCTGGGCGGCTCCGCGCAATCGTCTTCGCAAAAAAGGAGTGAAGTACATGAATGAAGTATGACATCGGTACACAATGACACACAGTTGTTTTCAGGATGTGTAGGGAGTACCATGCAAAGTGACATCAATCGCATGGCAGTCAGTTGCATTTGTGACAACACTCCAGTTGACCAAGTTTGGTTCCATTAACCTCTCGTGAACTTGACCTGACCTGACCTCTGTTACCTAACATGACTTTGAAACTATATAGCATAACCATATACATCAAACAAGTCGCTAGTGTTGCCAAGAACACTTCCCTTTTGCCAATATACTGGAAGCCGATTTTTGTATTCTGGCGCTGATATTTTTTTAACTTTTACTTCAATGGTCCCTAACTCGACAAAAATTATCGGATTTCCGTTTTTCGTGCTTTAAGCAACGTACCTGTCATTTTAAAGAAGGTACGCAAACAATGGCGTATATCGGCGGGTAAAATCTGGAGTTATGTACGAAAAACCGAACGGGTGGGGGGATTTGCCCCCCCCCGCTACCCCTCCAGGGCACGTGCTAAAGTGCAATAATACCCAAAGCATAATCACAAGATTCTAGGAAGGTATGTGTTATGTGCCGACCTAGGTGTGTACTAAGTAATAGGCAAAACTTGTCTGGTGTTATCAGATTTGAAACTACTTTTCAGAACAAACGGTGACGAAGCTTACCGAAGGCCAATACATTTTTTATCCAACAGACTTCAAAGAAAAGACTAACCTATTATCAGAGTATTTCCTTGTTGAGGATGGTCATCCAAATCATCATTAAATTGTACAAAGGTATCACCATAGTGCTGAACCTGCAGTGGAACGGAGTTTTTTGAGTTCTTGTAATTTTTTTCTGATGCAATGCTTATAAATATTGTCAATATGATGCAACCACTCATTTCCTCTGGAAGCGCATTTTTTCAGTTGGGAGGCAAAGTAACACCATAAAATGGACTTGGATTTGGGTAAGATAGCATTGAAAGTGACGTTCAAAGTAACAAAAATGTAGCCTAACTTAACCTAACATAGCCTACCCTTCCATGCAAGAAAACAAATTGTTCTAAAAGTGGCAAATTTTCAAACAAGTTTTTGCATAAAAATATTCAACTTAAAAAAACTTCACCCAACATAACCTAGCCTGACCCATGTTTGAAGGATCAATTTCTTTGAAAAATATGCCGCAAAATTGTTTTTTTTAAATAATAGTTTTTATATCTTAAAACAGAAACCTAGCTAAACCCATCCTAACCACACCTAACCTATTTGTTTGCTTCATGAGGGTGTATGTGCAAAACTTGTCTCAGAGATGCCTGCATTAAGCCAGCCTTAAAATATTGTTTTTTTTCGTTAGGTTTAAGATATCGAAGGGAGTCCACGAAGATGTCGATATTGCCCTTGAAAGTGATGTCGTTTACAATGTCGTTTAAGTCCCTCAAGCTCAATTTTGAGCCAATAGCCTGTATATGTGCATCTGCTTCGTATATTTTGGGAGAAACCTATTATATGGATACATATGTTAATGACAATGACAAGAATGGCATACTATCAGCAAATTCTCTTGAACAGTTGACCATATCGTGAGTAATCTCTACTTGAAATGGCGTTCGGCACAAGATACATCACAATATATAATGGCAAGCATAAACATGATACTTACAGACAAACCACGGTTAGAAACGTGGCATGAAGACTTCACAAACACATCAAGAAACAAGATGTGATAGTTGTTTGGGAAGGATGTCTTCTCATTGTTCAATAGGTGGTACATTCCACCCTATTCCATGAAAAATTTATCACTGCCTTAAACCGCAATAAAACCCTTAAAGTTTGACAACCCGGTGCCAGCACCCGAATCTCCTTACCTGCAAACCCACCAGTTATCTCTTATTCAGGATCTAAATACCTACATACCTTTTCTTGCTTTCCTTTTTGAGAAAAACAATCAGCCAACGTAGCCTTCATATTAGCGACCCACAATATCAACATACGAAGCATTCTGCTCAACTGGGCTTAATTGGACACACGCACAAAACATCCTGTTCAAATTTCGCTTTCGAAATCTGGCTCGCCGGGTTTGCTTGCCCGTTACTGGCTAAACTAAATTCATGAAGCTATCTGACTAAGGAATAATGAAAGTGCTGATTTTGTCAACTCTTGCTGTAAGTAGAACTTAAACAGCATAGAACCCTCGATGTGCGTCAGAATATACTATGCCACCATATTGGGCTTCTAAATAATTATGAAAATACTTTTAAAATTGGAGATTCCTTTACCCGAGCGCCATTTTCAAAGTTACCGTATTTTAATTTAGTTTCCTTCTGTTGGTTTCGGGGGGAGGGGCAAAAAACATGATGGCCCCCTTTAAGGCGTTTCTGAGGGGCATGGCCGGAATGGCCCCCCTTCGATCCGCCAGCGCATGAGACTTACGAGGTTAATGCATTGCCGTATAGTTTCCACCGGTCATGATGGCCGTTTTCCAGAACACCCAAAACCGTAGCATCGAAAGATATAAAGTTCAAGTACAAAAATCCTAGGATCTCAAACTAGCGACTGTGGTCGACAAGCATGACGGAGGTGGGACATTTGTAGTGCATTTGCGCGCGATGTCTAATCGGGTGGCTGAACTCATGTTACGTCGCGCTGCTTCGTTTCTGTGCACTTCACGTCTTGTGTGTCTGCAGGTTGGTGTGATTTTAGACAGTGTATAGCATGCTGATATTTAATTTCCAAAGAAACAGAAGAGGAAGGAGATGGCAGGAAGCGCCAACAGGTCCAGTCCGTGCCCTTTTCTGATTTCTGCACGGGGTTTCTATATTAATGCCAGATACCCCATTCTTGAGCATTATTGTGCTTTAACCCATTACATGCGGTAACAGGGTAAGTTTTTACGCACATTTTCCTCCATAGAGCAAACGAATGGGTTAGGTATGGTGGTAAGTTTCTGCTTGAAAGGGTTTATGAATTATTGGAATTTATCATTAAAATACAATGTTTATGAATGTGACTAAGATTATTGGACCACTCATTTCATGAGCAAATGCTTACTTTTCAGGTTGTGAAGAAAATCACAACACAAAGGTGCTTTGAGTTAGGTAACATGGCATGGAAAGAAATGTTAAAGAAAATGCAGCATAACCTAACGTAGCCTAGCCTAACCTGCCTAGCCTAACCCATCCTTTTATGAATTCTTGGAATTAATCATTCCTTCAATGTTGATGACTGTGGCTAAAATGATGGGACCACTCATTTTCTGTGCTTACCTTTCATGTTTGAACAATATAAAACTAAAAATGGTATCTTGAGGTAGGTAACATAGCATAAAAAATTGTTTAAATAATAGAATATAAATAACCTAACCTAACCTAGCCCAATTTGACTTTGATGAAACAAAATACCCTAAAATATAATTGTAAAAAGTTCAAGCATTATATTTTCTGAAAATTTCCGAAATTTAAAAACCCAACCAAGCCTAACCTAACAGCATAAGTTGTTCTTGAAAAAAAATGATCGATACATTTTAGTTTCAGGTGTTCTTGATATCTTTGAATTTTCTTAAGAATAACACGTTCATGAGGGTGACTGAGGGATGTTGGGATTGCCTATTTTCTGTGCAAATGCATTTTTTTTTCAAAGACAAGATTTTACAAATGCTTCAACATAAAAAACCTAAACTAACATCCATATATAACCATATCCATATCTAACCAATTTGTTTCCTTTATGAAGGCAAAGGTGTGTAAAATTTGTATTGGTTGGTTGGCTGGTTATTTTGGCTTCCGGCCACCTTGATTGCGTTGTTCATGCGGTGCCCTAGAAAACGTTTCTTGCTACTACGTTAAAGCACAATAATACCCAAAAGTCTTTCTTAAATACTTAACATTTTCACGACCAAAAAAATTTTAAGAAACAAATTATGTTAGTTTTGGTTAGCATAGGCTGGGTTAGGTTTCCTTTCTAACGGTGAGCATTTTCAGAAAACATTTCAGCTCGACATTTTTATAATTTAATTTTTTGATATTTTTTCTCAGTAGATAGGTTTGGCTAGATTTGTTAGACATTTTACACACATTCTTTTTCATGCTATATTACCTAACTTAAAGCCCTTTTTGACATAATTTTGCTCACAGCATGAAAGGTACGCATTTGCACATAAAATGGGTGGTCCCATCATCTTAGTCACCTACATGAGCATGGTGTCCTGAAGAAAAATTCAACAAAATAAAAAAAAACCATGAATGACAACTTTACAAAATAAGTGGTAATTTTGAGGGAAACAATTTTGAAAACTTTTGAAAAGCTTTCAACTTAAAAGAAAACTAAACTAACCGAACTTAACCAAACCAAACCCGTTTCTTTCCTGTTTGGAGGCAAGTGTGTGCAAAAAATTGTCTTGTTACCACCTTAAAACACAATAATACCAGTTTGGTTAGGTTAGACTAGTTCAGGTTTCTTACGGTGGAAAATTTGTTCTAAAAAAGTTCTAGAAAACGGAACTGCTTATTTCAAAAACAGTTTACGTTAGGTTAGGTTAGACTGGGTTCGGTTTTGATATTTGGGAACGTTTTCAGAAAATGTACTGCTTACAATTTTTTATAATTGTTTTATTTTATTTTTTATCTCCAATGCGAGGTTGTGATATGCTATATTACATTATGTTGGTTATGGTTAGGTTGTGGTATTGGCTCACTTATGAGTGAATCCGTACCTTTCCCTCTGATGTCTAAAAGCTACATCATAACCTTACTTCCATAAAGTATATCACAAGAACCATCTCGATTCTATTGCTCACTCAGGACACCATAGATGTCCATTTATGAAAGTGTTACTTCATTACTTGCATTGATAATGTAAACAGAAAGAAGTCCTTTGAACCATATGTTATGTCCTCCACAGTGCTGCTCCATTCATCTCCAACTCCAACCCTCACCAAACTTCACGAGCGCATCCATCTCCAACTCAGCCTGGGGAAGAAGGTATGTATTTCAGCAAAAGTACTATGATCATAATTCCATTGTGTCCCTGTTGCCTAATGGTCCATCCTTGCCTATCCATGTAGCATATGTTTGACTTTCCTCAAACTGTCTGGAGAACTTGGGAGTTGAAATCACGTGTGAGTGATGAAACAGATGAGCTATTCCTGGATGCTTATGTTGCAGAATTACATGGCACAGTGGCGTGCCGAATGGGAAAGGGCCATTGTGGGTAGTTGCCCCCTCACAGGTTGTGGGGTCCCTAAGAATCGCGTCGAACTCCTGAAAAAATGCGCTAGTCTCCCTAAAAGTGCCGTTTGGGCCCCAAATAATCGGATTGGTTGGTTGAACAATGGTTTTACGACACATTGACCGTTAAGTCGTGTAGCGCCGGCAATCTCTCACGCCGATTTGCCGCTGGCGAAGAGTAGCGAGAGATGAGATTTGAACCCAAGTAATCGCACCGGGGCCCCGAAAAATCACATCGGGTCAAAATAGTGGCGATGGTCTTCTCAAAAGGACGCTGGGACTTCAAAAGTTCCCACCTGGCCCCCTGAAAACCACGCTCGGGCTCAAAAGGGTCGTACTGGTGATAAAGAAAATCACGACGAAGGCCACAAACGGTCGGGCCGGAACCCCTGAAAGTCACGCTGAGCCTGGGCTACCAAGAATTCTCAGCATTCCGTCGGTAATCCAAAAAATTAATGTTGGTAGTCCAAGGCGTGCCGAGTTTCGCAAAAAGCGACAGGGCCTTGAAAAATGCTCTGCAGCTCGAAATAAACGATCTGGAAGCGCTAAATAACGGCATAACGGAGGCCCTCAATGCACGCCAAAGTCATGAGACCGAACGGGGCCTCAAAAATGGAATTGATCGCAAACAAGAAACAAAAATACCGGGCACTAAGTAAAACATCTTCGAAAAAACGTCTTCGAAAACGCGTCGATACCTCAAAAATACTCTCCGTGTATGAGAAGTAACGAAGCTGTAAAAAATCGATCCGGGTCCCAAACATGTTCCGGGCCCTAACAAAAATTGGCTGGAGCCCTAAAACACATACACAGAAGAAGACAAACGCAACGGGTAAAAAGTGCCAACACCTAGGTAGGGTCACGGCTCGGTAGCCAATCTGAGAGCTTATTTAACCAAAGAGGTGAGGTGCATAAAAGCTCAGTGTGTCTGGATTTATTAATCAGGGTAAAATGTGGGAAGAAGAGAACTAATACCTCGAATTGAATTTATCGATTCTTTTTTTTCAAGCGAGTCGCCATACCAGGCTTTCCACATGTCAAATTTGGCACAAGACTACCATGCGACAGTAATTAGCAAAACGTGGGAGGTGTAACAGAAACCGGAGAAGTGCACGTAGAGTGGCGAACGCGCCTACTGCGCAAGGCGGGTTTACCAGCCTTGCGCAGTCGGTACAGTTCACGAAGGTTGGCGTTTTGGCGACTGGGCGTTATTAATTGGAATGCCTGATATTGACAAATTTTAAATTTTTGAGCGATTTGTTCAGGTGTAATTTCAGCAGTATGAGGTGGCTTTTCAAGGGAAACAAAAAAATACCTTAACAGGATGTGGGGAGTTATGGTTGAAATCCTGTAATTATGAATGGTGGTAAATTTGGCCACCTCCACAGTAGTGAATTTGGCCACTAATTATTATATGACAAAGATATAAAGAACCCCCTTGAAAAAAGATTGGTGGAAATCAGCGGACTTTCTTAATGGGGGTAAGTGGACACCTTCCAAATCAGTTTGCCCTCTCGCAAATCCTACGTACACTGCCATGGCATGACATAATTTGACATGTTGGTGGCTATGATCCGCCGCAATGGACGGTGTACTCCGCGGTCCCGGTCCGCCACAGTGGCAGATGTGCTCCGCGGCCATGATCCGCCACAATGGACGGTGTGCCCGGCAGTCCTGATCCATTGCATTGGACGGTGTAGTCCACGACCCTGATCCGCTACAGTGGACGTTGTGCTCCGCGGCCACGGTCCGTTACAATGGATGGTGTATCATACGGCCCTGATCCGCCACAGTGGACAGTTTGCTTCGCGACCTTGATCCACAACAGTAGATGATGCACTCCGCGGCCGTGATCCGCCGCAGTGGACGCTATGCTTCGGAGCCCTAGTCCGTCATAGCAGGTTTGCCACACGGCCCCGGTTCATCACAGTGGATGATGTACTCCGCGGCCCTGGCCCACCACAGTGGACGGTGTGCTCCGCGACTCCGGTCCGTTACGGTGGACCATGTGCTCCGCGGCACCGGTCCGCCAGAGTGGATGGTGCGCTTCGCGGCCCTGGTCCGCCATAGTGAAATGTGTACTCCACAGCCCCGGTCCGCCACAGTGGACAATGTGCTCTGCGACCTCGGCCGGCCACAGTGGACGTCAGGGTTGAAAAAACTGGCTTTTCCTGGATTTTTTTCTATCAATAGCATTATCCTCTTCGCAAAATTATCCTCCATGTTGTTTCCTCCATGTGTTTTCAATTCGGTGTCTGATGGCGTTTTTCAACAACGAATTGTCCTATGGTAAGGTGGTCAACATTCACCTGAAACTTCTAAGTGAGATTCTGATGGCAAGGTTTGAAGGAAAATGTCCTCTCCGTATTCCATAACTCAGAAATTGTCCTGTCGTCATCCAGGATTGCAAAGTATAAATACAATCCTGGTAGATGGGATGTACTCAACGGCTCTGGCCAGTCAAGGTGAACAGTGTGGGGTTAGTCGCGGCTTTGCATCAACTTTCCGAACAGTTTTTGTGCATTAGTTGCCACTTTCTCCGCATTCTACCGTTCACCTTACCATTAATGGATACCAATGTCACCCATGCATTACTATTTCCCAATTCGTCACAGCCGTTGAATCTGCTGAGACATAGCTGCTCTTTTTGTGCATTTCAATCAATGGATATTGATGACATCAGAAAAACAAATTGTCAGCAATGAGACTGAGCTTATTTTCACTAAAGTAATGATTACAGGTACTGACAGCAGCGCGACCGGAATTTATTTCGGGTGCGGCACCCTTGTGGCCTCGTGTCCCCGGCTCCTATATAAAGGCTCCTTTCGTAGCTATGTGTTCCTACACTCAAACATCTTACACCTCTACATTTGTTCTTTATATGCTTTATATTTGTTTCACATAATAAGGTCCTTTAAGACTGAGTCGGGTTATCTCGGATCATTGTTTGTTCACACAATGTCATGGTGTAATACTTCGGTGGCTGTAAAACCGAATTGAAATTTCAATTCACAAGGAGCAGTTGCATTCGGCATAAGACGACATTGCTGGCACAATGTCGTCCGTCGCCGCTGCTGACGCGCACAACAATCCCAACTCTACACAAAGGACGGCAATGTAGAATATGGATAATACTTGACCTGACCTAACACCATTTACCTGGACACACATTTTAAAGCAGAATGTCTATATTATTCTTTTATATGTTCTACACGAAAAAGCTTTCTACTGACTTCGATCAGAAGAGATAATTTGACATGACCTCTGTTTGGTAACCTGGACCTTCATTACAATTTTCGGAAAGCAGAGGTATTCGATTTCATGAAAGAACATTATGATCTGGATTTGGTGTTGCTATACTTCAACTACCGCGAATGGTGGCATTTTGGAGATGTGGGAATATTATCCTCCTTGATCCGTCCGAAGTCAATTTCAAGGGGAATTAGAAATAAAATTGATGAATGAGTTCAAGAAGGTAAATATGGTGGGTCGAAGCACTACCAATGATATAGAAGACTCAGCACTTAACCTTTAGAGGGAAAGGATTACCAGTACCAACAGGGTTGTGGTAAAATTGTTCGTGTTGCGACACGCCTGGTGCGTGGACCGTTCCAAGTCCACAGATTTCAAAACTGTTGATTTCTAATATTATTTCCATTTTCAGAAGTTTTGTACTTTATATTTCCGACTCCAGAGCAAAGAAACCATTCGAGCCAACATGTCCATTTCAAGACCGTCGGATGACACTTCTGGGAATCTCTTGGACTGACCTTTTCGGACCCCTTAGCCGTCATCGGAGAGGCGTATACCCAGTGTGGCCTACTCTTGCGATTGGTTTGGCCATTGGGTACGGGCGGAGTTTTTTTTAAACTGTTGTAAAACAAATCGTAGGACGATTGCGTTCATTGATCCGTGTGCATTTTAGTTTGCTTGGTGTCGTGTGCGGTGACGGACTATACTCGGCGATCACCATGACTACAGCAATGCACATGTTTTATCAGAGGACATTGTTTTCGATTACTATGATTTTGTGGAAGCTATTCCCCCTTCCCGATCATGAACTCGCCCCACCAAAACTTTGGCTTCGATCTTCCTAATGTTAGGCACCGAGGAAATACCTTCACCCGTCATCACAGTTCAGTCCTGATCCCCTCCAATACTCCATCAATGCCGGTGTGTTTTAGCCTACATATGGGCGCATACATATTTTATTTAAGCCGTTGTGTGTTTTTGGCATATGGAGTGAGGGAAGGGTGACGGTGACGTTGAGGATATAGATGACGTTGCCGATGCCGATGGACCCGAGTCCACTGTATGACACCGTAGCCGCATGCTATGACTCACAATTTTTATGTTGATATGTACTGTGCATTGATCTTTTGTTTATGTGGCTTCACCTGTTACTGGACGATTTTCCCGTTGGTGAGGGTACTGAAGAAACATAAACATACACATCGTCAAATACAAATAAGAATTATTGTCTGGAAATATAGCGGGCGAAATCTGATGAGTTTTTTCGGGGTGGGGGTGGGGGATGGAGTTCCACTTCGGCCCCCCACCCAATGTTTTAAAAACATCGACACCCCTTGTACATGAGCATCATGTACAGACTGAAAATTGACCTTCAGGCTTGTGATGAAGTGTGGAAAAGCACCATCGTCGGAAAAGCTCCAAGAGGTTTCGGAGAACTTTCGCGAACTTAAGAGACTTACTTTTTTGCCACTTACTCCTCGTAAGAGAGGAGTAAGTGGCAGTTGGTAGGCACATAGCAGCACCAGTCCGGCATCAGTAAATATGATGCGGGATATCCAGTATTAATAAACATACAACAACATCAGTCCGTTGCCAGTAAATATGCTGTGGAATCAGCCAGGCCCCAGCCAGTAATAAGTGTTAGAGTGTGCACGTCGCGAGCTGAATATGAAGTTCCGTTTCGCATGATACCGCTAGGTGGCGGTGCTACTAGATGACCTCACCGGCCCATTAGGTGCTGCCGGCTGCGGCGGAATTGGGAACCGGGAAAACAGTAAGGGCGTAATGGCATTGTTCGTTTGCAGCTGGAAGAGTGAGCGGGGCGGAAGAATAAATATTGGACCGAAGATCCAGTCTCTCTGGGAATTCGCGTGTCGCGGAATCAGGAGGAATCGACACTCGAACAATAAGCATGTGACTATGTCAGTCAATACGGACGTGGCGATGTCAATAGGTATGTGGCAGGATCAGTCCGTGTCAGTAAGAATGTGGCAGTACCAGTCAATTGTCAGTAAGCATGTGCCAGTGTCAGTCGGTTGTCAGTACGGATGTAGCAGTACCAGTCAGTTGTCATAAGCATATGTCAGTGCCAGTCAATTGTCAGTACGCATGTGTCAGTGTCAGTGGGTTGTCAGTAAGCATGCGGTAGTGCCAGTCAGTTGTCAGTAAGCATGTGGGAGTATCAGGCGGTTGTTAGTAAGCATGTGGCAATATCAGTCGGTTGTCAGTGCGTATGTGGCAGTATCAGTCGGTTGTCATAAGCATGTGTCAGTGTCAGTCGGTTGTCAGTACGCATGTGACAGTGCCCGCCAGTTGTCATAAGCATGTGTCAGTGTCAGTCGGTTGTTAGTATGTGGCAGTGCCAGTCAGTTGTCTGTGCGCATGTGGAAGTATAAGGTGGTTGTCAGTACGCATGTCGAAGTAGTGGCACATGCGTACTGAATGACACCCACACACAGTCAGACAGTGTGTGACACGGTCAGACAGTGTGTGACAGTCAGACAGTGTGTGACACGGTCAGACAGTGTGTAACACAGGCAGACTGTGTGTGACAGTCAGACTGTGCGTGACACGGTCAGACAGTGTGTAACACAGTCAGACTGTGTGTGACAGTCAGACAGTGTGTAACACAGTCAGACAGTGTGTGACACGGTCAGACAGCATGTGACAGTCAGACTGTGTGTGACACGGTCAGACAGTGTGTAACACAGTCAGACTGTGTGTGACAGTCGGAGAGAGGGTGGCACAATCGGACAGAGGCTGGCACAGTCGTACAGTATCCACAGTCGTACAGTGTTAGATTGTGCACGTACTAATGCGTGGGAAATAGCGAGTGTGGTTGTGAACGGACACACAAATGTTGCTCGCCAGTGGGAGATGACGACATACCTGCACGGATGATCAGGTGTTTCCTGTGAGCAGGAGGGGAGCGGTGCTGTGTGTGATGGTGGCGGTTGAAAAATCTGATTGCAAAGAAACCTAAGCAGCCACAGGCGCACAGTGGAGCTAATACTAGTATCGTGAGCCACGGCCGGGAGCCGCGTCGGCCATCTCCGGCCGAACAGTGCCGGCTGGTGTCTCCTCAATGTCGGCGGCCAGCTGCGGACGCCACCGATGCTTCGAACGCTTCGGACGCTGGGGACGCCGCGGACGCCGTGGACGCTGTAGATGTTGTGGACGCTGTAGACGCTGTGGACGCTGTAGACGCAGCGGCGTTGACGGCGCCAGGCGACGTGCGGCGGTACACTGATCTCCGGCGGCGCCGAGTCGGTGTGTCACGCTCAATAGTATCGTCGTCACAATGTCTCAGACAAAAGTGCCGCATCTACAGTCCCGTCCCCGCTCAATACTGTCGCCGTCACAATGTCTCAGGCAAAAGTGCCGCATCTACAGCCCGTCCCCGCTCAATAGTGTCGCCGTCACAAGGTCACATGCAAACGTGCCGCATCTACAGCCCCGTCCCCGCTCAATAGTGTCGCCGTCACAAGGTCACATGCAAACGTGCCGCATCCGCAGCCCGTCGCCGCTCACGTTGGCCAAGGTCAGCTGCAAGCATGCCCTTAGTCTGTAACTCTTGGGCTGAGGTCACGCTATGACTTACCCTCACCACGTAGCGAGGTGGTGAGGGCAAGTCATATATGGGTAGAACACGTGAAGTTAAGCGATGAACTGACCTTACCGTGTGGCTCTCGGGTTGAGGTCAGGTACTGCCGTAGTCCGACGGTGTGGCTCTCGGGTTGAGGTCAGGTACTGCCGTAGTCCGATGGTGTGGCTCTCGGGTTGAGGCCAGGTACTGCCGTAGTCCTACAGTGTGGCTCTCGGGTAGAGTACAAGACATCACCAACATACCGGCGTCCCACGCATACACCGACATCAACAGACCACTATGGCGTCTACACCAACCCAACTCGCTACCATGACGCATGCACAGACACCGACACACCACTACGACGCCTACACCGACACCAACACACCAATATGGCACGTACACCGACACCAACACACCACCATGGCGCGTACACCGACACCGACATCGCTATGGCGCGCAAAGCTTGTGCAATTTAGTCCACTTGATTAGTTCATTATGAACTGGTGTTGAATTTTCATAAATGAAGTAATGCAATCTCAAACTTGCCGTGCATAAATTACAGTGTACTCTAGGTAAATCGCAAACTTAATCCAGCGTTGAATTTCACAACACACCCAACGCGCGTGGAATACAGTACAGTGCATCAGTAAAGCTGAGAAGCACACTAGCACGTAAAACATCCAAAAGACACATTTATAAAGTACCACAATTTATTTGAGATCCGTTGGAGTCTAGATGTGACTAAATTTGTCTCTAAAAAGCTTGGCATGGAAGTCACGATGGTCGGGTTGTCTAAGCTCAAAAGTACTCCGCTTCCTCACTTCCATCCGGCTAAAGATAAGCATTATTGAATTTGGAGATCGGTCAACCCATTCCAGGTCATACAGCATTGACACAAAAGGACATCATATGTGACGCGAAGTAGCGTCCTTAGCATTAGCGGGTCGTTATGGCGGTACGAAGGAAAAACATCAAAGTATAAAGCCAATGTAGATTGATGGTTTGCAAAGGGCTTCAATAAATGTCAAGTGGATATTTCTGTAGACGCCGGGTTGCTAAAATTACGAAGAGCCTAGGTGTTCGCACTCGAGGAATTCAACGGGTATTTTATATCTTGCACAAATATATATGATAAATGTCTTCTCGAGTATTTCCCTTTGAGACTCGGTAGCTTCACCCCGGTCCATCCTCCAAACATGATCGCATGTTGACACAACAGCCGTCCAAGATGACAAGCGATACGCCCAATACTCTGCGTTTGACGCCGCTCCGTCCGTGCATGATCCCGAAGGCTAATTTCCGGTCGGGCAGAACGCCCGGGTCACGCATAGCATACTTTCATTGATGCGCCATTAATTTGCCGCCAGGGAGGTCATTGATGTGGCACGCAAGCATAAATGGCGACAGCAAGCTGCCTTCTGATGTGTCGGAGGTCGCTGTAATCCAGAGTGTGCAATGGCCCTTCACAACTACCCGCTGCTCGCTTCTAGCCCAGAATGATACCTGTCGGAGAGCTATGATATTCACCACCCTATTGATATGCCTGTGATATGGTAGTAACTTTGCAATTCGTGGATGAATAACTGACTATTGCAGTTCTGGGAAACATGACAGTTCCTCTTATAGCTGCATCTCTCCGCAAGCTCTTTGACAAGTCACTGTCAGAAAGCCGATCTCCATCTAGCTGAAAGGAAAACAAAGTTACAGCTACTTAAAAGAAGAAGGGCACCGATTCCTTCCCGACTAACTACAGGCATATTAGTTTGCTCCTTTGCTTATTGGAACCGCTTGAAAGACCAATTTTAGCATATTTACCGGCATCTTCCAGTCCGTTATGAGTCGGATCCCATGTTGATACGGACATTGCAAATGCACGTAAAATGGTTCGCATTTTTTTATGAAGGTGGTGCAATGCACATCGGCAGATAAGGCGTACCCGGTTCTATCTGCTTGTAGCGTGTTTTTTTTTGTCTAGCTATGCATGTTTTGTAGCGAAGCGTCTTGTGGGGACACCTTGTACACACAAATTTAACCCTTACCCTCCCCCGTTCATGTTACGGCAGGTATCGGGACATAAATCCTCGGTCCCGGCACCGACCGGTACTTGCTTAGTCGACAGTCACCGCCAGCCGGGCCGTCGAAGCCAGTGGCTATTCTGACCCCTACCCTCCGGGGAAGGTTCACAGCTGACCCTGGCGCCGTCGGCCGCCGCTGACTGACTAATGTTGACATGTCAATGTCCGACGGTTGTATGTGACCGTCATGGGTGTACAGTATGTGACAGCCCATTCTGGGCACCCTCTGGGCAAATGCGTGTGTGTGTGTGTGTGTACGTGACAGTATGTGACAGGCGTGTGAGTGTGTGAGTAGTATGACAGTTGTATAACTGAACACATCCGTGAGTATGGGTAAATGGAACGACAGTGAGATTGCAGTAGTACGATTGTGATGTGATGCCTCGAATGCAGGTATCCATGTCATGTTAGAAGTGAATGTTGTGTATCTGTAATGTGAAGTGTGAACCTATAATGTCAGGTGTGTCCAGAGTACAGTATGAGTGTATGTGTGTATGTGGAATGACACAGGCATGACAGACGTCATACCTCTGTCACTCCAGAGGTATTGAGAGAGGTAACATTTAAACAGCTGATACAGCAGTTTCCCGCCAGGTGTCAAGGTGGGAGGACGTCCGTTGGAGCTCCAGGTTTCCGGATAAGTCGTTGCAGAACAGGGCAGTACTCTAGTCTAAGCTGTGGATAGGTGTTTAGCAATTACTTCTGTGATTATATTTCATTAGTTTTTATCTGATAAGCATTTTCGTGGCACGCAAACTATACTATATTAACATAGCGACGCTGCCGTGCGCCATCTTCTTGTTAGGCGAAGCCCGTTGGAGCTCCAGGTTTCCAGATAAGTCGTTGCAGAACAGGGCAGTACTCTAGTCTAAGCTGTGGATAGGTGTTTGGCAATTACTTCTGTGATTATATTTCATTAGTTTTTATCTGATAAGCATTTTCGTAGCACGCAAACTATACTATCTTAACCTAGCGACGCTGCCGTGCGCCATCTTCTTGTTAGGCGAGGCCTCGTGACTTTAGGCGTGTTCTCGTTGCTTCGATTTCTGTAGTAGGAGATATTACAAGTGTGTATATTTAATAAGTACATTAGACAACATTCATACTATCCGAACGTACTTTATTTATTTTTGTGGTGCATAGTGTGTTTGGTGTTGAAGTTTAGGGTAGAGTTTAATTGGTAGCAAGTTGGTGGTATTCATAAGTGCTGTGTGCCTGTTCATTTTTCTGTCTAGCCATAAGTGATATCTAGCCATAAGATGATATTTTTTTTTTTTTAAATACAAAAACAATTGTTTAATAGTTTCTGATTAGCGTGTTGCTTTTCTTGAGGTACTCAGATAATTAACTGACAGTATAGGAGGTAGCGATTTATAGTGAATGATAGTTGGCTTTTTTGTCGGTTGTTTAGCGAGTTAATTTGAATCTGAATCTAGGGACAAGCTGCAGCGTTTAGGATGGCTTCGACCAGGATGCAGGCACTAGAGGAAGATATTAGGACCCTTAAGGCAGAGCTTTCCAAGCTCAAGGCTGCTCTTGTTGCACAGGGTAGGCACGATAAAGCAACAAGGGGTCACTCCGTAGCAGGGACATCATATGCCCAGGTGGTCGCAGGCCACCAGGTAGCTGAGGCTTCCCCTACTGTGGAGGTGGCTGGGATCTCTCGAGATGGGAGTGTTAATAGTGGACAGAGGAGGGGTAGTTCTGGTAGGTCACAGGAGAGGAAGTGACATGAGGTTAGGGGGTGGAGGATTTGGAGACGCAAACCTAAGGAAAGGGTCAGTGAGTGGCAGGTAGCAGGTGGTAGGAGCGGGAGGAAGTCTAGCCGACCGGCCCAGCGGGCAGTCATATTAACATCAAATATGTTCCAGGCATTGGATGACTGCCCCCAGGATAGTAGTAGTAAGGAGTCAGTGCTGGTCCTAAGAGACTCTCGTGTTCGACATTTAGAGCGGGTATTTTGTAAAGGTAGGAGGGACAGGAGGTGCATCACCAGGCCTGGTGCCAAGGTGAAGGACCTGGTACCTGTGGTGGTACAGGTCAACAGTGATCACCAGTTTAATACAGTCATAATGCATGTAGGGGTAAATAACATAGGTCCTACTAGGAGTGAGGAGCTTCTGCGGGAGTACAGGGCCCTTCTTGCCACCCTGAAGGGTACCAATAGAGTCATTGTAACATCAATTTTGCCTAGGGCTAGAGCCTCCCCTGAGTGGAGCTCTAGGGCACTGGCAGCTAACGCCAGGGTAGGAAAGCTCTGCCATGAGCTAGGTTTTACATTTGTAGACGAGTGGAGCAGGTTGTATGCATCGTGGGACCTCTATCAGAGGGATGGCCTGCACTTCTCTGAGAAGAGGGTCCATGTGTTAGGCAAAGTGTACGAGCATGTCCTTCAGGGAAACTAGGAAATGGGGTGGGGAGGGATGAAATTGCATTGCCAACTCAGGAATATTCCAATAGTGTCAGCCAAGGCAATAGAACCTCAAAGTCTGCAAATATGGACAGCAACAATTCAAGGGGACAGAGTGATAGTTCATCTAGTGATAAAAGAACTCCTCAGTATGAAAAAGCCAAAGGTGGTTATGGAGCATTTGTTAAGTGTATGATGTTTAATGCTCAGAGTATCCATTCCAAATTTGATAAGTTCAAGTGTTATGTTGCTGAGGAGGAACAATATTTTGTTTGAACCAGATTTTGTTTGCATTACGGAGGCATGGGTCAGTGAAGGGTATTTTGAAGATAACTTGCAGGACTATGAGATCCAGGGATACAATATGTTTTCGTGCAATAGGGGTCCAGCAATGAAAGGGGGTGGTGTAATGCTCTATATAAATAGCTTATTCAGTTCTCAAAAAGTAGCAGGTGGGGATACAAATGAGTCCATTTGGCTTGATGTCACTGTGGGAAAAGGCAACAGCAACACTATTAGGATAGGAGCTTTCTACCGATCAGGAACCCTGTCACATTCTCAGGAACTGGAGCTTGACAAGGTGATTTGTGAGGAAATCAGTAGAAACGTTAAGAGGAAGTGCCTTATTCTTGGTGACTAATCTAAAGGGATACGAAAATGCTGGTGTTGGCTCCCCATCATGCAAAATGTTTAGGAAATGCCTTGAAGAGGACCTGTTCTTACACCAGTTTGTATCGGAACCTACCAGGCATGGTTTATTCTTGGACCTTGTATTCTCGGATTTAAGTGACTTGGTTCAAGACTTGACTGTAGGCGAAACTCTGGAAAAAAGTGACCATAACATAGTTAGATTCAAGGCACATGTAGGGGAAATTATCAAGGATAATTTGGTAAAGGTTCCAAATTTCAACAGAGCAGACTTTGACTGCATGAGAGCGGCTTTAACTGCCATCAGATGGGAAGAAGAATTCTCCAATTTAAATGCCTGTGAAATGTGGGAAAAGTTCAAATCCCACTTGAAGGAAATTCAGATTAGACATGTCCCCCAAAAGCAAAGACGCAAAAGAAGGGTAGGAAAGCCAGCATGGCTTACACCAGACTTGATAAAAGCAATTAAGGCTAAGAAAACTGCATTTAGAGTCTTTAAAGAAGCCTCAAATGTCGTTAATCTAAAGGCGTATCGAAAAGCTAGACACCGTGAAGCAAAAAAAAAAACAGAGCAGCAAAGCGAGCAAAAGAACTGGATTTAGCTAGAAACTATAATGTGGACAGTAAAAAGTTTTTAAGTTTCTACAAGCTGAGTAAAGTGTCTAGCACAATTGGTCCACTGGAAGTAAACGGGACTACATTGGGTGAGGATAGTGAGATGGTTGAGGAGCTGAGCAAGCAGTTTAAATCAGTGTTTACATTGGAAGATATGACCAATCTGCCGACCGTACACCATAGTTCAGTGACATGGGATCTAACAAATGATGTTGATTTCATTGATAGTGATGTTGTTTACAATCATATCAGGAAAATAAAGCCAAATAAGGCAGCAGGACCTGATGATATTTATGCTAGGGTGTTGCGGGAAACTGAAAAGGAATTGGCATTTCCACTTAGTATAATATTTTGTAGATCAGTTTCACAACATGAAATTCCAACCGATTGGAAAAGGGCAAATGTAGTTCCTATTTTCAAGAAAGGAGAAAGAGGGGAAGTTGAAAACTATAGGCCAGTAAGTCTCACATCCATAGTCTGCAAGGTACTCGAACCAATTATCAAAGATAGAATAGTTAGTTATCTGGAAGGTAGCAGATTGATTCAAGATACTCAACATGGGTTTAGAAAAGGACGATCGTGTCTCACAAACCTCTTGGACTTTTTCAACTTCGCCACAGAACAATTTGATCAGGGAAATTAGGTTGATGTAGCATATCTTGACTTTAGTAAGGCCTTTGACAAGGTACCCCATAAACGGTTAATGATACAGCTTCAGTCCCATGGTATTGCAGGTAGCATCTTAAAATGGATAGAGTTGTGCAGGGCTAAAAAATCGTGTCGTTCTGTCGTCGTGGCGACCACATTTCCATATCATTACAAATATTATATGTGAAATCATATAAATGGTACCTACTATACATAAAATTGACTACGTCACGATATCCGTGTCAAGGTATCCAGGATGGAAACGAATCGGATTGGACCGGGACTGGAAATGACCTCCGTGCAGACCTCTAGAAATGTCACACCGTGCAGACCTCTACCACCCACCGCCACGCTACCATTTCTTCATTCCCTGCGTACGCTTTTGGGTTTCATCTAGTACGCTCAGCGGCAAAAAAAATGACTCAACGGCAACAAAGTATCGTCGAGACAACCATTCCATCGTTCAGACGACCGCCGACGATAAAATTGTCTCCCGTTTAGCACAGAGCCAATGGCATGCCTTCTGGTCGCCGGTGGTTGTCCCCGGCCCGGTCCCAATTTATGCTCGATGGCAGCGGTACGGAAGTGCCCAACTATGGTATACTCAGCGGCTTTGGAAGCAAGCGACTAGACCACGGGTACTACAACAACACTAGACCTACGTTAAGTATTGAATAATGTATAACATTAGCTGATTTTTTAAAACAATTTCAAGTTGAATCCTTTTCCATGTAGGATGTAATATAATATTTTTAATTTCATTAAAATCGTCGGAAAAAATCCAGAAGAATGTGATTCTTTTACGCGCATTCCCTCGCTTTCAAATCCGTCAATTTCCATTTTAAACACGACGATGTGCGTCGAAGAGTGAAATAGGGAATTGATCACGGTTCTTTATAATTGATGAGTGGTGAATGAGTGCGGCAAGATAAACTACCAAGTTCGAATTATCTGGAGTGTTAATCAAACGATTTTCTTACTTATATGAGACCAAATGAAGTGGTTCGGTCTTTAACAGACTCCAGAAACAGACTATTCAGCGCCAGGGCGTAAGGGTGACAAAGATAGTAAGGTCATCCTGTAGATGTGGACATTGCGATTGGAAAGGTAATGCACAGAGCATTTACAAACATTCAAAAGTAAAGCACCCAGGTCTACCAGTGCTAAGAGTACTGCAAGATAGCCATTTTGGCCCTGGCAGGCGATTTGACTGGACTTGCAAGCCAGCACTGGATCATCAACCATCAAGCTCAGGTGAAAATCTTGGTATATGAATTACATTTGAGTAAAATATAGTCACTTAAATGTAATCAGAAAATATATTTCGGTGTGTAGGTACCTACTCAGCAGGCATTGCACTGCAGTTGGTGGCAATGCATACAATATAGGGATGGCGAATTTTAGCCACCTGGTGGTTTAAACCATGGTTTAAACTGGCTGGCATAAATTAATTTAAGCCACTCTGGCTTAAGTTATATTTCTGGTATGGCTGGAGGGCAGTGATGGACATTAGTTAGGGAAGCATCAATTATAATTCCAAAATGTGCTACACTCCATTTTATTTGCAAAAAAACACTCCCTAGAATTCCCCAAAACTCTGTCTGGGTTCTGGGTATGCACTCCACAAGCCAGATGTTTACCCATTAGGTACAGTCGGTCTAACATGTAGCTCCCTGGATGCTGGTAGTTAGAAATGGTATTTGTAAATACCAGGATTTTGACATCCGACTACTGGCATTGAGGGAGATAAAAGACATAAAGACATAAAAGATCAGTGCAACTATGAGCCACAAGGGCCCTTCTTGGTTGCACTGTACACTGAACCAGTTGTCCACCAAATGTGTTGATCAACTCTCCCTGGAATACAGAAAAACAAGCCCACTATTCTTGTAATGATTGTCTATGCTGTTCTTAAAGATGTTCAGTGTGTTGCTACTGACAATGGTTTCTGGCAGCTGGTTCCAGTGTTCTACTACCCTGTTGGTGAAGAAGGACTGTCTTAACCTTGTCCTGCTGTAATTAACTTTAATTTTGAATTTATGACCTCTAATTCCATCATTTCTGTTCAATTCAAACAGCTCCCTGAGATAACCCTGTTCATGACCATGCACAAATCTTTTTCATAACTAGGGGACCAAGCTTGGACACAATATTCCAGATGTGGCCTGACATATGCACAATAAAGCTTCCTGATGACTTCCTCACTTTTGTATGATACATTCCTATTTATTGCCCCAAGCATTCTTAGTGCCTTCTTCCTGGCTTCTTTGGTCTGTTCTGATGCCCCCAATTTTGTGTTCAAAATAACACCTAAGTCCTTCTCCTGCTGAGTCACAGATAGTACTTGCGCACCCATCAAGTATGGAGCCTTGATATGCTACCTACCTACATGCATGATTTTGCACTTATCAAAATTAAATTACATTTGCCATTTTTCGGACCACTTCACAAGCTTGTCTAAGTCTTTTTGCAGCAAGATTCTGCAGATAATATGTAGCAAGATACATATTAGACTGACTGTTCATAGCCATTTGATAGCTAGGTACCTATTTTATGTTAGATGAAAAGTGACTATTTGAGCCACATCAATTTGTGCTGTTTTTGGCATAGTTATCCCATTGTCTTACTGATAATAGTATGTATATGTAGGTAGGGATGGAAAAAAGCTGGCTTAAATTCAATTTATGGCAGCCAGTGGCTTTTAAAAAAAAAAGCCAGTTTAAACTAGCTTTTATTATTTAAGCCAGCTTAAATTCACAACACTTCTAAGGCTCACAAACCATGGGTGCATTGACAGTGTTGGTATTCAGCACAATACAAGTGTAAAATACCATACCTAGAGAGAGTACAATGAAGACCTACTGTGCATGACCAGATGGTTAGTGACAGTTTCTAGGCAAAAGTATGGACACTAGGTTGATTCACCTATCATCTAATGCTTTGAAGCTCATCTAATGCTCATCTAATGGATCTAATGCTCCACTTCCACAAGTGTTAGTGCTAACAGGAAATAATGTGCTACCATACAATGTCATGAAAGGTGTGCAATAGTTGACAATGTGTGGAAAATGTGCAATAGCTTGACAGATTGCTTACTGTAGCAAACAATAAGCAAACAAATTGCTTACTGTTATCCATGAATATGGGTAGGTAGGCACCTACCTACATATAGTATTATCAGAAAGACAATGGGAAAGCTATGTCAAAAACATCACAAATTGGTCTGGCTCATATAGTTACTTTTAAGCTAACATAAAATAGGTACCTAGCTATACAATGGCTAGGTACCCAATGGGTAAAAATCTGAATTGTGGAGTGCATACCTAGAACCCAGCCAGAGTTTTGGGAAATTATAGGGAGTGTTTGTTTATAAACAAAATGGAGTGTAGCACATTTTGGAATAATTGATGCTTCCCTAACTTTTGTTTGTCACTGCACTCCAGCCATATACAAAACATAATTTTAGCCAGGGTGGCTTAAATGAATTTATGCCGGCTGGTTTAAACCGGTTTAAACCACCAGGTGGCTTAAATTTCCCATCCCTATATGTAGGTAGGTACCTACCTACCTATATTTAGGGATGGAAAAAAGCTGGCTTCAATTGAATTTATGCCAGCCAGTGGCTTTTATTAATTTAAGCCAGTTTAAACTGGCTTGTATTATTTAAGCCGGCTTAAATTCACGACACTTCTAAGCCCTTGCATTATTAAGGCTCACAAACCACGTGTGCATTGACAGTGTTGCAAACCATGGGTGCATTGACGACGCCGAATTGCCGAAAAGGAAATTGGCGGGAAGATATTCTGTATAAAGGTATCGACGCAATTTGTTATAGGTCCAGAAATCACAACCTTTTCGAGCTATCATTACCCCCCTTTGGGTTAGGCCAACCTCGCGATTACCCCGTATCAAATTCAGAATGCCTCATAACCAAAGTTCATTTTCAAGGTTGAGAACATGTAGTATTTCCTGCCGATATATGTGCACAGGTTTTTGGCAAATGTACACAGTACTCTCCATACTCGAGGTTTGACAAAACCCCGCTATAACCCCACTCCTACCCCTCCACAAGCCAGCGCATTACCCCAGGTTGGGAACTCCTGTTCCGGACCATGTAGCATAATGTTATCGTTTGCACAAAAGGTGACAACCACCAAGCCTATTCCGGATTTGGACAACCACGAAACCATTTTTTTAGCCCTGGAGTTGTGGCTTTCAGATAGACAGCAAAGAGTGATGCCAAATGGTACAAAGTCATCATGGCAAAATGTTCTTAGTGGAGTCTCCCAGGGGTCAGTACTGGGGCCACTACTGTTCATTATATTTGTAAATAACATTGAAAGTGGCCTGAGCAGTAAAGTTTTGAAATTTGCGGATGATTTGAAGGTCTTTAGGGCAATAACAGGTCAAGATGAGCATATCTCGCTGCAAAAAGACTTAGACGAACTTGTGAAGTGGTCCGAAGAATAACAAATGAAATCTAATTTTGATAATTCAAAATCATGCATGTAGGTAAGCAGCATATGAAGGCTCCATACTTGATGGGTGGCCAAGTGCTATCAGTGACTCAACAGGAGAAGGATTTAGGTGTTATTCTAAACACAAACTGGGGGCATCAGAACAGACCAAGGAAGCCAGGAAGAAGGCTCTGAGAATGCTCGGGGCAATAAATAGGAATGTATCATACAGAAGTGAGGAAGTGACCAGGAAGCTTTACTGTACATACGTCAGGCCACATTTGGAATACTGCATCCAAGCCTGGTCTCCTAGCTATGAAAAAGATTGTTGGTTTTTAGAGAGAGTACAAAAGAGGGCTACAAAAATGGTTAATGGCATAAGCAACCTGGCATATGAGGAAAGATTGAAGAAATTGAATATGTTTTCACTTATTCAATTTGATATAGAAGGCTGAGAGGAGATATCATCGAGGTCTTTAAATTTGTCCATGGTCTGGAGAGGGGATACCTTGGGGAAATGTTTGAATTGAACAGAAATGATGCAATTAGAGGTCATAAATTCAAAATTAAAGTTAACCACGGCAGAACAAGGTTAAGGCAAACTTTCTTCACCAACAGGGTAGTAGAACACTGGAACGAGCTGCCAGAAAACATTGTCAGTAGCAGCACATTGAACATCATTAAAAACAGCATAGACAGTCATTATAAGAATAGAGGGCTTGTCTTTCAGTATTACAGGAAGGGCTGATTGACAGATTTGGTGGGCAACTGGTTCAGTGCACAGGGTGCAACCATGAAGGGCCCTGGTGGCTCATATTGCACTAATCTTTTATATCTTTATGTCTTTATGATACGCAACATCACACATTCACATGAGTTGTGAATGTGTGATGTCGCGTGTGTCGAGTCTGTGGTTATGAATGCACTAAGAACGTGGAATGTTGGATGAATGCTGGATGAATGTTCACGTGCATATGACAGTTCCTGAGATGTAGTTGGGCTGTAGCGCCCAAAAACTGCCGGCTGCCTGTGTGCAGCGCGGTGCAGCATGTCTGACGGAAGTGGTGCTGTGGCGCGCGCGGAGTCGGCATGATTCTCGCGGGGCGGCCGTGGCTCAGAGATGTCTGAGCTGGTGGAATGTCTCTGAGATAGACAGCGCGACCCGAGGTGCAGTCCAGTGCACCGGGCATTGTTCTAGACAGTACAGAGCCGCGTGACGATGATGTGGCCCTGGCATGGTGCCAAGGGCGGTGGCTCTGATGTTATATAGGCGGCGAACGAGATGGATCGCTCTCACTCATTCGCACGGACGCGGTGACTTGACGTCGGGGCTTGCGCCGGAATGGGTCGCCACAGGGCGGCTGGCCGGTGGCCAGTCGCTCTGGTTCACCACTTGAGGCATGTCTGAGACTGACTATCTGAAATCGCTGTGTAACTGCTAGATATTTAACCGCTTGAATACTTGAACGATATCATGATTGTGAGACCGGTCTATGTGCAAGTTAGAGATCGTATGTGAACCATTAACAAGAGATTGCGATGATGTGTCAGGCCGAGATGTGTGAAGACATGGATGCATTTATGAGTGAGATGGTCTGGTGAATTATGTATGAAGCTGTTAAACCTGTCTGTGCCGAATGAAGCTATCTGTGCTAATCAAGGCTGATGCATTAATTTGACTATCACGCTGCACTAGGAAACTGGAATATTTATCGCTATTTAGTTGCTAATTACATACGCATATGTGAGTGCTGGATTGTGTAGTGCCTGTCAAGAGACGTATTGTAATCAGAACTCTGAGATGGAGACTCAAAGTTATTGAAATTATACCCGAGGTTCTAAAAATCGCAAACGTCGAGGTCTTATAGTCTATTCACGTGCCAAATCAGGCCAACGGCCGACATATATTTAATAATATAAGAAATTTCTTGCGGTACCATTTACGGACGCACCATTACGCGTAGCGCAATGGAAATCACACCGATCGAATCGTTTTCACGGTGTGCGTGGTATTGGCGCGTTCCCCATGTTCTCAAATGGATGGTGAGCACGTGACACGTGATTCAATTTTCTTAAAAACCCCATGGACTTAACATGGCGATTGCAATTTCTGTCGTCTGTCGGACGGCCCGAATCAGAGCAGTACAGCTGCCGAACCAATGCACCGATCGCCATGAAACTAACGCCACGCTATAGCCGCTTATATGCGCCAAACGTGCAGTGCAAACATTTCCATCGCACGCGGCTAAGTCCATGCACACGTGGGGCGCGTGAAAGTCCAAGGTGGCACATTTTCACCGTTTTTCACGGTTGGGTCTGCCGCTCCCAAACGGCTCGAACCAGCACGACGATAACGCTTCTATCACCCGGATCCATGTACCGGCTAATTTTCCCCAATTGGCACATGGCACCTACCGTGAAAACTGCAGTCGTCATTGAATGCCGATGGGCACGTGCCGCATGCACGTGGAATCGGCTCCGATTTACACGCCATTAACCCCTATGTAGAGCCTGATTTTCCACTCAAATGTGACGCACACTTGTAGCCACATCTTTTCTGATGCCCACGCTATCTTTTCATTTTCTGCAACCAAAATACTCCGGCCATAATCGCCTTTTCAGGCGTCAAATTGCGCTTCAACATGGGAAAATTTCGAGTTTTCGGGCCGCTTCTGGCATGAGACATCTTGGGGAACCCTGGACACCACCCCGTGCCCCAATCGCACCAGGTAAGACCAGTTGCACTCGCCAGAGAATCACCCCTTCAGGGAGATTCTCAGGGAGATTCTCCTGTGTAGAGAAGCCTACAAGTTGCCCCAGTTTCGCTACTTTGCTATACAAAAAAAAATTATAACAGCTAATAAATTCTCTTCCACGCACTTTACCTCAGTTGGATCGGCGTTTACAACCTCTCCGTCAGCGGCCGCCGTGGCGTCTTGCGACGGTGATGGACTCTAGGAGGGTTCTGGGTTCGATCCCCGGTAACGGTGCGAGCGTTTTTCGGTCTCTATTTAACCCTGGTCGGGAGCGACCGACACAGTAGAAATGGTTCAACTGACTGACTTACTGACTGACTGACTGACTGGCGTACGGAAGGACTGACTGACGGACCTGCTGACTGATTGACTGACTGACGAACTCACAGACTCACGGACTGACAGTCTGACTGAGTGAGTGACTGACTGACTGACGGTCTCACTGACTGATGGACTGATTGACTGGCTGACGGAATGGCAGTCTGTCATTCCGACTGACTGACTAACTGACTGATTGAAAGACTGACTGAAGGACTGACTGACTGACTGACTCATTGAGAGAATGATTGACTGACTGACTGACTGACTGGCTAACTGACGGCCTCCCTGGCTGACGGACTGATTGACTGACCGACTGATTGACGGAGTGACAGACTGACTGACTGACTGACTGACTTAGGGAAATGCATCGCAGAGGGTGTAGATCTACCACCGGGGCTGGGAGATGCATCTGGATTGAGCCCAAACATTTGCTTGATTCGCTCGCGCCAAGCTTCTTCAAAATGCAGGGCAGGGAGAAAGAAATGCACTGCGGGTGTCAAAAGCTCGCGAAGCGAGCAGCATAAGTCAGGTAAGCCCGGCGGAGGCCCGGCGTTCTGTCCTAGTGGAAGTCTATTAAGACAAAATTGTAAAATGTCAGAAAAAACTCTGGGGGAGCTAAACTTCTTTACAGTTTGTCATGATTGCTGTGGCAACCTGACAGCTGGAACATAACGCTTCACAAAATGTTGCAAGGAATGCCAAAATGCGACGCAACATTTTGGAAAATTATTGTAAAATGTACATCAGAAGAAAGGTATCGAATTTTCAAATTTCTTTACAACATATGTTTTTACTAGCAGATAAATGTGTAATCATACAGGCAGCAAGCTGTTCAAATGTCTTCCATGTTTCAAGTTGTAAGGGTCTTAAACTTCAATTTCAGCTGGTCAGTTGCCGTCCATGTTTGAATAGTAAGGGTCTTCAAATTCACCGATTGATTTCAACGCCAGAAATATCGGAAATGGCTGTGGAACCTACCCAATGCACTAGGCAATGACATTTACTAGATTCGTTTTCAAGATCAGATGGATATTTTTCTGTTGTCACAAACACAGTGGCTACAGACCAGTGTACGCACAACACCCAGCTGCATCTAGGTTAGTCACACCGCAAACTTGGCGAGTCTCCTAACAATATCCATGATTTTACGGATTTTTATCTATCTTGGTATTTCAATATAATTGCATAAGTGGCCACATTAGGAGGATTATATTCAAATGTGAGGACGATTTCGGACCGTCAAGAATAGTCTTGCACTGGTCTAACGTGTATTAAAAAAAGAAATCAGAACGTGGTGATGGAAAGTAGATCATCGTCCACTCAAAGCTTAACTGCTGGATGCCCCCAGCGAACCGAATTGGGCCGCTACTGACACTAGTGTATCTAGATGACCTTGAATCGTTTACCACGAGCTCTATACTACCACTTTCCGACGACACAATTTTTTTTTCGCACCGCCAAGATACATCGGATGCAGTGTCGTGGTTTCAATCATCTATATATATATATATATATATATATATATATATATATATATATATATATATATATATATATAATAGTACAACCTGGCAATGCATGTGAAACATTTTTCAGTACCGAAAAAAATGCATCACATTTTTCGACCGAGAAACAAGTCAGCCAATGAACTAAAATTTAACGGCGCTCCAATAGCCTGATTTCAAGGTCGGAATTCGTGATGGCGTAGGTCATATAAGTCACTTGAGATAGGATATCGAACAATTGATACTGCGCGAGAAGCATCAAAATAGTACCAATTTATGTACATCTTGTATTTTGATTAATGCATTTCATCAATGTATTTTGATGGCAGGATGTAGAAGATTTTACACAAATAAATGCACCTCAATTTCACTTCATAAGGTCAACTTTCAGGTTCGTGCAAGGGCGTTGATTTCTTTCTTCATTTTTTTTGGTGTTCGGGGGGGCATGAAGGCATGAAGGCATGAATGCATGAAGGCTGTGGGCGAGTTAAAATGCATTGGGAAGCGGGCACACTCCATCAGGTTTTATGTTAGAAGTTTAATTACTTTGGGGAGGAGTATTCGGGTGGTACTGCAGCTCAATGTTGGCTGAGGAAAAGCTAACATTGAGGGACACTTGCCCACTCAAAAGTATATAAAACCATAGTCGTAGGAACAGGAGGCGGCAGGGGGCCATGGTCAAACTACTTTTCAAAGTGGGAGGGCCAACAATGGTAGCTGGCCCTCCCACTTTTGAGACATACAAATTACCTAGAAAGGAGCATGTACACCTTTGAACATTTGAGAAAAACTCCCTGCAATCCATAATTAAGCAAAAGCTGCACATATCACATCGTAACACTTCCATTCGCACGACTCGGGACATTTCCCAATCCCGCGGCCCTACGGTCAAACAGCGTGGACGGCGCCATTAGCCGTGAGCGTGCATAAACTGCGTCAAGAACCACCCAATATACAAACAGACATAGTAGCGCTTCATTTTTAAGTCATGCAATCTTGGACATGACCTTACAACAACGCAACTAATTCGGGATGAAAAGGTGAAAAGACTATAAAACAGATACTTTGCCAGCCAGTAGCAAAATGCATTCATACTAGAGCTTCACTGCTGTTCTTTGATATTTATTTAACATATTTAACATATTTAACATCGATTACATTAATATTGCCTACAGTAGAAAATTATGAAGGCTGAAGGCAGTAACGTAACACAATCAAGGTAAGACATACAATTTCCAAGTGCAAGATCATTACCTGGCTATTACATAGCCATGTATTATATATGGCCATGGTTCTAACTGCCATACACTTCAACATTTACATGTATTTTGAGTACCAAAGCATACAAATTGCTGCCACGATACATACATTGCGTGACTGTAGTACGGAATATAGCATACAAATTTCCACATTTCAATGGATTTTCAGTTTGGCATAGCACACAGATATTTTTTGTAAACATTTAATTTAAAAAAATTAATCCGAGTTGTTGCTGGGGTGGCTTCAGGAGCCAGGGTTCTATTGCCAAGCAGAGCTTGTTGCGTGAACCCTGGCCCCATCACGAGATCCATGAACTCCAGTTCAACGGCAGAATTTTGACCGAAAGTTTAATGTACAAGGCCGCCCGGTAGCTCGTCCCCAGCCTTATCGGGCCAGCTGCCAACTGACACTCCCGGCCGGGGGCTAAATGCGAGCGCGCGAAGCGACTCGAACCCTGTGTTGCCAGTGTAGGGGAGACCAGTGCAGGCCAGCGCTCCAACCAACTGAGCTACCGGGGCGGCAATGCTGAACCTTTTGAGTGCGATGCCTAGGTATTATCGGTGCTGGCACCCAAAATTGCAAAACACTTATGGCCATAATTCATTTTGGATACAATGATGAAGTCTGCACCCTATTACATCAACTCCAAGTGCTAGAACGCCACTCAGAATCTCAGAATCCCGGAGAGGATTAGGCGCTCGTGATGTGACCTAAAAAGGTCACATGAGGAGTGATATGACGAGATGATGTGACGAGTGACGAGTGATGCTTGTCATGTGACCTGACAAGGCACATCACGAGCATGACAACACACCTGAATGGATCTTTAGTGGCATTAACAGCACGTTAACATTTGGTTCAAATTATGTTGTTCAACGTAAATGGTTCGGTCACGTGGTGGGCTCATGGTATATGCAACAATCTCTGCTTAGCAAAGACTAATACCAGAATATATTCAATGAAGACATTTGGACTGACAGTGCTAGGACACCAATCTACAACGGATACTACTATCAAGGCTTTTCATTGTCCAGTGGCGTGTGCGTGCAGACTGAGATTTAAGAACCCCAGAGATAATGGGACGAACTTAGGCCGATTGCAGGGTGTATATTTCTGAACACTATTTATGGTGCAAACAGTTAAATTGGCATAATAAAGTCGCTGTTGAGAGATGTACTCCATAGACGTCATTGTTAAGCTACAAAATAATTTGGCCATGCACCATATCGTGCCGAAGGAAATTGGAACAATCCCCACCCCGGAGAGGTTGTGGGCACCGAATATTCGCGCCGAGGTTCCGGAAAATAATGGCGAGCTCCCTAAAAATACTGCTGGTGTCCACAACAATCGCACCGGAACCCATAAAAAAATGACATTTGGGGACACAAAATGCCGCGCAGAGACCCCTGAAAATGATCCTAGGGCGCCCAAAATCCCACCAAGACCACTGGAAATCACATTGATTGCCTAAAAATCGTTCCGAGACCCTACGAATGAAGCTGAGGACTTCAAAATATAGGACCGCACTCCTGAAAATACCGCTGAGACTTCCAAAAAGTTCCGCTGGGATCCTGAAAAGTCGCGTCCGGGCCCCCGAAAATCACGCTAAGGGCTTAAAGGGACGTGTCGAGTTCCTGGAAATCACACTAGGAGCCAAAACGTCTCGCCGGGCTCCAGAAAATCACGTTGGGCGCCAAAAAGACTGGCCGAGCTGTCCAAATTACGTTGGGTCTCAAAAGGTTGGGTCGCGATCCCTGATAATCGCACTGTGGCCCGCAAAAGGTCGAACCGGGCCCCCTGAAAATCACGCTGGGAGCACAACAAAAGAAGTGCCGTGGTTCTTGAAAATCACCATTCGAGCTCCAAGAAGACTGTCTGGGCTCTTGAAAATCACTCTGTGAGCCTCAAAAGTTTCCGCCTGGGCCCCGAAGACCACGCTGGGGGTTGAAGATGTCGTGTCCAGATTCTTAAAAATCACAACGGAGACCCCAAAGGGTTGCCCGCCCCCGACAGTCCCGCTAAACCTGAAGGTGTCAAAAAGTCGCGCCAGGGCTGCCGAAAATCACTCTAGAGGCTCGACACGTCGCACCGGCGTCCCAGCAGTCTCACCTACAAAATGAAGTCTGGGTAACGAATAGAAAACAATCCGGATATTGATAATAATTATGGTGACCCAGCAAATGTCCCAAAAGAAACAAAACCGTGTTGGGTCTCCAAAGACGTGCCGATGCCACAAAACTCGCGATAGGGATCCTAACTTGACTTGGAAATCACACTAGGGGCCAAAAACGTCGCGCCAGAGCTGCACAATTCGCAGCTGGGTTCCCCAAAATGAATTCCTACCCGAAATGTCACTTTACGTCCACAATTGTAAATACGTTTTGCTCCCCCATAGCTTTATCAGACATTTTCAAATATTGTCTGAGGTAAACTTCCATTAGGCACGTGAATTGACAATAGGACCTCGACGTTTGCGATTTTTAGAACCACGGGAAAAAATTTCAATAATTCTGATTCTCCATCTCAGAGCTCTGATTCCAACACGTCTCTTGACGGGCACCACAAAATCCAGATTCACATATGCGTTTAAATTAGCAATTAAATAGCGATTCCAGTTTCCAATAGTGCTGTGTGATAGTCAGATTAGTACACCAGCCTTGATTAGCGCAGATAAGCTATTGAACAGACAGGTTCAATAGCAGGGGTGAAAAAAATGCCGAAGCTGTCACCGACGAACCTGTGAGCTGTCTCAATTTTTTTCCATACATGTTTCATAAAGCAAGTGCCTCGCACACCTGCTTCGCGGCGTTCAAAAAGAATGTTTGATCCTCGTTGCAGTTCATACATATTTCAGCCAGAAATTGGAGACACTTTTTAGGTTTGGAATCGTGAGCTGTGTCACCATTAAGTGCACGAAATATGTTTGGGGGCCACCGGTGGATGCCGCAGGAAGAAGCTGTTTGGACCTTGGTTATCAGTTCGAACAATGCAGCTTTCGCCCATGGCTACGTCATAAGGCTTCCTGGTTGACACAGCAGAGAGCTGACCTAATAAGCGGACCATTCCGATACGACATGCCAAGGTACTTCAGCGTTCCCTTAATATTATCCTTCAGATTGAGCTGGTTATCCAGCAAATGGGAAGACGACAGAAAGCGGTTGGCGGGGAGCGGGCTCGTGCGGCCGTCCCCAACGTTCTCAAAATGGTGTAAAACTGGAATTTTCCCGCACACTCAGGTGCACGCTGTTGGTAGGTAAGAAGAGTTTAAGGGCAAAGACCTGAGCTAGGGTAGGTCGTGGAGTCATATTTTTTGTGTTATTTGTGGCTAATCAGTTGGGGCCACATTGCATCGCTTGCCTCTCAACTTGGCAGGAAGGGAGGACACCGCCGAGAATCGACCGAACACAGCACCTCTTGTTTCTCAGACACCCAGTTTCCTACTGAGCTACAGACGCCCTGGGTCTCACTTTCCTTCTACTGAACAGGCGCGTGCTATTCCTTATACGCATATATTGCGCACTTAGCAGATGCCGTGCTTTTGTGGCGCGTGATGACAGTGCCAGCCAGCGACTGGCGCAGACTTGTCGAGTGCCGGGTAAAGTTTCAAATAATCAAATAATTTTCAACCAGCGTCTTTCCTGTTTCTGAACCTCTCCTGCACAAATCATGATACTTATTTTGCCATGGGCTAGCAATTAAGCTACGTTCTTCCTTGTTTTTTTTTTTCTCCTCATCAACATCGGTGAACATGTACAACGGTACAACGGGGGAGGGGGGCTGGATCATGGAAACTAGGGCACACCACATACCTATTAGTGAGGCTGTAATGAGCTTGCCCCCACCTCTCCGCACACATACCTATGTATGTATATAGCGGAAGTTGAAGACATTTTGTTTGAACAGTAATACTAAATGGTTTCACTTGCACCAGGAAGATAAACATATTATTACACAGGAATCAATCGGTCGTGAAAAGAGTTCCGAGTACAGCGAAAAGTATGAATCTGAAAGTACTTATGCCGCAATGATCGTTCTTTTCAGGACCACATGTTGCTGTTAGCCATAGGCGCACCCAGGGGTCTGCCCCCCCACACTTAGCGGGGAAAGTTGTGTGTTCACCATTAAAATTATCGGATTCTCTACCCAAAAGTGCTCAACCACGGTACTTTACGAACTTCCTGAGTGCGCCCCTGCTTTTGACCCTGGCCCATCCACCTTTTGAGACGTTCCTACGCCTATGTATAAAACAATTCCCCGGGTCTCGTGAGAGTATGACCTTTTATTGAGGTTGTAAACTTTCACGAATTATCTTTTCATACAAATAGAGGCTTCTTCAAAACAATAGTGACTCGCTCCAAAAATTTCGTGTTGTGACTCCGCATGTAGGAGATAATTTAAACACAAACTTCAAAGATGGATCTGACCTCAAGTAAGTTATTTCTGTACACGATCGGGAGTGGAGTCAATAGGGGTACCCATGGTATAAAGGCACTTAGTTCATAGACTACGATGGTGGTATAATACAGTGTACAAGAGCTCACAGATATGACATAGAAAAGTCATCGGAACTGAAAATGAGGCTTTGTTTCCATAAATAATGGACTCTTCACACGCAGCCGGAACTGCTCTTCTACCATCTCTACTACACATGCATTTGAATGGCCCGTGCCACAGTATGCCCCCCCCTCCTCAAATGCTCTATGTTGTTTGGGACTCTCCTGTAGTAGGCCTGGGAGGGCTTTGCCGAAACTATACAGTTCTGTTTCTGATGAGCCCAAAAGTAGCTCTGGCTAGTTCCGCTAAGTCTCTCTACCATTAACTTTACCTCCTTATGTAAGCACCAGGAACGTTTCATCTGTCGTTGTCATTTCTAAGCACTTGAAGAAATCACCAAGGTTGGAGTAAAAAGGTTCATCGAACCCGCTCTGACTTCGCTGACATTTTGCAAGCACGGTAATTTGAGGTCCAGATTTTGATTTTGGGATTAATAGACTCGCAGATCGCATCAGTCACGTGATAGAGGTCATCAACAAGTTGAGGTCACACTAGAAATGTCTATAAAAATGTTTTATCTGTGTGATAGTAAGATCTATAAGAGCAAGCCACTGAAAATAGAAGATATATACTCCTGAATAAAATGACATAAACCTGACCGCGTTTAATTTTAACCACATTATGATCTGATCTTTCATCGAGGGCGTAATATGCGCAAAGCAATATTTTGATTTTAATCGCTTTTTAATACCTACTACATAACGTATATTCCAAACACCAAAGAATTATCTTGTGACTCGTAACATATAAAGCGGACTAAAAGACCAAAGGCCAAGGACTGATATTGTGTCAAACAGGTGACTTCTGTAAGTTATCAGGAGCATGATCGAGATGGGTATCGCATAGAGGCCGTTCACCCATCGGCTACGACGGGTTTAGTACGGCGAGTAGGAAATTACAGAGATAATATGCGGTAGAATGTTCTGACCTCAAATAGTAGGTTTTATTTGCATTATAGGTGGTCAATAGGAACGTGGAATGAAACGCACATTATTGTGGTACGACAAAAACACTACTTTTTGCCACAGAAGCTGCATGAGACATCACGCGTGCTTTGGCTGTTCTGCTTTCAGACACACTGAGCACATCAGGTACGGTGGAGGTGAATGGTGTCGTGTGGTGTCGTCTCAACGTCTCGTGGTGTCATGTGGTGTCGTCTCAACGACTTGCGGTGTCGTGTGGTGTCGTCTCAACGTCTCGTGGTGTCGTGTGGCGTCGTCTCAACGTCTCGTGGTGTCGTGTGGTGCCATCTCAACGTCTCGTGGTGTCGTGTGGTGTCATCTCAACGTCTCATGGTGCCGTGTGGTGTCATCTCAACGTCTCGTGGTGTCGTGTGGTGTCGTCTCAACGTCTCGTGGTGTCATGTGGTGCCGTCTCAACGTCTCGTGGTGTCGTGTGGTGTCGTCTCAACGTCTCGTGGTGTCGTGTGGTGTCGTCTCAACGTCTCGTGGTGTCGTGTGGTGTCGTCTCAACGTCTCGTGGTGTCATGTGGTGCCGTCTCAACGTCACGTGGTGTCGTGTGGTGTCGTCACAACGTCGTATTGGGCTGATGCAAAATATGCTACGATTATCTCTTCATTGAGGGGTGCAAATCGACGACACCCTCGGTGCCTTTCAATCAGCGAGCTTCCTCAAACCAGTCAAACCAGTCAAACCAGTCAACTATTTTGTTGCTCAGACAGGGACAGCGGGCTTTAGCGCGGTTAATGAATCTTGAAGCTGTCACAATGTAAAAAAAGCAAAAAAAGCATAGCTGTCACAATATAAAAAAACACCTTAGCACCGACGATCTGGCTATCCAGAAGTCATTGGAGGCTCGTACACACCACGAAGAGTTTTACAGACCGGATGAGACCGTCGCATGCATTTTCTTCGGCCGTGTGGAATGGCGCATAAATTATATTCACATTTCACACCTACATTTGCTCGTGCATGTAAATACTTAGAAAGTAAAATGTGCGATTACATTGCGAGCACATTCGTCAGAGAAATAACATTTTTCTCCGCCTGGGAATATTTGGTTAACATGAGACACCAGTGCTGATCGAAATACTGTACAAGGCAGTCAGATATGACAGAACTCTTCTGGGCATTACCAGCATATGTGGAAAAGAACGACGTGAGTTAAGTTCAAGGAGGATGCCGGGGTCCCTATTGTACGATGCACTAGAAAGCTTCCAAATCCTGCTCGCTGCCGACAGCTGGTAACTTGATTATCAAGCAAGATTCGCGTTGCTAACTTTTCTAAGGTGTTGTGTTGGATGCTGCCGAGAAATACAAGACTGTTTGTCTCCTGAAGATAGTCACAGCGCACAAGAAATAGTCACAGCGCACAAGAAACGGCATCTTTCATGCACACGCAAATTGCACAAACGCGCCACCGCGAGCTGAAGTGGTGGGACGTGGCGGACCGCCAGCCACCGTCAGTACAAATGGCGGACCGTGGTGGACTGCTAGCCACCGCCAGCTGAAGTGGTGGGACGTGGCGGACCGCCAGCCACCGTCAGTACAAATGGCGGACCGTGGTGGACTGCTAGCCACCGCGAGCTGAAGTGGTGGGACGTGGCGGACCGCCAGCCACCGTCAGTACAAATGGCGGACCGTGGTGGACTGCTAGCCACCGCCAACTGAAGTGGTGGGACGTGGCGGACCGCCAGCCACCGTCAGTACAAATGGCGGACCGTGGTGGACTGCTAGCCACCGCCAACTGAAGTGGTGGGACGTGGCGGACCGCCAGCCACCGTCAGTACAAATGGCGGACCGTGGTGGACTGCTAGCCACCGCGAGCTGAAGTGGTGGGACGTGGCGGACCGCCAGCCACCGTCAGTACAAATGGCGGACCGTGGTGGACTGCTAGCCACCGCCAGCTGAAGTGGTGGGACGTGGCGGACCGCCAGCTACCGCCAGTAGAAGTGGCAGGCCGTAGCGGACCGGCAGCCACCACCAGCAGAAGTGGCGGATTGTCAGCCACCGCTGGCAGAAGTGGTGAACCGTGACGAACCACCAGCTACCGCCAATAGAAGTGGCGGATTGTAGCGGACCGCCAGCCACCACCAGCAGAGATAACGGACCGTGGCGGACCGCCAGCCACCGCCAGCAGAATTGTCATAACAGGGTGGTGAGTGGACAAGTCCCTGTCACAATTATCACACGCAAAATGATACCGATAACGCTCATACTTTGTAACACCTTCGGATTTCTTCGGATTTCTTGTAACACCTTCGGAGATCCTTCGGATTTCAGATTAGGTAAGTCCACCATTCTTGGACTCTGTCACCCCAGCACGCTGTTGCCTCACATATCGACCTTCTGTAGCATCACTGCTTCCCCACATACCTACATACTCTAAGAAACTAGATAGATTATTCAGCACTACCTGGGATACCTAGGACACTATCTGAGGTAGCTGTGGCACTATCAGATCCACCTGGGATACCGACGTATTTTTGAGTAGCTGGTTCCAAGATGAGGTCTTTTCTGAGATCGTTTGATCTTAAATGATCTATTGCTCCATTGACTTTGACCTTTGGCGGGGGCGGAACCAGGAATTGTCATTGGGGAAAGTTTGTCTCTGGAGGGTTGCCTCTGGCTGAAAAATAAATATGAGGGGGATGCACTCGGGCACACGCCTTTTTCCAGGGGGTGCCTCCGATTTAAAACAATTCGAGGGGTGCATTATTCGAGCACAATGAAGAGTGGCCTTTGCCTCCCGGAGAGGTCCGCTGGCCTATACCAATTTGGCTTACCCGGAGGGCCTCCTTTTCCCGGTCGGAGGGGCGCCACATTCCATGGTTCTATAGGAGGGGCACATGCCCCCAGTGTCCTCCCATCCGCTCCGGACCTTTGCATGTATCAGTGTTTTAGACCCAGCCTCCAGTTCGCATATCATCGATACTGAAGCACGAAAGAACATCCGCTTCGCGACCATAATCAAATAATTACGCGGAGGCCGGGCGACTGACTCCACCTCGACATCCACTTGCTTTACGCTATCTTGAAATAATAGAGGCAGTGGAGTGAATATTCCAAGTAACTCAAAATGTTCAACAATGGAACAACGCCATTGTATGTATGGCATCTCTGTATCCATCTTAAAACCAAATTTAGCAGTGGTCAAATTGACCCAAGCACTGCGAGATGGGAAATTCTGCCTCACAGCGAGAGTTAACCCTCGCCCAAATATGGGGGGGGGCACACCCCCTAAGGTATTTTGTGTTTTCCTTCGAAACGAATGAACGGATCGCTCTGATATTTTCCGTACACTCTGGGGAAACATTTTGACGACTTTTGGTGAACTTTTTTGGGAGGTCATGTCAGGTCACGGAGTTATGAGATTATAAAGGAGAGCACCTCCGACCAGTTTTCAACAAATACGTGATTACCGCACCTACACATGACATTGTTGCCTACATCGACTGGTATTATGTGTTTTGCAATCGTAGTGTACGTTTCGGGTATACTATTTAGAGTATAGTGTTTCCGGATCGGTTAACCCTCGCCCGTATAGGGGGGGGGGGGAGCAACCCCCTAAGGCGTTTTGTTTATTCCTTCCAAACCGATGAACGGATCGTGCTGAGGTTTTTCAGTACCTTCTGGGGCAACCTTTGATGACTTCGGTATAATTATGGGGGGGGGGGGGTCATGTCAGGTCACGGAGTTATGAGGTCATGAAGTGAATTACATCTGACCAGTGTTCAACAAATACGTCATTATCGATCCTAAACATGCCTTGGACCGCGAAACCTATCAAACTATACCGTTTTCAGGTTTTTACAAAATATACAATATGATGGAAATAAATATGCTATTCAGTCGAGCCAATGTCTTGCAAGATATTGTCTTTGCATGCTTTTTACGGTCAATACATTACACAAGCCATAACGCATTTTCCAGGTCATTCTGGCCGAAAACTCTCTCCAGCACATGGCATCCCCTAGTCCGCGTCGTCCAGCGCGCGTGCTGTTGCCCTGTCGCAGGGAATTAGTGTGTGTGTGTGTGTGTGTGTGTGTGTGTGTGTGTGATTGTGGTTTTAGGGCGCATCGACCATGGTCGGTCATGTAGCGCCCATAACAGAGCAGAGAACTACTTAGTTGGAGTCAGGTCTTAGTACTGCGATTGGGCGGATGGTTTTTACTGACCTGGGTATATTATATAAAATCCCATTTTCTTGAAGTAGTGACACACGTTTCCTGAGCAGTTCGAGTCGTCTCGAAGGAGATTTGGGAACATCCTGCTGGTTCCAATGTACTGGGCTCTCTCCTGTGCGTAGTGCTGACATGTAAGAATGTGATGTACCGTTAGTGGAGAACTGCATCTTGGGCATTTTAGCTTGTTTTATTTTATGAGCAGGTGGCGATGTGTGGCATAGGTGTGTCCGATTCGGAGTCTTGCCAGCGCTACCTCCTCCGCTCGAACTTTCCTGGAAGACGAGGGCCAGTAACCTATTTTTGGTTTGATTTCTCGGAGTTTGTTGGTGGTCAGGGCGTCCCAGCTACTTTGCCATTTCTCAAGCATGTACTCAGAGATCAGTGGGTAAAAATCTCGTGAAGGTAGAGGGAAGGTGCGAGTGCATGGTTTCTGTGCCGCTCGTTTCGCCGCTGCGTCAGCGAGTTCGTTTCCCCAAATGCCAACGTGGCTCGGGATCCAGCAGAAGGAAACGGATCTTCCCTCTCGTTTCAGCAGGATGAGCCGGTGTAAGATGTCCTGCAGAAGAGCTTCCTGTGGGTTGAAACTTTGCAGTGCCGATAGGCTGCTCAAAGAGTCGGACAGGACAACACACGAGTAGTGCTCGCTGACTTCAATGAAGCATAGCGCCTTCAGGATCGCAACTAGTTCCGATGTATAAACGGATGCGTTTGATGGAAGTGTGAAGGACCTCGTGACGGATCCGGTGACAAACGCGCATCCGACACCCTGTTTTCCTTTGGAGCCGTCTGTATATATCAGGGTACGTCCGTCGTACGTGGTTATACGCTCCAGTGCATTTAGCCGGAGCAGTTCTGTGGTGACGTCACCCTTCTTGGACGTGCATAGGGCCAGGTCTACTTCTGGTGACACTAATTCCCAAGGCGGGATCTGTGATCGGTCAGCAATCAGGATTCCACGCATACGGATACCACTTGCACGAATGTGTTTACGCATTCTCACGCAGAAGGGTTCAGGGTTTGCCTTCAGTCCTCCGTGGAACAGTGCCAATAGCCGACGAGAAAACACCGCGTCATATGTTGGGTGTGGAGGATATTGCCTCAATTTGCATGCATAGCGAAGGCCAAGCTGATCACGTCTCAGTGCCAGATGCGGCTCGTGGGCTTCCACGTGGAGACTTGCTATTGGCGAAGTTCTAAATGCGCCGGTTGCAATGCGTAAGGCTGTATTGTGGACCGTATCAAGTATGCGCTTTCTGGCGGTGCTTGCACCATCATATACAAAACAACAATAGTCGAGCTTAGAGCGGATGAGCTGTCGGTACATCTGTAAAAGTGTTGCACGGTCTGCTCCGTATGATGTTCGTGCCACACATTTCATGATGTTAAGAGCTTTAAAACAGCGCTGGCGCAGAGACTTAAGGTGGTCACCGTATGTCAAGCGTCTATCGAAAGAAATGCCGAGGAACTTCGCAGTAGATCGCAGTGGGATTGGTTTTCCGTATGGTTGGAGCGCTATTTCAGAGTAGCATGACCGTCGACAGCAAAAATGTACAGCCACTGTTTTTCCTGCGGAAAATCGAAGACCATTTCGGTAGCTCCAGTCTTCAAGATGATGTATGGCCAGCTGTAGCTGCCGGTTCAGAGATGGTGTACGAGAAGCGGAGAGCCAAATTGCGAGGTCATCCACGAAAAGTGAGCGTCTGATATTTTCTGGTAGTCTCTTTCCTATATCGTTGATAAGTACTCCAAACAGGGACACACTGAGCACACTTCCTTGTGGAACTCCGTTCGTGGGCACGCATCTTTCTGATAAATGATTCCCGAGTCGGACGCGGAAGCACCGATCAGCCAAAAAGTTTTTGATGAAGATTCCCATGGGTCCTCTGACGCCACAGTCCCATAACTTCATCAAAATGCCGTGACGCCAAGCGGTGTCATAAGTGGCCTCCACATCGAAAAACACGGCACCTACGTGCTTGTGATACTTAAAACCGGCACGGACAGCTGTGTCCAAGGCTAAAACCTGGTCCACTGTGGATCGGTTTTTACGGAAACCACACTGGGCGCTTGAGAAGAAGTCCTGTTGCTCTAAAAACCATGTTAAACGCGTATTTACCATTTTTTCCATCAATTTACAGAGTGAAGATGTCAGCGCATTGGGTCTGTAGTGGAGTGCTTCCAGACCACTTTTCCCAGGCTTCAAGATTGGAATAACTGGCCTCGCGCCAAGTGCACGGAAAGCTTCCTCTTTCCCATATGTCGTTAAAGGATGCTAGGAGTGCATCCAAAGCACTTGGAGGAAGATGTTTCAGCATGTCGTTGTGTATGGCGTCCGGTCCCTCAGATACACATTTGAGCGTACTAATCGAGTGTTTCAGCTCCACCAAGGTAAATGGCTGATTATAAGTGTGTTGTATTGCGGTGGAAAAATCGACAGGATTTACCTCGCATCTACGTTTATGTTGTATAAATCTATGGTTGGCTTCGCTATCTTCACTCCGCTCCGCTAGAGCATTGGCTATCTCGTTGGCCACGTCGAGTGGATGAGCGATTGTTCGGCCTTGGATTTTCAACACCGGTAGTGGACTGGAAGAGAGCTGCCCGGATATACGTCTTACTCTAGCCCACACCTGTGAAATGGGGGTAAAACGATTCATTCCGCCTACATACTCTTTCCAGGAGATTCTCTTTGCTGTCCTTATTGTGCGCCTGGCGAGAGCTCGGGCTTGTTTGAATGCTGACATGTTTGCGGTAGTGCTGTGCTTCTTAAAAAGCTTCAGGGCTCTCTTGCGCGCGCGGATAGCCGTAGCGCACCCGTCGGTCCACCAGGGGACCGGGGTGCGGCGTGGGGTACCAGTAGTGCGTGGGATACATGCATGGGCGCAATGGAGTAGTCGTGCAGTAAAATCATCGATGTGGGTGCAAAGATTGTCAGTGTCACGAGTAAGGACAGTATGTACATCTGATTCGAATCGAGTCCAGTCCGCTTTTTTAAGATTCCAACGCGGTGGTCGCGTTCCTAAAACTGCGCCTCTTCGAAGGGTTAGCCATACCGGAAAGTGGTCACTTCCGTGGCAGTCATCGTCGACTGACCATTCAAATTCCTGAGTCAGTTGAGCGCTTGCCAAGCTTAGATCTAATGCTGACGTCTGGCCTGAGGGCATAGTAAGATGGGTGTGTGCACCAGAGTTTAGCAGGCAGAGTGATCCCTGTAGGATTAAGTCTTCGAGGATCCGGCCGCGTGTGTTGGTGTCTATGCATCCCCACGCAAGGTGATGGGCGTTGAAATCACCAAGGAGAAGTATTGGCGGGGGGAGTTCAGTCAGCAACCGCTTGAAATCAACAGTGGGGAAAGCGACGCCAGGGGGCAAATACAGGGAGCACAGACTTATACGCCTGTGGTTGAAAGTCGCCTCCGCTGCGACTGCCTGCAGAGTGGTTCGGAGAGTGAGCTCTCGCGCTGGCACGGATGGACGGCGAGTAGAACGCCCCCGTGGGAAACGTTTCCAGATGGCTCGTCGTGGCGGAACACAGTATAGTATTTCAGCCTCACGTTGTCGTCTGGTGCTAGCTTTGTTTCTTGGAGGCAAATGGCTGCCGGGTTGTGTCTATTTAAAATGGTCACAAGGTCACAAATAGAGGTTTTTAGGCCTCGGCAGTTCCATTGTAAAATCGTTGTGGGACTCAGCTAAGACGTGTTAAGATGATAAGAGTGACTAACTGCGTGGTCACTACTGCATGGATGGTCCAGATTGGGCCCTTGACCTCGCCCTGGGGGATCCTCCATCGGTCGGAGAAGATTGCCAGGGTGGAGCTCGTTTTCTGCTTCTGACAGGAGACGTACATGTACGGGTATCACCCACATGTGGTGGAGTGGGTGGAACGGTGCGTGATGTCTCAGGTGGTCGGAGGAGGGGACGTGCGGAGTTTCCAGGTGATGGTGAGGTTGAAGTGGTTACCTGTGAAGTTGCTGTCGCTCGTGCGCTCGGGGATGCATTGCGGCTTGGGCGTTCCAAGGCTGTGGGACATTGGCGGGCACTGGAGGTCGGTGTTCGGTCCGCAGACGGAGGCGTTACGGGGATGCGTCGTGACAGTGCACTGGTGAGCGTTGGAGGGGGAGGGGTTGGAGGAGGGGGAGGTGGAGGAGGCATGGTCTGTGGGGATGCTTGGGTGGAATGGGTTGTGGGGGTGGGAGTAGTGGATATGGTGGACGAGGAGTTTAGGACCTTGGCGGGTTTTCTGGATCGTTGGACTACCGTCCACTTCCCGCCCTCCTCGTGTGCCACCGCCGCCGCTTCCGAGGGGACTGCGGAGGCCCGGAGAGGCGCCGACTGCGGCTTCTCTATGGTCTGGTCAGGCCTTTGTGTTGGTGCCGCGGCTATTTCGTCCACAGTGGAAGGGAGTACGCAGGAGATACCAAAAGAGCGCAACAGGGCGCTAAGCTGGGAGAGCAGCTGCGCGGCGCTAGTAGGTTGCTGATGTCCATTGTTGATCGGAGTACTGCGTGTTTTCTGTGCATAAGATATCTTCGGATGACTATCCTCGTATGCCTCACGGGCTTGCCTAAAAGACAAATTTCTGGTGCATTTCAAAGACAAAATCTCCTTCTCCTTGAGATAGACCGGGCATGACCGGTCAGATGTTATGTGAGGTACCTGTCCTCTCCCACAGTTCACACACCATAGGCTGTCCGATTCGCATCTGTCGATGGGGTGATCCGCCGATCCACATCGTCCGCACGCAGGGCGTCCGCGGCAATGTTGTGTCGTGTGACCATATCGTTGGCATCTGAAACACCTCATGGGGTTGGGGACATAAACTCTAACCTTAACTCGGGAATATCCTACCGACACTGTGGATGGTAAGTCTGTGGAGTTAAAAGTAAGAATGATGTTGTTGGTTGCATGAAGTTCCCCTCCCCTTCGCATCTTCATTCTCTGCGCCTCCAGCACACCGTACTCTGCCAATCCATCAACGATCTCTGCTTCCGTGACATCCCTCAGATCGTAGCAATTTATAACTCCTTTGCAGAAGTTCTTGGTTTTGTGGGGCTGGACTTTTATTGGGATTGCGATATCTCTAGGCCCATCTGGGGTACGTGCACTATAGATGAATTTATCTATGTCCAAGGCTCTCCTTGCATCCTCTTCGTATCGAAATTCCACCTCAATTCCTTCATCCCGTAGTTTGTCACATCGCGTCACAGTTCCAAGGCGGTCACATCATCGCTTGCGTTGGAAGGGGGAGAGAGATGACAGTGTTTTCCCTGGGTCTGTCGATTTGAACAGCAAGATGCGCGGAGTGGATATTCGTGGTGTAGAGGTAGGACTCGGGCGTTCAAAGTGTCTATATCTTTTGGGTACGTTGTCCGGGTGTGGCATACGTGCTGAGTTCGCGACTGGGCCCTGGCTTATGTCACGGAGGCACGCGGTCTGGTCCTCGTGAGAGGAACCAGGAAATGGGTTTGTGTTAGATGTAGCCATGTGAGGTTATGTTTGTTCAGCTCCACGCGACGCCCCACCCCTCTGGGGGCCCTACTGGGGGGACGCCTGTATCCCGTAAGCGGGAGGACGCCAGACGTCCGCGGAGCGATACGGGGCAGGCGACACCATCACCCGGTCGGGAGAGAGAAACTCACCACCCCGACCCGGATCCAGCGCCGCCCACCCCTTGACCCCGGCCGGCCGGGCTGGCAGGCACTGGGAACCCAGGCCCCCAGCCCGAGGCGACCAGCCACTTGGCCCGCGTGAGGCCCCACGGGCCCGCCCGCCCCTCCGGGATATCAGGACCAAAGAGGTGTGTTGGTCCCCCGTCACAACTAGCACCGTGCGACGGGGGACCTCAACCTCCAGGACTCCGTCAACCCCTGGGGACGGGCCGAGGGGGCGCGGCTACCCCGATAAAAACGGAGCTGGTGGGCAGGACCGGGGAAGTTGTCCTGCCTGCTCATAGTAGGGACAGTTGGTGTTGCAGGGCCAGATGAAGGACATGGATGTGGGGATGAGATTGGGATTGGACTGGGAACGCATGGATGGAAGGACGAGTGAGGCACTCTTAGTCTGACCTTTCCCCGGCCGCCTGGTGGTCTGGCCGCCGGATCCTTAAGGCACGCAATCCCCCCACCACGGAAAGGTGATGCCTCATCGGGGGGCAGGGAATTAGTGGCACATGATTTCCGGTGTCCCGTCAGCGGTGTGGGCGACCGTATGGGCACAGTGGGTGGGCACACGGTGCGTCATTGTTGCGTCTCCTGGCGCGCACGCGCGTGATGTTGACCTGGGGCGCCGGTTAGAGGTCGAACTATTTCCCTTATACCGGGAAATGTGCGAAGTGACAATACATGGATGGGCACACGGTGCGGCGTCGGTGGTCGAAACCACGTTTTTAATTTGTCCAGTTCTGTCGCAGTCGCGCGGAGTGATACACCTGTTTCACTGTGCTGAACGTGCCACGAGGAAGGGGTCGAAAGGTCGGCCATGGCGCCTCATCATCAGCGGGACCAAGCCGTGGTCATGCTGGCCGTTCTCTCACTGCCACCGAGATCACGCGCCTCATCGCTGTAGAAGACGACAGTGATACCGAACTGCAACCAGAATCAGACGCATCAGACAGCGAGGAAGAGCCAGAGGTTGTCTCTGCCGTCACTGGCATCGAAGTGGAGGACGAGGCAGCTCCGCTAGCGCAGTCAGCTGCGGAAAATGACTCCTTTGACGACGACAGTGAGACAGAGGGAAGAGCCGGCTGTTTGGTCACAAACTTCACCAGGGTAGAGCAGGGGGACCACTCAGGTGAAGGCACGCACCGGAAGGACATGGTCGACCGAGGCACCCAATCACCGTGTCCGTGCTGCCAGTGCCAACATTATGCGTGGTGCAACTGGACCAACGGTTGCTGCCCGAGCTATGCATCATCCCGTAGAAGCTCTCGAGTAGTTTCTTCCGCCAAGTTTGATTTGAAAAAATTGTGAAGCACATCAACGAAGAGGGAGAAAGATTCGACATCAGCACAAAGAAGACTCATGTGCCAGTGACCGAGCAGGAGCTGATGGCTTTTACTTGCCTACTGCTGCTCCGTGGGTGTGAGTTTGACCGCAATTGTGAGCTGCAAGACTTGTTTTACGGAGCGTTCTCACGACCATTCTACAGGGCTACCATGCCCCAAAACCGCTGCAAACATGGGCTGCGAATCCTGCGCTTCGACGACCGCTCCAATCGAGAAGAGAGGCGGAAGAATGACAAATTCGCCGCCTTTCGTGAAGCATTTGAAGAATTCAACGCTTTGCTCGCGAAGTATTACAATCCGTCCGACTGTGTAACTGTACATGAAAAGCCGCGCAGCTACAGGGGACGATGCAGCTTCGCCATATATATGCCGAACAAACCTGCAAAGTACGGACTTCTCATCCGGGACGTGGCTGACGCGAGATCGCGGTACATGCTGAAAATGCTGCCGTATGCCGGGAAGGCCGAAGAACCAGATCCTTCACTTCATGTGACTGGCGCATCAAACATTGTGAAGCACCTGGTGAGAGACCTGAAGAACAGTGGCCGGAACGTCACCGCCGAGCGATACTACACCAGCGTCGACCTATGTGAGGACCCGCTGAAATGCAACCTCACCTACGTCGGCACGGTCATGTCCAACCACCGTCACCTACCAGAAGAGGCGAAGGAAAGCGAAGGGCGATCACCACAGTCCACCAGATTCTACTGGTCGGACGGAGTGATGATGGCTTCATACAACAAAAAGAAAGGAAAGAACGTGCTGACGTTGTCGACCCAGCACATGGAACCATTGATCGCCTTGGGCACGACCAACAAGAGAAAGTCCGAAGTGATAGTTTACTACAACCAAACAAAAGGCGGCGTCGACAACATCGACTAGATGATCGATCACTACTCGTGCAAGATACCAACACGGAGGTGGCCCATGGTCATGTTTTTCATGATTCTGGACGTGGCAGCTCTGAACAGCTGGGTGGCCATCACGGACAAGGACGGGCCCTTCGGAGACACGAAGCACTGAGGAAGGAGGGCGTTTCTGCGCGAGCTGGGCCTGTCGCCCATGAAGCCAGCCACCGAGAGCCGGCCGACAGGCGGCATGGTTTGCAAAACCAGGGCGGCAGTGGAGAATGTGCTGAAGAGGAAGACGCTGCCATCAGCAGCCAACGTACATGAATCTGCCGAGCAGACATGCCAGCGGAGTCACGTGTGCGTGGTGGCTCAGCAGGGAACCGGATACAAAAAGTCGCGATATCAGAACGTGAACAAAGTGAAGCAGCGCTATTGCGAGTGCAAAAAGCCATCGTGTACCACCGCGCGGGCCACATCGTGGCCACCACACGGGGGATGTCGGCAGGTGAGTCAGCCAGTGCGGCGACCTCATGACCAGTGTTCTCGCAGTGTTTTTAAAAAAAAACAAAATATGCAATATGGAGCCTGCTCATAGTTTATATCGAAAGTAGAAACGAAAGACTTTTTTTGGCTAAACCGGTAAAATTAGGAGTCAGGAAATATCGAATAAAATTGTACTAACCTGCGTGAAAAGCAAACCCAAGGAAACTACACCAAACGTCTAGACAGTCCCAAACACGGTGGGTGAGCTAAGCTTTCGGTCGTATGGGTTGGGTATAAAACATGGCAAGAAAAACAAAATCAATTCCATATATTTGTTTTTAGGAAGGTACACATGTTTTAGTCAATAAAGCATACCCATTGAACTGCCCGTATAAACTTAACAAATATATATTACAAGGGTGTCGAATGGAGGAATAGCATAAGTTTGGCACTGGCCGTAATGGGACGGAAGGGAAAGCACAGGCACACCCAAAGACTATCGGGGTTTTCTTTTGCATGCGTGGTAGGATTCTGAAAAGACGTATGAATTTAGGGAAGGACCAGAGTTGTAAACTACAACCATAATGAAGACAGAATGTACAACCACGCATCATTTACATAGCACCATTGTTCGTTTACATGTATGTGCATACAGGTACAAGCAACATTCCCATATTCAGTAACGTATCGGGGAACTTCTCAAATAACAGATGGGGGCTTAGCGATGGATCGGCGCTCTTCGCTAATGATTGGAAAATAATACGGTAGGCTGCCATTTGTAAAAGTGTAGGGTTGTCAGTGCCCCTACACCCGTCGGGCCCTTATAACTAGACATATGACGCAAGTTGTCAAAAGGTGAATGGCAACCGCCGCTGCGGAGACCATCCTCCCTGCCGCACCAGGGGCCATAGTCGCTGCCACATCAGCCTACCCTGCCGCACCAGGGGCCATAGTCGCTGCCACATCAGCCTACCCTGCCGCACCAGGGGCCATAGTCGCTGCCACATCAGCCTACCCTGCCGCACCAGGGGCCATAGTCGCTGCCACATCAGCCTACCCTGCCACACCAAGGGCCATAGTCGCTGCCACATCAGCCTACCCTGCCGCACCAGGGGCCATAGTCGCTGCCACATCAGCCTACCCTGCCGCACCAGGGGCCATAGTCGCTGCCACATCAGCCGGCTCATTGTAGCTACACACTCGCTCAGTCAGCTGACTTGATAGCAGCCAACGGCGATGGTCATGCAATACACAGGCCGATTGGAGGCCATCCACCGCTGACGGACGGGAGGCCGCCCACCACAGACGGACGGGAGGCCCCCCACCGCTGACGAACGGGAGGCCGCCCACCGCTGACGGACGGGAGGCCGCCCACCGCTGACGGACGGGAGGCCGCCCACCGCTGACGGACGGGAGGCCGCCCACCACAGACGGACAGCGGGGGGAGGGGGTTATCTATGGACGAGCAGGCGGTCCGCTGCAGTCCGCTGAATTCTGCAGCAGTTGAGAGAACAACTGCTCATGGGCAGGAGATATGACGAATCCACCAACGACACCATCACCACCTCCACTGGGCGACAATGCTGCCCTGTGATCTGTAACAGACAGGTGGACTCCGTCCAGATGCTGCGATGCACCTGTCCGGGCGCCGGAGCTGCCGAGGGGGCTGCCGCCGGGGTGTAGCGTTGGTCAGGTCCCAGCCCCGCAGCCGGCTCAAGGCTGGCGAAAAAACGTGGCGCGCGACGGCAGCCGAGACGACGCCGCCAGTACAGCGGATCAATACGGGGCGGCGGGGCGCGGCGTCCAGCTGAGCGGAGCGCGTGGCAGCCGCCGTCGTGGACAGAGCCGTCTCGCTTGCTGCGTTCACTCAGCCACAGACTAGCCGCAGTCAGCAGCCGTCCTCTGCGGCTCTGGCGGCGAGCTCTAACCATCCCAAGTTGTTGACGGCTCGTTAGTGAAGCCAGCTAACTTAACACAGTGGTATCCTCACCATCAACACTCGACTTGCTTGCACAAACAAACCAACATCAGCGCCATCTTCGTTCGGCAGCATGGAACGTGAGTTCAGTTTATTGACACCCTCCATGTACTCAATAAGTTGACGAATGGGATCTGTGCATAGGCATGGGTGGAGATCCCAGATGGGTCGGGGGTATGAAGCACCAGGTTTGGGAGCCTGCTAATGTTAATTTGTTATTTTCCGTACTCAATCTGGAAATCAATGGTGAGCATGGTTCCGCTAAACCGCTAATTAGCGGAGCTTATTTTTTCGTTAGGGGATTAGTGTTTCCGATAACTTCGAAAACCGTTATCGGACTAATTAGTTTCTGCTAAAGATGCAATTTTGCTAAATTGAGTTCCGCTAGCTTTAACCCGCGCCCTGGAGGGCCTCTAAAAATTACGCGCACTGCAGAGGGCGGGGGGCGGATTCCGCCCCCCCCCCCCATAAGATCTCGACTCCTATCAAATTCTGAAACAACGAAATTGGCAGGGTGGATAGGTACGGTAGTGAACTCTATTTTGTGCAAATTTCATGACCTTAGATCAATATTTTCAAGGTCAAATGAGGTCAAAACGTCAAAAATTTCGGTGTTCCGTGGTTTGGCTTCTAATTGTTATGGATCGCTGTGCACAGGGATCCACAACCATGATTGTGTTTAAATGCTCCAAAATGGACAGGAATGATGTTTTGGACATTACTAATGATGCAATACAGATGTTAGACCCGACATTTGACCTCATGTCACTGGCGGATCTAGCCCACCGGTTTGGAGGGGGAACTTTCGGATTTGGGTGTCAGCCCCCGCCACCCCCCATGGTGTGCCTAGGATTTCCATGAGAGGGTTGGAATGAATTTGTAGGGTGCCCATCCTGCCATTATTTTTGGTTTAATAGCAATGCTGACAAATGGACTGCAGTATACACTCACCATGAGTTATGCCAAATTATTTTGGCATCGGCAACAGGCTTACCTTTGTTCAAAGAAAAAAATGAAAAAGTATCTAAAAGTTGCCGATCTTTTGCATTGTAAGCTAGAACCATTAAACCGGTGACATATTTGTTGTATGCAGACTCTTTCCACAGTGCAAAAACCCTGACCGGCTGTTTACCTGAGCACATGAGCAGCTGTCTCCAAGATAATCATTATTGAGACAATTGTTAATGTGAACTCCTTACTTCGAATAACAGCAAACAAGCTGATCTCCGTCTCATTAAGATGGTGCAACTCTGGATCTCAGTAGGCAGAGGCTGGGCTGGGGCCAACTTCTGGTGCAGGCAGATGATCGAGACAGGAGAGGTTGGAGGCAGAAGTTACTCCTTCAGGAGAAGGTTGAGATGGAGAATCGTAACTGAAAATAAGGACAGGCATATACTTCAATATGCACCTTTGAGTTCACAACAGTTTATTCCTAGACATCTTAGTTTAGACAATGATCATTCCACAAAAAGAACAACAAAGTTTTCCAACTGCCAAAATACCCCATTCTACTATTAATCCATGATTATATCTACAATGGGAGGTTATGCTAACTTAACCCCTCCGGTTTTTCGCACATAACTCGAGATTCTACCGGCCCATTTACGCCATTCTTTCCGTACCAGCTCAGAAATGACCGGCGCGTTGTTGAGAGCCAGAAAACGTAAACGGCCGATTTTTTCGAGTTAGGGGCCGGTAAAGTAAAAAAAAATCTGCAGCACCAGACAAAAAAATCGGCGCTGATGAGCTTCCCGTATATTGGCAAAAGGCAAGCGTTCTTTGCGACATTCGCGATTTATTTCACGTGAATTGTTACGCTATATAGTTTCAAAGTCATCTTTGGTCAGCGAGGTCAAGTCAGATGAAATCCATGACAGATTAATGCAATCAAACTAGGTCAACTGGAATGTTCACATAATCCAAATGACCGTCATACGATTGATGTCACTTTGCATGTTACTACCTACACATCTTAAAAACTACTGCTTGCCATTGTGTACCTAAGCATTTCAATACTGTATTCATTAACTTCACTCCTTTCTTTGCGGTGCCGATTGTGCCGAGCCGCCCAACGGAGCAGTCCGATGGGCGGCCCGGTTCCGGTAACTGGAGCAAGTAATGACATGATGAAGTGCTGCTATATACGTGACGAGGTTAAATGCCTGGTCTATCATCTGTGTTGCATCATTAGTAATGTCCAAAACATCATTGGTGTCTACTTTGGAGCATTTAAACCCAATCACTGCGATCCATAACAATGACAGGCTAATCCAAGCAAAACCCGACTTTTTACATTTTTCCTCATTCAGCCTTGAAAATATTGACCTAAGGTCATGAAATTTGCACATAATAGAGTTCACTACCGCATCCATCCATCCTGCGAATTTCGTTGCCCCAGCTGTAATAGGAGCTCACATCTTAGGGGGGCGGAATCCGCCCCCTCCGGTGCAAGTAATTTTCTGAGGCCCTCCGGGACGCGTGTTAGGTTATGTTGCATTTTTTGTTTATTTTTTTAACATTACTTTTTATGAAACTCAAAGCCTCTTTTTGGTGTTACTTTGCCCACAAACTGAAAAGTAAACAATTGCACAGAAAATGAGTGGTCCTAATCGGTTTCAGTCACATTCATAAACATTGCGTTGGAAAGGTATATCCCAAGGATTCATAAAACGCCTTCAAGCATGAATTTACTACCCAACCTTCCATGTCAGAATTTGTTGAAAGGATTTTTTTGCTTTAATTTCAAAAAGCAACTAAAAAATGGACAAAAACCTAGCCAAACCTAATCCGTTTTTGCAGAAAATACATTTATTTGGAAAATTTATTTTAAAAAGCTTTCAATATTTTGTTATCAACTAAAAATAAAAACCTAACCTCACCTAATCTAACTAAGCTGAACCAAACCTAACCTTATATGCTTGCTTCATGGAGGTAAAATGTGTAAAAATTTTGGGTACCTTAACCCGCGCCGTACCGGAGGAGAGGTCTTCAACCGCCCCCTCGGGATGTTTTTGCGGATAGTGAACGAACGGCGCAGGGCAGCGCGCCGAAATTCGGCATACCCTTTCCCACATCAAATTGGCAGGTTATATCATACTATTGAAGTCAGGTCATCTAGGGTCAACGAGTTAATCTAGATAAAGTGAGGTCACCTCTAAGAAAGTTCAACCAGTCGTCACGCTTTAACTGATGCAGATACTCTAATGAAACTTTCAGCATTTGCTTATCTTTAGGGATGCAACAAACGTGCGGGGGATTTTTCTTCGTTTTTTACTAATACATTTGTGCATATTTGCCAATTGGAGGTTAAATTGAATATTCTGGCTTAAGTAAGCATTTTTATTAGAGCAAGTTGACTTCCAACAACGTTTATCGGTCTGTTCTACACATTAGAAAAGGAAAATTGAAGAAAACTTGAAAACTCAGAATTTGCAGTCCAAAAAAATAAAATGTTGATTTGTGGGAGGGCAAATGTTATGGCCCTGGTTAATTTCCCTGTTCTTTTCTGATTCCAGATATTTTTTGCTTTTCAAATATCCCCCAAAATGAACTCACCAGAGCCAAAAACATAATGTAGGTCGTGAAAATCTATCCCCTAGTGACGTCACTCTTTGAGGAAATTGTTTTGGGGTGTGGATCCGGGCCCTACTCGTCGCCCGTTTTCCGATGAAGCCTCTTCCATTTTCGTGCGACGCTTAGTTTTGATTTTATAGGGGATTACGACCCCCCCCCAGAGACGGGGTGTGAGGATCTGGCCGGAGAGACGGGGCGGGGTTAACACGCACCCTGGTGGGCCTCTGCAAATTACATGCCCTGGAGGGTGCGGATTCCTCCCCCACCCCCTAAGATGTCGGCTCCTATTAATACTTGAGCAACGAAATTCGCAGGGTGGATGGGTACTGTAGAGAACTCTCTTGTGCGCAAATTTCATAACCTTAGATCAATATCTTCGAGGTCAAATGAGGTTAAGAAATTTCTGGTTTTGCGTGGCTAAGCTTGTCATTGTTCTGGATCGCTGTGATCATGTTTAAGTGCTTCGAAATGGGCATCAATGACGTTTTGGATATTACTAATGATGCAATACAGATGCTCAACCTGGCATTTGACCTCAGATCACCTACATAGGATCACTTCATTAGGTCATTACCTGCTCCAGTTACCGGAACCGGGCCGCCCGCCTGACTGCTCAGTTTGGCGGCTCGGCGCAATCGGCTTCGCAAAAAAGGAGTGAAGTACATGCATAGAGTATGGAATCGTTTAGGTACACAATGACAAACAGTAGTTCTCAGCATGTGTATGGAGTAATATGCAAAGTGACATCAATCGCATGACAGTCATTGGCATTTATGACCACATTCCAGCTGACCAAGTTTGGTTCCATTAACCTGTCATTAACTTGACTTGACTTGACCACGGTGATCTAACATGAAGCAACGCGCCGGTCATTTTTAAGCATGCACGCAAACTATGTTGTATATATGCCGAAAAAAATCTGGAGTTATGTACGAAAAACTGGAGTGGTGGGCGGGTTTCACTCCCCCTCCAGGGTACTTGCAATAATACTCAAAACATAAGGCAATAATCACAAGATTCTAGTTAAGGTACTTATCTAGGTAAGGTACATATCTAGGCATGCACTAAGTAATAGGCGAAGCTTGTCTGGTGTTGTCAGATTTGAAACTTTTCCGAACGAAAGGGTGATGATGCTTACCAAAGGCCAGTACATTTTTCATCCAGCAGACTTCAAAGAAAAGACTAACCTATTATCAGAGTATTTCCTTGTTGAGCATGGCCATCCAGATCAGCATCAGTGGTATCGCCATAGTGGTAAACTTGCAGTGTAAGGTAATTTTTGAGTTCTTGAAATGTATTTTTCTGATGCAATGCTAATGTTGTCAACATCAGGCAATCACTCATTTACTCTGGAAGTGCATATTTTTTTCAGTTGGGAGGCGAAGTAACACCAAACAAGGGCTTCGATTTGGGGAAGATAGCATTAAAAGTGATGTTCATAGTCAGGGTGGGAATTCAGGCACTTCTTAAGAGATTTCATCTCTTAAAACATTTTTGCACTCCGGATTCAGACTGGATAGAATGGGCTCCACATGTACTCCGACACAAACATGCAGAAGGAACAAAATACCACTAAAAATGTAATACAAGATTGAAGAAAACATCCACCAAACATGTTATTCTACTTACGGTTACCAAATAACTATCCACTTTTCGTACCATGAAGCACACAGACAGCAACCGAACACACACCACACGAAACCACAGCCAGCGGAAATGCCGACGACAATGCGCCAAACTTTGCGCCTGCGCACTGAATATAGTGGCCTCCGGTTGCTACGAATTCGGCCGGTGCGTCTCCAGAAACCTGCTTTCGAGCCACCCTATAGTGGGTAAAACTGACTGTTTTAAGAGACGTTTCCGGAGTGCAGCGGAGGCCGCCGATAGGAATTTGCTGCGTTAGCATTTTCTGTTACGAAAGCTGTTTTTCAACCAATCAATGCAAGGTATTTTTTTTTAAATGACGTCATAGTCATTGGCAACTTTGAACACGTGTTTTGAACACTTAACAGTGCCATGCTGCAAACACAAGACCTTGACTGATCCTTTGCGCACCGCCGTCGATTCCGACTGCGTGTGAGGTAGTGGTGTTGGGTCCGTATCGTGCAGGGAATTTTCTGCGTAGGAAGGTAGGTGTGCGCTCTGAGCTGAGGGTGAAGCGTGAATTGTTTGTGTTTTTCATTTTGCCTAGCATTGTGTTGAGACCAACAGTGAAAGGAAGGCGCATTGCTCCTGTGAGTTATGAGAGACAAAGCTGAGCTGATCACAACTCCGTCTTGTGGTGCCATCCATTGCTCACTTCTTTGTTTCTATGCTTTGATGTGACAAAAAATGATGATGTGTATTACGTATGCATATAACGTAGACACTGACTAGGTCAGTGTTGGATTTTCACTTCTCGGTCTTGGATTCGGAGTGTATAATTTTTTGGCTTGCCAAAGTATGGAGTGTATAATCTTGAGAAGCACTATGTTATGGGGTGTATAATTTCCCAGTTTGCCAAATTATGGGGTGTATGTTGAAGCACCAAGTAACGGAGTATAAACATTTTATATATAACGAAGTGTGTAAATTTTGAAAAATGCAGTGATGTCCCCTGGAATGAAGAATAAAAACCCAGGGGCCTCGGTAGCTCAGATGGTGGAGCGTGGGACTCGAATCTCACGGCCGGCTGCATTTGCAGAGTCCACCCACGACCAATCGGTGTGATGTAGGGTGGCGGCGCTATGCAACCTTGCGGTTGAATGCGTCGTAAAATAATCCGATAATTCTTCTTCCTCAAGAATAAAACGCCTTTAAGTCATTTGTTAGGTTCTTATCCTAGTGTCTCACAGACAACCAGATGGGGTCCACCACACATCGTCGTCTGAAGTCATCCACGTTACGTGAATGACTTATAAGGCAACTTCCTGAGCAATGGTAGAGAAAATGATCACAAAAGTATACTTAATCGATGTCAACCAAGTTTATATAGCAATACCTGCCACTCCTAGCATAGGTACCAACACCGCATAACTAATACAAATTCACAACATACCTCGAGAGCAGGACGTTCGTGCACTGCTGGGTCTAAAATGGGAGGGTCTAAAATGTTACTTCGGGATATGGGTTTCGGAATATATAATGGTTGAAGGAAAGTTATACTAAAACAATCCGTCTAAAATCTTTTATTCTCTCCACGATGAAATTTTCTTTTTTTCAAATGAGAAAGCTGACAAAAAAATATTGAAGTCAATCTTTATTAATATTACATGTATTTCAATGCACTTTTTAGTTCATGTCTGGAATGTTTAGTAGAAGCAAGGAATGCCTTGGAAGGATGAAAAGCGACTAGACGGGCGTGCAAATTGCTGCTGTAAAACAGATTATCGTCACGGACGAGCGGAAATTAGCGTCTCATTTCGCGCCATGGTTGCTATGAAATACCAAAAAATGAAGATAAGTTAGAGAAAACTGCCAAGAGAATTACAGGGAACTTTTTTATCAATTAATAATAATCAGGACTGTGGGAAGAACTTAATCATTGGATCAGAATGAGGCTTATAAGAGTGTAGAGGATTAGGTCAACACACGCAAATCTGAATTTGTCCGGAGTGGGGAAACCTCGCGGTCGGAGTGGCATAAATACAACTATTCCCGCTTGTTGATGAAATTTTGAAACAATGTAAGTCATGAAATCGAAAGAAGGTGAAATTTATGGTTCTATGGGTCTTCATTTTGGAGCAGTGTTAGCAGGTTTTAGGGACGTTTTGGTACCATTCAGGCAATTTTCATGGGGAAAATCCTTCCGATGTCTTTTATGTATATCGCTCCTGACTGCTTAATAATATAAATATGAACGGTTTTATTCATCCCAATTGATGCAGAACATATCATTCTCCAAGGAACCAAGAAGAAATGCATTATCCATGGCTTTTCGTGGCAATGGTTCAAATACCTCCGGCCGGAGTGGGAGATGGAGAGCGGTGAACTCATTGAATCCAAGAACGCGGTCGGGCTGGTGAAGGTGAATTCCTATATTTGGTTAGCGGAGCGTAGTGGTTTTTTTTATTCAACGAAGGATTTTCTTTAAAGTTTTTCGCTGCCATCTGGAAGGAATTGACTGCGTGTTTGGCTCGAGGTATGAGAGCTGGTATTGCATGACGGTAGGTGCCTGCCTACTTACCTATATCAAATATCTTCGCGGTAATTCGAGTTATTGATTTGGATAAACCAAAGCTGTAACCTTGTGTTGTGTGACAGGATATCTTCCGATAATACAAGGAGCAGGACATGATAATATTAATTGCTGCGATGTTTTGCCGACAAGCGTAGAAATGAACAAAACTGATTGCTTTGCTTTTGTCTGGAAAATTTTGTTTTCACTTACCACATTTTGAAGTGTGAATGTTTTTCTTTCAAAATGGGGACTGGGCCTCTTCAGTGCACATTGACTGCAGATATTATAGATATGCATGCATTCAAGCATTATTTGTGCATTCATGAAATGTTCAGGAATTATTCGGTGCATCCTGTCCCCATTCTCCATTGAATACCATTATACTTTTAACATTTCTGGTCTGTGACTTTCTGAATGGACAAATTTGCAGTTTAAGGTGATTTGATTTCTTGAAATTTATTTTCCGTGCAATGATTATGAATTTGTTCATAATGTAGGTACTTACATGATGTGACTGCATATTTTTTGGCAAGTGCAGTTGGGTAGCAAAATGGCACAAAAAAGTGGCTCGGGTTTGGTTGGGAAATATACCATGAAATGTTATGTTAAAAATGAAGAAAAAGCTGTAGCCTAACTGGATGCAAGAAAGCCTTTTTTTAAATAAAAAATTTTATCAGCAATTTTTTTCCTTTAACAAATTAAAAGTAAATGGCCTATTCTAACCAAACAGCTTATGCTAGCCCGAATGTTTTTTTAAATTGAAAAACTTTTTTTTTATATTACTGAATGATTCCAAAAAGGAATTTGATAAATGGATAACTTACAAAAAAAATAATCTAGCATAACTTAGCCAAACCTAATACCTTTGTATGCTTCATGGAGGCAAAATGCGTGTAAAACATGTGTGGAAAAGTAATAGTGCCCATGATAATTCCTATGCTGTAGCAAAACATGGCTCATATCCACCAGTATTTTGGAGATTTGGGGGAAGTGCTACACTTTGTGGCTTACCAGTTGTGTGGATGCCACTCTAGCTCTTGGTGTTCATCCATACATTCTTCTGGGCACATCTGGACTCTATTCTGAGGTTTGTCCACAAATGGAGAACATACACATGAATGCATTGGTGGCTGTTTATTAATTCACCTGCACTTCACCAGAAATCACACATGCACAAATGGTATGTTATGGAATGATATGGAAGGTGGACTGTTATGAAATATGGAATGTTCAGTGGCATTAATATCATGTTCAGACTGCAGTGGTCCATATTTTGCCATCTGATATTCTGATGTGTCAAGCTGATATTCTTCCAATCTGGCTGGCATCTCATTTTCGGCTCCACTCCTGCCTCCTCTTGGAATGTGCCTACAGATGACCCGAAATAACAAATGTGTATTATCCTCAATTATACTGGAAACTTCATGTGGTAGGAGACCCAGTATGACTGAATTTTCCTCTCCACCCAAGTTATCACTATTGTATAATGACATCTAGCTGTCTTGCTAGTTAAGTATGTCTTCATCCAGCAATGCAAGGGGTGTATTTTTTCCGGAGTGTATAATTCTTTGGATTGCAAAATTTCCAAAAAAGGGCCACTTTTGCAATGCTGGACTAGGTACATACGATTTTCTCGTCGGTTACCGGCAGATAGATTCCATGCATGAAAGATAATATGTGCATGAAAATGTACTCCGGAAGAAATCTGTTTGCACTCAGACTCCAAACTCCGAAAGCAAGTTTCCCACCCTGTTCATAGTAACAAAAAAAGTAGCCTAAGTTAACCCAGCTTATCCTAACCTTACATGCAAGAAAACAAATTGCTTAAAAATGGAAAATTTTCAAACAACTTGTTGCATAAAAGATTCAACTTAAAAATCTTCACGTAACCAACCTAGCCTGCCCTATTTTTAAACGATCAATTTCTTGGGAAAATATCCCCAAAATTATTTATTTTACTATTTCTTTTTCAAACTTAAAACAGAAGTCTAGCCTAACCCAGCCTAACCAAACCTAGCTTATTTGTTTGACTCATGAGGGTATATGTATCAAACTTATCTCATAGATGCCTGCCTTAAACTGCAATAAAACCTTAAAGCTTGATGGCCCGGTTCTACCACCAGAATCTCCCTTACCTGGGAGCCCACCAGTTATCTCTTATTCAGGATCTAAATACCTACATACCTCCTGTTATTCTTCTTGAAAGGAAATCAGCCAACGTATCCTGTCCTTATCTTAGCGACCCACATCGCCCACATCAACATACGGAACATGCTCAACTGGGCTTAACTGGACACATGCACAAAACATCCTGTTCAAATTTCGCTTTCGAAATCTAGCTCACTTGGTATGCTTGCCCGTTATTGGCCAAACTAAATGCATGAAGGTATCTGACTGAGGAATAATGAAACTGCTGATTTTGTCAACTCTTGCTGTAAGCAGAACATAAACAGAATAGAACCATCGATATGCGCCAGAATCTACTATGCTACCATATTTGGCTTCCAAACAATTATAAAAATACCTTCAAAATTAGATTCTTTCATCCGGAGCGCCATTTTCAAAGTAACCGTATTTTAATTTAGTTTACTTCTGTTGGTTTTGGGGGAGTCAAGACATGATGGTCCCCCTTTGAGGCGTTTCGGGGGGGGGCATGGCCGGAATGCCCTCTTGGATCCGCCAATGCCTCAGATCATCTATATAATAGCACTTCATCAGGTCATTACACGCTCCAGTTACCGAAACAGGGCCGCCCGCCCGACTGCTACAACAATGACAAACAGTAGTTTTCAGAATGTGTAGGGGGTAACATGCAAGGTGACATCAATCGCATGACAGTCATTTGCATTTATGACATTCCAGTTGATCAAGTTTGTTTCCATTAGCCTGCCATGAACTTGACCTGTCTTGACCTCGGTGACCTAACATGAAGTCCGCTCACATTCTTTTTTAAATCGCCGGTAAATTCAATCGTACCGCCTCGAAGCGGCCGACGCTTTCGCAGTGCTTCTGGCGGCTGGCCGGGCGTCACAGCGGGAGGTGGGCGGCCAACGTGGTCAGCTCCTGCCTGCTGTGAGCGTGACCACAACAGTGGGTCTGACACGCTATTGGGTGCACTGGAGGCCAGGCCAGGGTAAATGCATGAATTATATGATTTGTTAATTTCATGTGTAGTTTCGGTTCGGAATATTTTTGATCCTCTTAATACTTTTTACTGTAAACAAACAGTACCTGCGCTCAATGTTAACTAATGCTTAGATTCATTGGTTCATTTACGTGTTGGGGGACACCTCGATCAACATCTGACCTCAACATGCTGTGCATGTTTGAAAAGCGCAATGTCCCGGCTACATATACACTTTCAGCTCTCCAGGCCTGCTTTAACAAGCGCCCTTGAGGGGGGGGGGGGGTGGGGCGAAATCCGCCCACCCCTCCGGCTTTCCGTCCATACCTCCAGCTTTTACCGGCAGATATACGCCATTGTTTGCGTACCTGCTTATAAATGACCACTGCGTTGTGTAAAGCAAGAAAAACGAAAATCGGCCGAAAATTTTTCGAGTCAGGGGTCGTTAAAGTAAAAAAATATCGCAGCGCCATAAAACAAAAGTCGGCGCTGATGCGGTTCCCGTATATTGGCAAAAGGGAAGTGTTCTTGGCAACACTAGCGACTAGTTTGATGTATATTGTTATGTTATACAGTTCAAAGTCATGTTAGGTCACTGAGGTCAAGTCAGGTCAAGTTCATGACAGGTTAGTGGAACGAAACTTGGTCAACTGGAATGCTGTCACCAATGCAAATGACTGCCATTCGACTGATGTCACTTTGCATGTTACTCCCTACACATCTTGAAAACTACTGGTTGGCATTGTGTACCTAAGCGTTTCCATACTTTATTCACGTATTTCACTCCTTTTTTTGCGAAGCCGATTGCGCCGAGCCGCCCAATGGAGCAGTCGGGCGGGCGTCCAGATTCCGGTAACTATAGCAGGTAATGACCTGATAGTGCTGCTATATAGGTGACCTGATGTTAAATACCGGGTCTAGCATCAGTATTGCATCATTAGTAATGTCCACATCAATAATGATCATTTTGCGGTATTTAAACACAATCAGTGATCCATAACAATGACACTCCAAGCCACGCAGAACTAAGCAATTATGATATTTTGACCTCATTTTACCTTGAAGATATTGACCTATGGTCATGACATCTGTACACAAAAAAGTTCCTACAGTACCCACCCACCCTGCGAATTTCGTCGCCCAAGCTTTTGAAAAATTTTATAAAAAAATAAATTTAATCCGAATTGTTCCTGGGGTGGCTTGAGGAACCAGGGTTCCATTGCTAAGCAGAGCTTGTTGCATGAACCCTGGCCCCACCACCCGATCCACGAACTTCAATTCAGCAGCAGAATTTAGACCGAAAGTTTAACGTGCCGCCAATGCACCGACACGGCCGCCCGGTAGCTTGTCCCCAGCCTTATCGGGCCAGCTGCCAACTGACACTCCGGCCGGGGGCTAAATGCGAGCGCGAGAAGCGACTCGAACCCTGTGTTGCCAGTACAGGGGAGACCAGTGGAGGCCAGCGCTCTAACCAACTGAGCTACCCGCATTTAATAGTTGGCATTTAATAGTTGCGGCATTTAATAGTTGAAAAAAAAACTGTGTGTGTGGGGGGGGGGGATCCGCGTCCCTCCAGTGCGCGTAATTTCCAAAGGCCCTCCAGGGCACGTGTTAAAGGGGTTTAGAGCCAAATAAAAACGAAACCGAAACTAAATTGAAACAAGTCATGAGTTAGCAGCCGTCATTAACTAAAAAATTAATAAATTTGTTTGTAACTATAAATATTCATTAATAAATTTGTTAGCGAGTTATGAACGTTAACTTTTGAGTTAGCGAATTAGCCGTTAACGAAACTAACTTTTTCAGTTGGCTGAGTCCACCACTACTGGAAACCACTGCTGGAAACACTAGCAGACCGTGTGACGGCCCACCACACACCAGCAGACCGTATGGTGGCCCACCACACACCAGCAGACCGTGTGGTGGCCAACCTCACACCAGCAGACCGTGTGGTGGCCAACCACGCACCAGCGGACCGGGTGGTGGCCCACCACACACCAGCAGACCGTGTGGTGGCCAACCTCACACCAGCAGACCGTGTGGTGGCCAACCTCACACCAGCAGACCGTGTGGTGGCCAACCACACACCAGCAGACCGTGTGGTGGCCCACCACAAACCAGCAGACCGTTTGGTGGCCAACCACACACCTCACACCAGCAAACCGTGAGGTGACCAACCACACACCACACACCAGCAGACTGTGTGGCGGCCCACCGCACACCAGCAGACCGTATGGCGGCCCACCACACACCAGCAGACCGTATGGCGGCCCACCACACACCAGCAGACCGTATGGTGGCCAACCTCACACCAGCAGACCGTGTGGTGGCCAACCACACACCTCACACCAGCAGACCGTATGGCGGCCCACCACACACCAGCAGACCGTATGGCGGCCCACCACACACCAGCAGACCGTGTGGTGGCCAACCTCACACCAGCAGACCGTGTGGTGGCCAACTACACACCTCACACCAGCAGACCGTGTGGCGGCCCACCACACACCAGCAGACCGTGTGGTGGCCAACCTCACACCAGCAGACCGTGTGGTGGCCAACCTCACCCAGCAGACCGTGTGGTGGCCAACCTCACACCAGCAGACCGTGTGGTGGCCAACCACACACCAGCAGACCGTGTGGTGGCCCACCACAAACCAGCAGACCGTTTGGTGGCCAACCACATACCTCACACCAGCAAACCGTGAGGTGACCAACCTCACACCAGCAGACCGTGTGGTGGCCAACCTCACACCAGCAGACCGTGTGGTGGCCAACCTCACACCAGCAGACCGTGTGGTGGCCAACCACACACCAGCAGACCGTGTGGTGGCCCACCACAAACCAGCAGACCGTTTGGTGGCCAACCACACACCAGCAGACTGTGTGGCGGCCCACCGCACACCAGCAGACCGTATGGCGGCCCACCACACACCAGCAGACCGTATGGCGGCCCACCACACACCAGCAGACCGTGTGGTGGCCAACCTCACACCAGCAGACCGTGTGGTGGCCAACCACACACCTCACACCAGCAGACCGTGTGGCGGCCCACCACACACCAGCAGACCGTGTGGTGGCCAACCTCACACCAGCAGACCGTGTGGTGGCCAACCTCACACCAGCAGACCGTATGGCGGCCAACCTCACACCAGCAGACCGTGTGGTGGCCAACCTCACACCAGCAGACCGTGTGGTGGCCAACCACACACCTCACACCAGCAGACCGTGTGGCGGCCCACCACACACCAGCAGACCGTGTGGTGGCCAACCTCACACCAGCAGACCGTGTGGTGGCCAACCACGCACCAGCGGACCGGGTGGTGGCCAACCACACACCAGCAGACCGTATGGCGGCCAACCTCACACCAGCAGACCGTGTGGTGGCCAACCTCACACCAGCAGACCGTGTGGTGGCCAACCACACACCTCACACCAGCAGACCGTGTGGCGGCCCACCACACACCAGCAGACCGTGTGGTGGCCAACCTCACACCAGCAGACCGTGTGGTGGCCAACCACGCACCAGCGGACCGGGTGGTGGCCAACCACACACCAGCAGACCGTGTGGTGGCCAACCACACACCAGCAGACCGTGTGGTGGCCAACCACACACCAGCAGACAGTGGCGGACCACCATACACCAGCCATTGCCTCCAGAGCTCACCACCTCGAAGGATGCCAGCTGATCAAGAAGCATCACACTTAGCACGACAGCTTGTAGTCGCTCGAAGCAGTTTTTTTTTCCGCCAGTGAGGTACCGCACTCATAGAAACAGCGATGCCAACGGGGAGCGGACGAGCTGTAGTCGGCCGGACTACGGCAGCCAGCGCTGAATGTCACCACGCATGGACATTAACCGGTGCGGTAGGCACCGCGAGCCGACCCTGATTACGCCACCGAAGGGCCGACCAGGTCTTCCTCAGCGACCCTACGGACGGCCGATGAACGACCCCAGGCGCGCAGTATCCCGCCATGGACACGCGACACACCCGCAAAAGCCGTCCGCGATAACCAGGACATGCAACGGCCATTCGCGCCGTTCTGAAGGCACTGACACACGCGCTACACGACTATCATCGGTGCCAAACAACCGTTCCCACTTGGCTGAACGTGTCAGTGAGTGGAATAACAACTTTGTAAGTCGACACAGCGCATCGCTCGGAGGCGCTGCGATAGACTACGTACACCGCCACTTCGGCCAACGCGCAACATCGGTTGTATCACCAACAACGATCGATACCAGCTGCGCCGCTCACAACGCGCAACAACCCCTGCAATATACGTGGGGAATATTTGGTGAACAAGTTGGAGTGGGGCGACCACAGCATGGCATCAAGAAGTGATTGCGCATTGTCCTAAACGAGGTTTATTTTTCTACATACCCCATAGTTAAAAAACTGTAGCTTCCTGTGATCAATTTTAAGACCCGACGACCTTCTTTCACCTCAAAATGTTGCAACGGCCCACCTGAACGTTGCAACATTCAATTGTTTGCAACATTCAATCATTCCATTGAAAATGATGGTATTGAAGGGAAACAATCCCATCATGGCGCACAGGGGAAAGTTTGTACGTCGCCGTCTTGAATTTGGAGATGATATTCAGGTCATCAAATTGAAGGTTTACTTTTTAATCATAAAAAAAGTTTTTTTTACTTCGACATGGGGGCTAATGTTAATTTATAATTAAGAAATAATGTCACTAGGAATAACATATAACCCAAAACAAATCCAGGGAAGCGAGATGGCACAAATCCAGCCCTATATTTGCTTCATGACTATGCATTGTAATGCTGGAATTAAAGTCCGTGCTTAAGATCGCATATACCTATGTACAATTTTATTCCTTTTGATGATACTAAATGGCAGGCATTGTGCATGATTTTATTGGAAAACCGTGCCATTCAGCTCTCGAGAAAAAGGTCAATATTATGGAGGATACCGTTCTAGTCAACAAAAATGCAGAAACCTGTGACGAAATATGTGAGCCAGGAGGAGATAAAGGAAGATATATATATATATATATATATATATATATATATATATATATATATATAAAGAGGGAGAGAAAGAGGAAGAGAGAAAGAGGAAGGGAGAAAGAGGAAGAGAGAAAGAGTGATAGAGAGGAAGAGGAAGATATAGAGATAGAGGAAGAGGAAGAGACAGAGGGAGGGATACGGGGGGGGGGAGATAGAAAGACAGAGGGTGAGAGACAGTTGTGGGGGAATCTGTAGCTAACCTGCGGGGAGACCGGCGATCATATTGGCCATCTGAACTCTACATCCGCACACCACCCACCGGAGGCACACGAAATTTAAATCCGCCCCCGTTACTCTAGCCGCGTCGTTGACTTCAGACAAAATGAGCATAAGGAACAATCCATAATATAACACTAAGTTCTTGAGAGCAGAAATTTGCCAAGTCGTTTATGCGAAGATTTAGTTCAAATTCATGACAATTGATAATGAACCTCAACGTCTCCGCAGCGTCTTTTCTTCTTCAAAACGTGGCAGCCTCGATAAAATGCTGAACTGCGCCAGCTAGGTTATCAAGCTGGTCATTGTTGAGCTAAACGTCGTCAAAATGTCCCAATGAATTATCACATCGATAAACTGCAGAGTTCACTTTTTAACACGCAAACGAAACGGCGTCACTTTCCCAGTCATGTTTCTCCGCAAACATGCGACAACTTGATCGATCGTGAGCACAGTCTGACCGGGAATTCGTTTCCGTGAACGCTTCGCACTTCATTGTATTCGGCGCTTTCTCCGTCGTGCCGCGGGCGGTAGCGCGTTGGTAGCACAGCTCTGACGGCTCAGCAGTCAGCTGGCGGACTTGGCGAGCCACGCCGACATCAGACGCGAACAGTGCACTGATCCGGCGTCGGCACCGGCACCGGCACCGGCGCGCCGACCCGACGGCGGCCCGCCACCGCGTGACGACCGCGGCTGCTTGCGCACCGTCGGCCGGCAGATTCTGGTGCGCTTCTCGGCCGACTCGGCAGCCTTGGCCGACTCAGCCGACTTCGCTGCCTTTCCGACTGGCGCCTGGTCGTGAGTCACCTTGCGATCGGCGTCATCCCTGTTGCGTCGACCGCCCTGGAGGAGAAACAGTCGTCAGCGGCTTGTCGGGATAGGCGAGGGAACGGTGAGGCGACGGCCGGGCCATCAGCTCGACAGGCGGGACGAACTTCTACCAATCTGGTCGGAGGAACTAACTGCCACCAATCTGACCGGAGCAATCATCTACCACCAGCCTGACTGGAGGAACCAACTGCCACCGGTCCGGCTGGAGAAGTAACTGCTAGGGGACGGTCATACTCGTTTTATGTGGCGGAAACAACCACTGGGGTAAGCGATCAGATTTAGAATGAAGCTATGACGATGTCATTTGTCAGGTCAAGCTCATTTGCGTACTGAGCATTTACGCATTAATCCGCGCCGTCAGGATAAGCAAACGCTGGAAGCTGCAGTGCAATATCTGCATCCGTTAAAGGGTGCCGACTGGTTGAACTTTTTTGGAGGTGACCTTACTTGAGCAAGAACAACTCGTTGATCTTAGATGACCTGACTTCAAAAGTTTGACACAACATGTCAAATTGATGTGGGAAAAGGCATGCCAAATTTCGGCGCGCTGCCGCGCGCCAGTCTTTCAGCATCCGCGAAGAACCTGAGGGGTGGGCGCGGTTGAATACCTCCCCGGAGACGGCGCGGGTAAAAGATATTCCATAGTTTGCTGGGCTGGATGGTAGTCGGCTATCGTATTCAGAGTCGAACCAATTCAGAGTCGAACCAATTCAAAGCCGAGACTATCCCGAGCCGAGCCTATTCCGAGCCAAACCTATTTCGGTTGATTAGTTGGTTATTTTGGTTTTATGGCGCCTCGACTACTGAGGTCATTTTGCGCCCATAACTAACGGCGTTATCAAACTGCGTTTCAGAATGACATCAAAATTAACATAGTGCGTAGGCATCTACCTGGCCCTATAGTGCCACAAAACCTGCATGCAGTGTATATCAGCGAGGAGCACATATTGCTGAGAACACTTCAGACAAGAATTCCATCAATCGTCCCGACTAGACGATATATGACTTATCGGATAGGATATCGGGAAGGGAAGCCGCCTGGTAGACTCAAAATGACGTCTACGCTCGTCAGTGTAACGAGGACGAGATTAGAACATGGCGAACTGTTAGTGGTGCATGATATCTTGAGCACAAAAGTGTGTCGCCACCACACAACACAACTGTGAGTGGCGTAAGTATGCCCTATACGGAGGCGGCAGAGTGTAACCTCTTCTTGTCCATGTCTACGGCAAGACGAGCTCCATGGTTGTTTGATGGTTCGTTTGTTTGTTTGTTTGTAGCCGTCGCGTCCCACATTGCTTGCCACTTGTCTAGAAGGAAGATGGGAACCTCTCGGCAATGGTCCGTGACGGAGTGGCAATGATCGAGTGCACGGAGCACGTACTGCTGGCTTCGCCGCAGCATCCGCCAATTCATTCCCATACATTCCCACATGACTAGGGAGCCACTGCAAAATGTCTAGGAAATGCCTGGAAGAGGACCTGTTCTTACACCAGTTTGTAACGGAACCTACCAGGCATGGCTCATTCTTGGACTTGTATTATCGGATGTAAGTGACTTGGTTCAAGACTTGACTGTAGGAGAATCTCTGGGAAGAAGTGACCGATCATAACATAGTTAGATTCAAGGCACACGTAGTGGGAACTATTAAGGATAATTTGGTAAAGGCTCCTAATTTCAACAGAACAGATTTTGACTGCTTGAAAGCGGCTTTAAATGCCATCAGATTGCAAGAAGTCTCAAATTTGAAACATGGGAAAAGTTCAAACATAACTTGTAGGACATTCATATTAGACATGTCCCCCAAAAGCAAAGGCGCAAAAGAAGGGTAGGAAAGCCAGCACGGCTTACACCAGACTTGATAAAAGCCATTAAAGCTAAGAATGCATTTAGAGTGTTAAAGGAAGCTTCAAATATCGTAGATCTAAGGTCGTATCGAGAAAATAGACACTGTGAAGGAAAAAAGGGGAAAAACAGCAGCAAAGCGAGCAAAAGAATTGGATTTGGCTAGGAACTGCAATGGGGACAGCAAAAAGTTCTTTAGTTTCTACAAGCTGAGTAAAGTGTCTAGCACAATTGGTCCACTGGAAGTAAACGGGACTATATTTGGTGAGGATAGTGAGATGGTTGAGGAGCTGAGCAAGCAGTTTAAATCACTGTTTCCTTTTTTTTTAATGTCCGCCACCCAAGATCAGGTGACCAGGAGCGCCCCCTCCCCTTACCCAACGACTGCAAGCACCTTACGTTAACACCATACAATAAACAGTAAAGTCGCGGCACTCCCAGCTAAGAGATGGAAAACAAATAAATAAGCATACAAAGCATCGGGTATTAGAGCAGTAAGACTAATAATAGAGAATGCTGTTAGTAGTCATATCCAAAGGAGGCATATGAATGACCCTGGATCCATCCCAACAAGAAATTAGGGTCTAAACTATAATGTTAGCAGCTGGTTTGTGGCCGGATGGTGGTGAGCGCCCCTGATTTGTTTTCGTTTTTTTTTAACTTTGGCTCCTCCCAGCTAAGCATGGGCTTGTTACATTGGAAGACATGACTAATCTGCCCACCGTATACCATAGTTCAGTGACATGTGATCGGATAAACGATGTTGATTTCATTGATAGTGATGTTGTTTTCAATCATATCAGGAAAATAAAGTCAACTAAGGCAGCAGGATCTGATGAAATGTACGCTAGGGCATTGCGGGAAGCTGAAAATGAACTGGCATTTCCACTTATAATATTTTGTAGATCAGTTTCACAAAAAAAAATCCAACACATTGGAACAGGGCAAATGTAGTTCCTATTTTCAAGAAAGGAGAAAGACGGGAAGTTGAAAACTATAGGCCTGTAAGTCTCACGGCCCTAGTCTGCAAGGTACTCCAATAAATTATCAAGGATAGCATAGTTAGTTATCTGGAAGGTAACAGATTGATTCAAGATACTCAACATGGGCTTAGAAAAGTGCGATCGTGTCTATAAAATCTCTTAGACTGTTTAACTTTGCCAAATAACACTTTGATCAGGGGAATCAGATTGATGTAGCTTATATTGACTTTACTACGGCCTTTGACAAGGTACCCCATACACAGCTAATGATGCAACTTCAGATCCATGGTATTGCAGGTAGCATCTTAAAATGGATAGAGTTGTGGCTTCCAGATAGCAGGGTAATTATAAATGGTACGAAGTCATCATGGCAAAATGTTCTTAGTGCAGTCCCCCAGGGGTGAGTACTGGGGCCACTACTGTTCATTATATTTGGAAATAACGCTGAAAGTGGCCTAAGCAGTAAGGTTTTGAAATTTGCGGATGATTTCAAGGTCTTTAGGGCTATAACAGGCCACAGGGAGCACATCTCGCTGCAAACAGACTTAGACGAACTTGTGAGGTGGTCCGAAGAATGGCAAATTTAATTTAATTTCGATAAGTGCAAAATCATGCATGTAGGTAAGCAGCATATGAAGGCTCCATACTTGTTTGTTATTGGTTTTACGACACATCAACCATTGAGTCATGTAGCGTCGCCAATCTCTCACGCCGATTGGTCGTGGGCGAAGAGTAGCGACAAGCGAGACTAGAACTGGCAAGACTCCATACTTGATGGGTGGCCAAGTACTATCGGTGACATAACAAGAGAAGGATTTAGGTGTTATCCTAAACACAAAATTTTGGGCATCAGAACAGACCAAGGAATCCAGGAAGAAGGCACTGAGAATACTTGGGGAAAAATAGGAATGTATCATACAGAAGTGAGGAAGTCATCAGGGGGGCTTTACTGTGCATATGTCAGGCCACATTTGGAATACTGCATCCAAGCTTGGTCTCCTAGCTATGAAAAGATTGTTGGCTTTTACAGAGAGTACAAAAAGAGCTGGGTGGATCCAGCATAGAACGGCCAGAGGATAACACCCTGATGTCACCGATTTCGACGACACCTTCCTCCCAATGGTAATCGATGGTTCTGATCACGGCTGTGATATTAATTTTTTCCTCCGGTAAGCGGTTTCAAAGTCATAGCCTCAGGCAATTTGACGATCCGCACGTGCAGGACTATTGTAAAGCTCAATTTTCGCCCTTATGCTGTAAGGCATGTTAATAAAAATATATACCCGATTGTTAGTAAAGGTACATAGATTAGCAGTGATTCATAAATGGAAATGTACCTCTCTTATAAGTGTGGGCACAAGAAAATCCCAAAACTTGGAAATTTTTTAAACATATTTTTTTCTACGAATTCTCAGGAAAATTCTCGAGTGCATGTGATTCAGCATTCTTTGAACTACGGGATCGATCAATAAAAAACGTGGAACGGACAAAGAGTAACCGCATGTCCTTAAATGTACCGTTGTCACCCCGCTCGCACGTTAAATCCGGCCGCCGCGCCGCCCGGGTGTGGCCCCGCAGCGACGCGGCGATGATGCAGCCGGGGGAGGCATGACTGCATGGTGGGGGCGTGTGCCAACTGTCCCGGTGAGGAGGGTGTGGCGGATTTCATTTTGATGATAATGTCTGACGATGTCCCTGACGACGATGACGGTTTCGACGATGAAATCCGCTACCAGCAGTGGGTCACCACTGACCGCTACACACTTACGGAGGTGATTGCCAGTCGTGAGGACTGTGTACGGACACTCAGCCATCAGATACAGGAACTCACCGTACACCACTACCGAATATTGGTTCAAAGTAGGCTATTCTTAGAACTGAAGGAGGGCGTGGATGAGGGACAGGTAGCGATGCAGGATGACTTTTCTGATAATTATCATTTCGTAGTTCAGGACGCTGCTCAGGGATTTTATTGGGATTCATCTCAATGTACCGTTCACCCTTTCGTGGTGTATTGGCGGGAGGGGGGCGTGTCATGTCATCAGAGTTATTGTTTCATATCTGATGAAATGAAGCACAACACTGCCATGGCGCACGCTTTCCTCAGACGCCTGATACCCGAGATGAAAAAGAAAGTGGCGGGGCTACAAAAGGTGTTTTATTTTACTGATGGCTGTGCTGCCCAGCACACGAATAGGTTGAACTTTGCGAGTATGTTATCATGATGCTTGATTGGTTGGTTATTGGTTTTACGACACATCGACCGTTGAGTCATGTAGCGTCGCCAATCTCTCACGCCGATTGCTCGCGGGCGAAGAGTAGGACAGGTGAGACTCGAACTCACAACCTTTCGATTGTGAGACGAGCAACTTACCCCTAGGCTACTCGTCCCCTGTTATCATGATGCGGACTTCGAAGGCGTGAAATGTGAATGCCACTTTTTCGCCACTTCACATCGAAAGGGAGCGTGCGATGGAATCGGGGGGAGAACGGTGAAACGTGCCACGCGACAAGAGACCCTGCGGCGCCCTGTCATCGGCCAAATTCTGACAGCCGAGGCAATGGCCAAGTTTCTGAGCAAAAATTTCGTGAGTTTCATCCATACGATATTTGTATCCAGCCTTGGGGTAGCAAAGGTGGCTACTGAGTTGCAGGCGTGGTTCGATGCTGCCAGAACTATCAAAGGGACTAAAGCTCCAGAGGTTTGTCCCTGTGAGTGCCACTACCATGCGCGTCCATGATTGATTGATTGATTATTTTGACTTAAGGGCGCATGGACTACTAAGGTCATTTTGCGCCCGTAACTCTTGTAGCTAACAAAGTACAGTATGAAACTTCACATCGTTCGTAGCCGTCAAAATGGACCTATTGTGGTACAAAGTTTACATGCCATGCATATCAGTGAGGAGAATATATTGCGGAGAATGACACTGAAGATAAGAAGTCCATTAATCGTCCCGACTGGACAATGCTCGAGTTGTCGGAGAGAATATCGCTAAGGGAATCCACCTGGTCAGACCCAAAATGACGTCTACGCTCATCAGCGTAATGAGGACACGATATCAAAACGTGGCGAACTGTTAGTGGTGCATAACACCTCGAGCACAGAGGATTGTCGCCACCGCACAGTAAATACCCATGCGTAGCATAATTATGCCCAATACGAAGTCGGCATAATGTGACCTCTTCTTGTCGACGTTTGCGACAGGACGAGCCCCATGGTCGTAAACGTTGTTTGATGGTTCGTAGTTTGTTCGCAGACGTCGCGTCCCACATAGCCTGTCACTTGCCTAGGAGGAAGGTGGATACCTCTCGGTAGTGGTCAGTGGCGGGGAGTGGCAGTGCTCGAAAGCACGATGCCTTTGCCACTCGTTTCGCCGCAGCATCCGCCAACTCATTACCGGAAATGACAACGTGGCTCGAAAGCCAACATAGAATAACTCGTCGTCCATGGCGTTCCAAATCGGTAAGACGGCTCACAATATCCCGCAGAAGGGGGTTTGATGGATAAAACGTGTTCAGGGCCATAAGACTGCTTAAAGAGTCGGTGAACATTACATGTCGATCATCCCCAGACACTTCGATATAACACAGAGCTTTCGTAATAGCGACAAGTTCCGACGAGTATACCGATGCGTACGTCGGGAGCGAAAACGAGCGGGTGCTCGTTTCCAGGTGCTCTAGGGCTTTCGTGCGAAAGCGTTCTGGTATCACCTTCGCTTTGCGAATGTCTGCCAAGTAAATGTCTATGTCTATCAAGGGAGGAGTCAGTTCCCAAGGGGGAGTTGGCATTAACTCCATCCGCATGATGCTGCGCAGGCGAATGCTGCTCTCATGCAGCAACTTCTGTACGCGGAGAGAAAATGGGTTCGAACTAGTGCTTCGTCGACGCTGGAATATCTCCTGTATGCGAAAGGAAAATACGGACTCATAAGCTGGGTGCATGGAAAATTGCTTCAACCTGCAAGTGTAGCGCAGTCCGAGTTTGGCTCTTCTCAATGACAATGGCGGCTCATGAGCTTCCACCAAGAGACTAGCGATTGGCGAAGTACGGAATGCTCCCGTTGCGATTCTCAAGGCTGTATGATGGATGGTGTCCGGACTGCGTTTGTTCGAGGTGCTGGCCGAGTCGAAGACAAAGCAGCAATAGTCAAGTCTGGATCGTATAAGTGATCGGTATAGCCGTAGAAGGGTAGTTTTGTCCAATCCGTATGTAATCCTAGACAGACACTTAGGGAGATCAGATTTAGGGAACTACTGCACGATTCGCGCAGAACTTGTAGGTGGTGTCTATACGTAATGCGGGTGTCGAAGAGGACACCCAAGAATCTTGCTGTCGATCGGAAGGGTATTTCTTGCACGTAAAGTTTGATTTTTTGATTGTAACAGTTTCGACGACGGCAAAAGTGCATACCTGCCGTCTTTGTCAGGAGAAACGGAAACCATTCAGAACACTCCACCTCTCAAGACGCGAAACCACTATCTGCAGCTGTCTCGATAGGGATGATGTACGTGATGCTGATGACCAGATTCCAACGTCATCAACAAACAGCGATTTACCAATTACACGTGGAAGACCGTCTCAAAGGTAATTTATCATGACAGCGAACAGCGCAACGCTCAGGATACTTCCCTGAGGAACACCGTTCACCTGAGCAAAAGTATCAGACAGGACATTCCCAATCCGCACACGAAACGTCCTATCGGTCAGAAAATTATCAAAAAAGGTGCCCATATGGCCGCGCACGCCAGCATTCCAGTTTCAAAAATATGCCGTGCCTCCATGTGGTGTCATAGGCGCCCTCGATGTCGAAAAAGATCGCACCTACGTGACGCTTTTGCTTGAAACTCGAACGGATTTCCGTATCTAGTCTTAACATAGTCAATTGCAGAGTGGTATTTTCTAAAACCACACTGCATTCGTAAAAAAGTTTCGATCCTCCAAGAGCCATGCAAGACGCAGGTTCACAAGCCTCTCCATCAATTTACATAGACACGAGGTGAGCGAAATTGGTCGATAATGCAATGGTTCCAAACCGCTCTTGCCGGGTTTCAGCAATGGGACTACGGTAGCTTCTCTCCAAGCGGGTGGAAATTCGCCTCCATTCCAAACACCATTAAAAGCACTGAGGAGCATTTTAAGCGCGTTTGGGGATAAGTGACGAAGCACCTCATTATGAGCATTGTCTGGTCCTTTAGACACACAGCGTAAGGAATCAGTTGCTGAGATCAACTCAGTGATTGTAAAGGGTACGTTATACGAGTGCTGGTCCAGGGTTTCAAAATCAACAGGTGTAGCTTCGCATTAGGCTTGATGCCGCCTAAAACTGAAGCTGCTGTTGCGATTCATGCTGCGTTCTGCATGGGCGCCAGCGATTGCATTTGCGACATGGAAGGGTTCAAGAATGACGGGACCATCAACGTGCAGAGTTGGCAGCGGAGGCGAACGAAATTTCCCCGAGATACGCTTCACTTGCGACTACACTTGCGACGATGGCACAGAGCGATTCGATATTTGTGGCCGGGCGCTGCGATTGTTTTTGTTTGTTTACTTTAGCGGCCTCGAACTCGAAAAATGTTCGGCCGATTTCCATTTTTCTTACTTCACACAGCGCGCCGGTGTCAGATGACGTCAGAGAACTTTTCTGCCCGCGTTGGGAAGTCAGATTAGGACATGGTGCGGTATTTTTTACTTCCGGTATAAGACTATATTAGGGTGAATTTTGTCATATGCGTCTCTTGCTTCCCGAAAGGTTACCCTTTGCGTATATTTGATTGAGCTCATATATTTTTCTTTCAGGTAAGACGAACATATTCTGTCGAAAGAAGTATGGTGGTTTTTGTCTCCACAGTTCACACAGTGATTGGTCGAGGAATTACACTGTTCTGAGATATGGTCGTTGGGAGCACGTTTACCCCAGGCTGGACGACTTCGACAAAATTTAATCGTATGACCGTACTTCTGACACCTAGAACACCGCATGGGGTTAGGATGAAAAGACGCATCTTCACTCACACGTGTCCCACACGTATTTCTGATTGCATGTCGGTTTTGTTAAATGTCAAAATTATATTATTTCTCCCAACTGCTTGCGTATCTCTCCTCGCAGTCACCCTTCTCACCCCCGTGACTCCGAACTCCGACAGTCCATCCACTATCTCGTCCTCTGGTACGTCTCTGTGGCCATAGCAGTTAATTATTCCCATTGATGTGTTATCTTTCTGATGGGGTTCGACTTTCACCTAAATGCTCTCATCTACTCTCGTCACTTTTCCTTGCACTGTATACAAATTCTGATAACTTCAGGGCGTTCTCAGCATCCTTGGACGTCATAAACTCCATCTCCAGAGGACCATCCTTCAACCTCTCGCATCTAGCTATCTTCTCAAACCTGTCACACCCATTTCTTCGCTGAAATGGAGACAAAGAAGAAAGACTCCTCGTCAGTCCTCTGAAAACGAGGACACGAGAAGTTGTGGGACTGTTCTCCACACCGTCATGTGTGTTAGAGAAGCCTCCACCCGCCATGAGTGTGAGACTGATCTGAGCCTTACGAGGGGACCAGGTGTGTTTTTGTTTAGTGTGGTTGCCATATAGTGTGTTTGTGCTTCGGCTTCGGCGGACGCCCCACCACGCTGGGGGGACGCCTGTGTCCCGATAACGGGAGGACGCGAGACGTCCGCGAAGCTATACGGGACAGGCGACGCTTCCACCCTGCCGGGAGGGAGAGACTCACCACCCCGACCAGGATCCAGCGACGCCCACCCGTTTTCCCCGGCCGGCCTGGCCGGTAGGTGCTGAGAAACCCAGGCTCCCAGCCCGAGGCGACCTGCCACTTGGCCCGCATGGGGCCCCACGGGCCCGCCCGCCCCTTCTGGACATCAGGATCAAAGAGGGTGCCCCGTCACAACTAACACCGTGCGACGGGGGACCTGAACCTCTGGGACTCAGTCAACCACGGGGACGGGCCGAGGGGGCGCAACTACCCTGATAAAACAGAGCTGGTGGGTAGGACCGGGGAAGTTGTCCTACCTGCTCATAGTAGAGATAGTCGGTGTCGCAGGGCCTGGTTAAGGACATGGATATTCGGATGAGTCGGGCATTAGAATGGGAGCGTATGGATTAAAGGACAGGTGAGGAACTCTTAGTATCACCTATCACCGGTATGACGGTCGCCGGGTCATTGAAGCACTCAATCCCCCACCATGGAAAGGTCGTGCCTCGGAGGGGGGCGAGTCTATCCCCAGCCGAGACTATCCCGAGCCGAGACTACCCCGAACCGAGATTATCCTAAGCCGAGCCTATCCCAAGCCGAGCCTATCCAGAGCCGAGCCCGTCCCGAGCCAAGACCATTCCAAGCCGAGCCTATTCAGAGCCGAGCATATCCCGGGTTGATAATATTATTAAGCTCAGTGACTGCTTTCCGTCCAGCATGTTCCAGGCTTTCCGCCGTTAGACCCATGTTGAAGCGATGTAGTCGTGTACATTATGTTTTTATGAGCTGATAGTAGAGAACTTAAGTGACCTTTTTAATGTTATGGCTTCACCTCGAGTAAAATCTGAGGAAATATTTGGTGGTGTGTTGGCGCCTTAGAGCGACCCGACTACTGAGTCACGGTACAATTGGGAACGAAAAGCGAAATCACAACGGCCAAGACAACACAACGGCCAACGGAAAATCGGAGAGAGAGGTCAAGGAAGCTAACCACCTAAATTACACGGCAAGTTGTTGCAGAGACGGAACAATAACAGATAATTATCTATGGCGACACACTCCTTCAAAGGATGCAGGACAATACAAAAAGAACGGCTTTAGATAATTGGTACTATACAAACATTGGAATGTGGGAGCACATCTGGCCAATCCTGCAGTGCAACACGACCCAGTTTCGTGTTGTGATGCGGCAACCACGCTGGATGCATATTGAAGACAACATGAATGAAACAGCGCTTGATGTCCGGGAACTGCAAAAGCAACTACATGACCCTGTACTTCCAACCCCACAACCACCAATTGCACACCAACTACCCCGCCTGCTGGGAGAGCATTAGTGCAAGTTCCCACCAGTTGGTGAAGGGAAAGGCGTGTGTGTGTGTGTGTGTGTGTGTGTGTGTGTGTGTGTGTGTGTGTGTGTGTGTGTGTGTGTGTGTGTGTGTGTGTGTGTGTGCGCGTGTGTGTGTGCGTGCGTGCGCGTGTGCGTGCGCGTGTGCGTGCGCGTGTGCGTGCGCGTGTGCGTGCGCGTGTGCGTGCGCGTGTGCGTGCGCGTGTGCGTGCGCGTGTGCGTGCGCGTGTGCGTGTCTTCAACAGACAAGGAGCGCAACCTTTTGAGAGCATGCCATGCAATCAAAGGAAAAAAATAATTCGCGTTGGTACCTGAAAGGCACTGATACCTGAAAATGCATCACCCATTGCCGTCATACCAAGCCAGCTACTTGGTCCACCACTGACGTGCACAACATGCAAACTGACCCGCCACTGATGTGCACAGTACGCTAACTGACCAACCACTGACATACAGTGTGCTACCTGACCCACCACTGACGTGCACATCACGCTACCTGACACACCACTTTGCACAGTACGCTAACTGACCCACCACTGACATGCACAACACGCTACCTGACCCACCACTAACGTGCACAGCACGTTACCTGACCCACCACTGACGTGCACAGTACACTAACTGACACACCACTGACGTGCACAGCACGCTACCCGACCCACCACTGACGTGCACAACACGCTACCTGACCCACCACTGACGTGCACAGTACGCTAACTGACCCACCACTGACGTGCACAGTACGCTAACTGACCCACCACTGACGTGCACAACACGCTATCTGATCCACCACTGACGTGCACAGCACGCTAACTGACCCACCACTGACGTACAGTGTGCTACCTGACCAACCACTGACGTGCACAGCACGCTAACTGACACACCACTGACATAAGTAGCACGCTAACTGACCCACCACTGACGTTCACAGTCCGCTACCTGACCCACCACTAACGTGCACAGCACGCTACCTGACCCACCACTGACGTTCACAGTCCGCTACCTGACCCACCACCAGTGGTAAAATAATGTGTTTTCTTCTCGCCAGGTGCGAGATGTGGAAACGAGCATAGAATGATGTAAAATTTTCCATGGAAACAAACCTCAAATATCGTTCAGGTTATTCGAGCTCAATTTTGAACAAATAGCACTCGTGTATGAATCGTGTAGCACAATTTTGAACAAACAAGTGTATGCTATTCACTTGTTTCGGAACACCCCGAAGATAAGGACACCTTTACTAACAATAGCATTACCATACTATGATATTGTCGACCAATATCATTACATAACAGACCACATCATAAGTAATATCTTTACTTGGAATTGTGATGCGAGGTGTTTGCGTATCACAAACGGTAATGGTAAGCATGCAACTTGTATATATATATATACACACACACGATGGAGATAGAAACGAGTCATGTAGGATTCTAGGACAAATGTATCTAAGGACAAATGTACGTATGGCAAATGTACAAAGTGTAGATGTACGTATGGCTAATGTAAATAGGCGCAAATGTATGTATGCGCAGAGTACGTATGCGCAAAAGTATATAAGCGCAAATGTACGTATGCGCAAGAGTACGTATGCGCACATGTACGTAAGCACATATGTACGTAAGCGCAAAAGTAGTATGCGCAAAAGTGCGCATGCGCAAATGTACGGAAGCGCCGAAGTACGTATGCGCAAATGTACATATACGCAAGTGTTCGAAAGCGCAAATGTACATATACGCAAGTGTTCGTAAGCGCAAAGGCACGTAAACTTAAAAGAACGCAAGCGCAAATTTACGTATGAGCCAATGCACATACATTTAGGCATAAGTGTCATTGCATTTTTGGCTATGTGCATATGCCATGCGTACATTTGCTCTATGTACATTTGCCATAGGTAAATTTGCGCTTAAGTAAACTTGGCATACGTACATCTGCACTTATGGGCAATTGCCATACATACATTTGTGCATACGTACATTTGCGCATACGTACTTCTGCGCATACGTACATGTGCGCATATGTATATTTGCGCTTACGTGCATCTGCGCATGCGTACATTTGCCCTTACGAATATTTGCGCATACGTACATTTGTCATACGTACATTTGCGCTTACGTACATTAGCCATACGTACATTTGCGCTTACGTACATTAGCCATACGTACATCTGCGCTTACGTACAATTGTCATGCGTACATCTGCACTTACGTACATTTGCGTACGTACATCTGCCATACGTACATTTGTCCGGTTACCGGCATGTAGAGATCATAACCACGGACTAAGAAGCACGACGTCGATACGTCTTTGGAAAGGATGTCTATACATTGTCCAGGAAGTGGCATATTCCACCCCATTTGACAAATAATTCACATAGCTGCCCACCAGTGGGGTGCCGAGTCGACACACCACACCAGCACAGATCGGCTGTCAGATCACCAGCAAGGTTGTCTGTTGGGTCACCAGCTCAGGTCGGCTGTCAGCGGCTAGACTCACGCGGCTCCGTCGGCTCCAGTCGCGTGGCCGCTTCAGCGCCTTCAGCTGGGCGAGCGCAGACGACACGGCGTCGCGTCCACTTATCCACTCGTCCGGCAGGGTGCTCTGTCTGAGGCTGCGCTGTGTGAACAGGCTCAGCTGGAGGCTGGTGTGCTTCCGTGGCTTCAGAAGACGCCGGCCGTCAGTCGCCGCTGTCGCCGACAGAGTCCTGTCGGCGGCCAGTCTCTCGCGGCGCGACACACACACACGCGGCTGCAGCTGCCACTGCTGGTGCGGTAGCCACACGCCCGGGATCACGTGGCCGGGACTGCGCGGGTCTGGCACGGACCGCGAGCAGATCTGCACAGCACGCGGCACACCGTCAACAGATGCTGTCACAGAACACGTCGCGGGCGCCGGTACAAGTCACACAACACACTGTCAACACATGCTGTCACAGAACACGTCGCGGGCGCCGGTACAAGTCACACAACACACTGTCAACACATGCTGTCACAGAACACGTCGCGGGCGCCGGTACAAGTCACACAACACACTGTCAACACATGCTGTCACAGAACACGTCGCGGGCGCCGGTACAAGTCACACAACACACTGTCAACACATGCTGTCACAGAACACGTCGCGGGCGCCGGTACAAGTCACACAACACACTGTCAATACATGTTGTCACAGAACACGTCGCGGGCGCCGGTACAAGTCACACAACACACTGTCAATACATGCTGTCACAGAACACGTCGCGGGCGCCGGTGCAAGTCACACAACACACTGTCAACACATGCTGTCACAGAACACGTCGCGGGCGCCGGTACAAGTCACACAACACACTGTCAATACATGTTGTCACAGAACACGTCGCGGGCGCCGGTACAAGTCACACAACACACTGTCAACACATGCTGTCACAGAACACGTCGCGGGCGCCGGTGCAAGTCACACAACACACCGTCACCACCTGACGTCACAACACAGGCCGCGGGTGCCGATACAAGTCACACACCTGCCGCTACAGCACGCGCCGCAGAGGCAGACGCATTGCAGTGTCCTGGAAATCCCAAATCTGCGTGGAAACCAGCACCCAGAAAGAACCCCTTTTATCGCCTTGAGCAGTCTTGTTTCCGTGATTGGCTTCCATGAAAGGTGATAGCATCTGACTGCAATAGTTAGTACTGCTGCTACCACATTCCATGTTGACATTGGTTTCATTTACAAGAAATATCTGAACAATTAGTTTCGCCTTTCAACGTCATACTGTATATGCCATATGCCTGACTTTTTGACGGTTTGACCTGACATCCTACACTCTACTTGAAGTGAATCCCTGGATACTGCAGTAATTTTCCCGCCATTGCTTGGCCGAGGAATACAACACCAATTTCAGCGGGGATCTCAGATATTTTCTCGGGGCACAGCCAAGCCCACGTTCTGTTTGTACTGCCAGACTCAGGAGTATGGTTCACTCGGTGATGCGGGCTCAGATCGACAGGGGGGTGCAGCCAGCCACGTGTCTGAGCCAATCGCTGAAATTGCTTCCAAGTTCAAGCCTTCAAAGACCTCTGGGGTGGTATCACCTAGCATATATTAGCCATTGACGATGGCGCCCGTTCATTGAACTCAATGAGAGTGGCTACACAAGAAAAGTGAAAATACGTCCGTTCGTGATATTTTGAAGTTGTCGACACTCCTTCCGGGGAACAAAAGCGTGTGCTTAATTGACTAAGAGTTCTGGAAGTCAATCACAAGGCTGAAGCAGGAGCCGGTAATCGTAAGACGACTGAACGTGGGCGGCGCCATTAGCCGTGAATGTGCATAAAGTGTGTCGTGAACCAGCCAATAAACAATAAACAAACGACTGAACGTGAGGGTGGTCACTCCAGTTCGAGAAATAGCTTAAATTAAAAACACAGGGGTTTATAAACAAAAGTGTTGATACAAGCCTCCGTAAGAAGCATTCGATCTTTTTGAACATAACTGCTGGTCTCAGGTGAGAAGAAATAATACAATTTCAGACCTTGCTGTACATTTTCACAGGGAAGAATAACGCTATGTTCAAAAGCATGCATGCAATGTGCATCCTATATTTGAATGTCAAGAGGGTGGGTCCCTCCAGGCTTCTTAGATATGGACAAACACCAGAGGCATTCTGAATTTCACAAAAATGAATGTGCCATTTCTGCCTGCCGGCAACACACGCGGTGAGCTGAGCTGTCCAATAGGACGTTCTTCGTGTCTCCCTAAAATGTTCAACGTGGAGACAAACACACAGACAGCAATCCTAACCTAGAGTCCAACTGCCCAACCTAGAACGTCGGAGTAAAGCATGTACGAGAATAGTCAAACTTCTGAGACGCTATCGTAATATTCCTCACCTAGTGTCTGTTAACACCGATGGGGCAAGCACGTCACCGAGATGAAAACATCTCTGCTATCCGCCGCTACCTGGACCCCCAGGCCACGCTCACTGACCGTGACCACGTGCGTGTTCCGAAAGCAGGAGAAGAACAACAGCTCTCTGGGATCCTCCAGGGCGCGCAGCACGTTCTGCCAGCTCAGGGCACCGAACACGTCAGCCAGACTGCGGTCCGGCGAGGGCCGTGCGTCGCTCATCTGTCCAAGGTCAGATCCGGTCAAGCGCATGCTCCCGGCCCGCCCAACAGTCAAGGCCGATGGCAGTCAAATTTGGCTAAGCACAAGCCGCCGGTCCGCTTGGCTATGAGGCAGCTAGAGGCAGGTCGGCTGGAGTCAAAGTCCACGTCACACGCTACATATCAGATACGCATACCAGTGGTCGGCCACTTCGTGGACAAGCGGTTGACATTTCGTGGCGGTGACACCACTACACAACACCTGTACGAGCATGGCCTCAGCAGTGACACCACTACACAACACCCGCCTCAGTAAGAAAGCACAGAATCTGCTGTGGTATTAACACTACGTAGCATGTTGCAGTGTCAACATGCCACGATCTGCTGCCTCATTCACATACCAGGAGATGGCGCAATGTGGACTTCTGCTGGCCTGACGGTGTCGACGCATTGCCGTCAAACGTGAAAGTGCAGTCTACACAGTACCAGGGCTCGGCCAAGCAGCTAGACCGGCCGGCGCAGGCCGTATGGGAGCCGAGGGATCCGCAGGATCCGCACAGTAGCTGGTGCCAATCACTGGTGACACAGGTTACACTAGTGACACACGGTTCATAACTGGTGGCGCATGGCACACCGCTGGTAATACATGATGCAGCACTTTTTATGCATGGCACATCACTGGTGATACAAAGTACACACTGGCGATACAAGGTGCATCACTGGTGGTGCATGGCACATCCCTGGTGATACAAAGTACACCACTGGTGGTACATGGTGCATCACTGGCGATATAAGTTACACCAATTGCCACACATGCCGCACATATGGTGGTTATTGGTTTTACGACACATTGACCGTTCAGTTATGTAGCGTCGCCAATCTCTCACGCCGATTGTTCGCGGGCGAAGAGTGGCGACAGGTGAGACCCGAACACACAACCTTTCGATTGTGAGACGAGCAACTTACTCCTCAGCTACTCATCCCCTTATGTCACACATGGCGAAGCAGCGAATATCATTGGTGCTCTGAGATATGGTGGTGACTTAATTTGAAATGTTGGTCACTCGCATCTCAAAATGTGCTCTGAACAATTGTGATCGAAAGTACATAGAGCATTTTGTTTAAAAAAATGGGGCATATGGTATGAACATGGCCTTCGAATGAAACCATGTTCCCCCAAAAACATACATTCTCCCTAATAGAATCTCCATAAAATGTGATCCAGTGTTCAAACTGAAATATTGTATGCATAGAGATATATCGGTGCCAATTTATATCTCCATGCTTCACTTACGTTTGGAAAATTAGCTGAAAACCGTAAAATCATGAAAATAGTTGGAATTAATTATTTTTGGTGGTGATAGTTGAGCAAGAGGTGCACTATTACATTTAGTATGGTAAAATAATATTTCATTTTAAGTAACAGGGTTATAAGCAAAATCCCAATAATTATTTCAAATGAGTGAAGTTTTATACTTCTTAGTGTTCATTTCAACACATTTTGCCTAATGAAATGCGACGTTTAAGGCCACAAACTACAATAAGTGTTGGATAATTATTTTTTGCACGTAGCAGTCAGCTGTTGGCAGAGTTTTTGGTGCCGTTGCCATGGTTGCATAGGCCATGTTGTCTGCAAACTTCGTGTGCTATTCGTCGCTACTGCTCATATTTGGCTCCTAGGTGATTAACCACGTTATATATTTTGTCAAATGAAGTAAGACCAGACTCCAACAAATTAGAGCAGACAGCAAGCAGGTTTACATCATTCATGCGTACCTACAGCGCCATTAAACTGCCCATTCGCCACATTGTGCTGCTGTCGTTGCGCTGCTCGGCGCCAGCGTAATTTACCAATTTCCCTGCCGACTGTTCCAATTGCAATGGCTTGGTTTGCTCCATAAATTATCTCTCCGATGAAAACCGACTTGCTTTCCGCTGGCAAGTATCTCTAAATGTGCACAAAACGATGGGGCGGCTGTCGGGGGCGCCACTAAGGCAAGCGTGGGCGCCATGGTTCAGAGGGGCGAAAAAATGAGAGCGGTGGGCTCCTATGGCCAGGTGGGCGTCTACGGCCCCCACCTGGCCTGTGTCTAGCTACTGTGGCGCGTGTATAATCAATCACCAACCTTTGCACAGTTAACACCAAATACGTGATATTGTTCATCATTTCGGAAGCGGATGCCCATGTGTGGTTCTGTCTTCAACTACGCGTTTATTTGCTGTTTATTGTCGTGTTTTACTCTATTTTACTTCTGTTTATCCTTTTATCGTCTTACTTCTCCCCTTTATCTCATACCTCCCTGGTCCATACATTTCCGTTTCGGAACATTCCTAGGTACATTTCCATCTTGCCAAGATCCATTCCGCATTCCCAGCCGCTTTGTCTCTTTTCAGACCGGTAATTCGTCATGAGGGAGGTCCGGTCGCTGACGGTGAAAACTTTGGACACTGAGACCTACGGAGAGCGTCATGACTTCACGCCAGGCCTGCTTCCCATCGAGAAGGAGATCATCGAGCTTATGCTAGCTCACGCTCGCCCCCGCACCGGCAGCAGACTCTACGTCGTGACGAGGCAGCTGCGCTAATCGCCGACGGAGTCACAAAGCACTACACCTGGTGCAACATCTACACCAAGACCAGGACAAACATTAAGAACATGATCTTGAAGCTCTTCGACGAGTTCTCCACCCTGGTCAAAACGAGGACAAACCGAAGAACCAAGTCCTGGCTGGAGAACCACGTCAAACCCTTCAACAACCGCGTCAAGACGACTCTCTTCGAAGCAGTCACCAACGACCGAGAGGCGATCATGAAGCAGGAGGCTCTGTACGGGGTCAAGATGACGGAAGAGGAGAAAGCATTTCTGCAAGATCAACGAACCGAGAGGAAAATGTTCTGTGACGCGGTGGTTGACAGAAAGTGGGAGAAAATGATGCAGAGGAGAGAGAGGACTGAGGCGGGGATGGCCAAGTTGATGGAAAAGGAGAAGAGGAGGATGGTGGCGTCAGACAGGCAGACCCCGGCTGAGGGTGACGAGGCTGAGACTGACGAATCGAGCACGCTGACCAGCGCTGAAGCAGACGAGACTACAATCGAGTACAAAGCGGACGAACCAAAAATGAAGAGGAGGCGTGTGTTTGGCCTGAGAGGAGCTGACACGGATCTGCCTCAGCACTGGCAGCACATCCGCACTAGCGAGCGTAAGGTCAGACCAGAGTACTACCGAGTGGTGGACAAGCTCATGTCGAGTTCTCACATGTCACTCGCGCAGGCCACAGCGGCCGTGGTGGAGGTCGGCAGAAACATGTTCAACCTCAAGTGGAAGTACCACGATGACGACGAGCAAGTGATCGACGTGAACACCGCACCTCACAAGAAGAACAACATAACAATGAGCAAGGCCATTGAAGCCTTCACACTCTCAAAGGTCGCCCAAGAGATGCTCGACTCGGAGGACAGGGCCACCATCACCTACCACGACGACAGCAACAGGACACAGGACACAGGAGCCTACTCGGTGCAAGGAATCACTGCCAAGGGGCAGTACTACGCTCTTCCAACCCTCAAGATCGCCGCTGAGACGAGGGAGAACTTGGCAGATCTTAAGATGGCCGTCCTGTCTATGCTCGCCTTCTGTGGAGGGGTGACAATGGAGTGCCTGTGGGAAAATGTGGACTTTGTCATGACAGACAGCGTCAGTCACAACATGGGCGTAGCCGACATCGTCGCCCAGAAGCTGGAGGTGAGCCACATCCCTGATCACCTGCTGTGCCACGTGCATCCCAGCCTGATGTTCAACAGGGAGCTCTGTAAGTTCTGGAGTGACGTAGACAGCAGCATCGGGCCACACAAGATCTTCGCTGGATTTGCCATCACGATCGGGAATCCGCAGGTGTCGGTGACGGAGAACTGGCTTGATTGCCTCCTCCGGCTGGTCTCACACGACTTCGACCACAAGCAGTGGAACAAGGCGGAGATGTTCGACATGTACCTAGGACACAAGAAGAACCCGGCGAAGAGACTGCAGAAGGAGAGGTTCAACTCACTGGTCTACAGCTGCGCAGTGGCATTGTACCTGGACCAGGACGTCACAGACTTCCTGCTCAAGTTCCAGACCATCACCAACCAGCTGGCCTGCATCGTGAGATGCTTTGAGCAGCTGGACTACGTGCGGGTCGTGCTCGCCGTCGGCGTGGCAATCGGCGTCCACCTGGTGGAGCCGTTTGTGTCGCTCACGTCCAGCAGCTCCACCACCTACGCCGATATCAGGGAGGCCTTCCCGCAGCTGTACGTAGATCTCACCACGACGCCGGCGGAGAACCTGCTGACCCTCTCCAAACCAGCATTCTCCTTCACCAGCGAAGAGGTTCCAGCAGGTGCTGTACCCGGAGTATCTGTTGAAGCCAGCTGAGGCCGTCTTCCAGAGCCACAAGCAGGATGCCTGCCGAGTCCTGAAGATGCTTCTCGCTCACATCGCAGCCGGTTGGTCAAGGCAACGGGGAGACGTCTTCCAGTTCGGAGCAGACGCAGATCCGGAGGCGCCTAATCGGCTGGACAATATGAATGAGGGCAAGCTCGCAGGTGCGCCGATCAACAACCTCGACCCTGAGCGCTCAGTCGGCACGGTCAACTATGGGCTGAAGATGAGGGGATCGGAGAAACTGGAGGCTGTCAGCAGAGCCCACGTGAAGGCAAGGGGAGCTGCTCTGATCGAGGGTGTGCAGATGGACGCTTGCTTTAAAAAAAAACTGGTGAAGAAAGACGGAGAACTTCCGCAGATTCTAGAGGCGTGGAGCACGAAACAAAGAGAGCTGAGGGAGGAGGGGTTGGGTGAGAAGGAGGCGACGAACATATCGGTGGATCGGCAGAGGAACGCAGACCTGGCAAGCCTGCGTACTCTCGACGGACCGTTCACCGAGGTGGCGGAGGTGGAGGCGTACATGGCCCGCGACATCAGCGGCAAGGAGAAAAACAGCCGGCTGTATCTCGAGATCAGGCACGCGCGAAGTTGCTGCCTCATCTACCAGAAGGCAGCAAGCATCTTCAGACTGAATAGGAACTTTAGGAACTTGACCACCGAAGAGTACGCACGTAACCTGTGTGTATCTGGCGAAAATCACCTGCCGCGCTGACGTGAACATCTTCGACTTCAGCGAAGTTCTGAGCAGGATGGTTTGAGTCAGACCTATCGGGCGACGAGAGGTCAACTGCGAACCCAGTCGCCAAAGAGCATCGTGGAGCAGCCCGCCACCAGACTGACCGAGTTCCTGTGGAATGTGGAGAGTGGATCGCGTAGAGTGTCACCACTCGACGCGCTTCTGTGGCGCCACGCCGCCTTTCAACTAGCCAGCCCGGGAATTCCCACGCTGGGCCGTCCTCGGGTGCGGAGACCCGACGACCGCGGAGGCTCTGGGTGACACGACGACGGACGACCTTCTTCTGGCGCCTCAGTCGTCAGCAAGGCCGGTCTTGGTTCTCAATTATGTGATTTCGGCCTCAAATCGTGACAGGAAATACACGGTATAGGCAATATTATGCAACTAAGCTATTGTGATTACTAGCTAGCATTTGCGAGCCAAAACTCTTCTTGCAGTTTCAGATTTTCCGCGATGGAGAGTCATTTAGCCATTGAACCGAGGCCACTAATCATTTTTATGACAATATCGCTGTAAAAAGGCGTCACATTTGTCTTCACAAAGCTAGGGTTAGGTTTGCGTACAAACGCATGCGCCAATGCCGCGGCGGGGCTCACTGTACGTACCGGCGCGACGCGTGCGCCATCTATGGGCATTTTTGTAAGCCTGAAATTTTCTGGATATTTTCTGGAATTCCTCAGAAACGAACTGATACAGAGAAACGAAAATTGGCATCTGGCTACCTGTGCTTGATCGTCACAACATATTTACTTTCAGCTTCGGATCAGCCTTACTTAGTCCGCTTTTAGGCGGGAAAATGTATGCTTTCGGACAAACATGGTTTCATTCAGGGGCAATGTTCATAGCATTAAGGACCCGTTTTATAAAAAAAAATGTTACTAATAAAAAATGATCAGCACATTGCGGAACACCTTTTGAGCTGCGAGGCGCATCAAAAAGTTGAAAATTTACAATTAAGTCACCCAGTGTAAAATAATTGACGTGACCTGGAAATTCACAGTTAATGGAATTGTGCTATTTCATCCTTGTCTTAGGTTTTTACGAGTTTGCCACATGATGTATGGGCAGTCATCATTCACACGACTGTGAAATACTGTAAAATGCATCTGATGAAGTGAAAGTCATTTTGTTTTTTTTAATCCTTAAGTGGCGATCCTTCATTTTTTCCAATCTTTCACTATTCCGAAGCAACTTCTTTCTTCATCCACACAGTTAATGGTGAAGTAATTGTAGGACACTGAAGTCACCTCCCTATCTGAGATCGCACCCAGCTGGTACAACTGGACACCCCATCTTGTACCACTGGACACACCCGGCTGGTGCCACTGGACACACCCAGCTGGTGCCACTGGACACACCCAACTGGTGCCACTGGACACACCCAGCTGGATGATGATGATTATTGGGGTGTTAGGGTGCGTCAATCTCTGTGGGTAATATTGAACCGATAACAAGCTTGCTTAATCACACATCAGATTGTCGTATATGAAGAGCGCTTAATAGAACATATCAAGGGAAACAAATTATAATCTAGTACGATGTGTATATTACTTAAAATCTGCCAGGAAGCACAAAAGTGCTGTTTTGTATAAATCGGGAATCATTTCCCAACAAGTCGTCCAGCGTCAGAGTTAGCATCATGTCCGAAGCGACGCCTACGTTCTTCCGTATATGATGGACACGCCACCAGCACATGGTGCACAGTCAGCGCATAATTAATCTCACACATTTCGGCCTTTCCTCCCAGAGCAATAAATGCCTATGTGTCATTAGCGTGTGATCAATTCTGAGTCGACAAATGGCCACCTCGTCCCTTCCACCTTTGCTGAAGGTCGAGGGCCACAACGCTAGGCGTGATTTGATTTGCCTTCATTTGTTGGATTCCACATGATCCCATCTGCCCTGCCACTGTCCAAGAATAAATGATGAGATAATTGGGTAGTGGTCACTGGCTCGGAGTGGGAGCACGCGTCTACTTGGTGCTCGTGCTGCACGTCTTGCAGCTTGGTCGGCCAGTTCGTTGCCACGTATTCCGACATGTGCTGGGATCCAGCAAAGCGTTACTTGTTTTCCCATGTGATATATCGAAGTAAGTTGCGATAAAATGTGTTGTGCAATGACATGTTGCTGGTTCAAACTGCGCAAGGCTAAAACACTGCTCAGAGAGTCAGTCAAAATAACATGTACATATTCGTCGTCGACCTCGATGCATGATATGGTTTTACTGATGGCTATCAACTCGGCAGTGAAGACTGTGGCGTGTGGCGGTAGGGGAAAACACCTTGTGGTGGATCCTCTAATGAAGACACTACCCGCGCCTGTGTCTGTCTTTGAACCATCTGTGTATGTGACGATGTAGCCATGATTATAATGTAGAAATGTGTTCAAATGTGCATGCTAGTAGCTCTTCTTATGTCATATCTTGTTTTCTCTCGACAGCGGGGGTAGATGTCAGTGGATGGGGAGACAAATTCCCACGGGTAGTAGTTATTTGCTCATGCTGCATAATTCGTTGCATTCGAAGTCGTATTTTCCTTAGGAGCGTCCTCATTCTAACACAGTATGGCGTTGCTCTCCTAACGTGGTCACGAAGGGCCGCATGCATTTCAGGGGAGAACACCACTGGATATGTTGGATGTGTCGGGAATTGTATTTTGCGGGCGTATTGGAGACCTAGCGGTGGTGGTGGATTGGAGTTTAGGGGCGCGTCGACATCTAGGGTCATTTTGCGCCCATAACTGAATTGTAATCAATCTTCGGTGCTGCTATCATAGCTTACTGTCCATCTTCACGGGTGGGAGTATATCACGTCACGGCGAGCTTGTGGAATGAGCATGAAAATATTCCGACGCCACGGCCTCAGAGTCGTTCCCTATAAGCGAACGTAAAGAAGAGTCGGTATTCAACCGTCCTAAAATCTGGCGTCGTAGTGGATCTAGCAGTGTACAGCCAACTAAAACATGGTACGCGGTAAGCGGGTTAGAACAGCGCGGACAAAGAGGTCGGTCATCACCGGTCAACATATAACTATGTGTTGCAAAGGTATGGCCTATTCTCAATCGGCAGAGCATTACTTCTTCCCGGCGTTTGGTTCGGTGAGAGGACAGCCATTTTCCTAAGGTCGGTTTTAAAACCTTGAGCTTACTACACTTTGCATTCCAGGATCGTTGCCATTCTGACTGTATACTGGACAATATAGTAGGGCATATGTTTCTTGAAGGGAGCCGTAGATGGACCACATGGCCATTGCTAATGGCGTGTTTGGCAGTCATATCAGCAGCTTCGTTTCCGACGAGTCCAACATGGCTAGGAATCCAGCAGAACACCATACTTCTTCCGATGCCATGCAGGGATTTTACTACTTTGGTAATCCTCCCAACAAGTCGGTTATCCTGGTTAAAGGTGCTCAGTGACAGGAGACTGCTCAGGGAGTCTGTGAAAACCACGTACTTTGAGGACTGGTCTTTCTGTATAAAATAGAGGACTTGTAGAATGGCATACAGTTCGGCAGTAAAAATCGAGGTTTGCGTCGGTAAACAACAAGATCGAACACCTTGTCGACTTACGTAAGCACACCCGACACCAGAGACCGATTTTGAGCCGTCTGTGTAAGTGTGCGAAAAGTCGTGATATTCATGTATCTTTTCCAATGCTAACATGCGGAGTTCCTCGGGGTTCACCTGTCCTTTCTTTGAACAGGTCAAAGTCACGTCAGTCTTTACTGGGACAGCATGCCCAGGGGGAGTGCTCGGCGTGATTACACGTGCTATGGAACGCGGCCGGATATTACATTCTCGAATAATCGAGGACATACGAGTGGAAAACTGTAATCCACGCTGAGCACTGTGACGTTCTCTTGATGTCCCTGAAAACATCCACCGATAGGTAGGATGGTTTCGGTTTTGTGCGACATTACATGCATATTTCGCGCCCAACAACTCACGGCGTAGCGCAAGAGGTGGCTCGTCTACTTCTACCATTACACTAGCAGCCGGTGAAGTGCTAAAGGCTCCAGTAGCGATGCGAAGAGCTGCATTGTGGATCACATCAAGGCGACGCTTGGTTGTGGCACACGCTCCGTCATAAATAAAACATCCATAGTCAATTTTAGAACACACGAGCGATCGGTACATCACAAGCAGGATATATATCTGCTCTATACGATCATCTAGAGACTGTACGCATTACCTGTAGTCGCTTTGCACATTTCTGTGCGAGATCGTTGATGTGAGTGGCGTATGTCAGTCGACGATCCATCCACACACCCAGAAACTTGGCAGCTGGCTTGAATGGTATATAGCGTCCATTGAGCATGATCACGGGGTCAGTACAAGAGCGTTTGCGGCAGAAGTGGATAGCGGTGTTCTTTGATGTGGACATAGCGAAACCTGTTTTGTTGCACCAAACCGGAACCTTCCGAACAGCCATCTGGAGTTGTCTCTCAACCGTGTGCACAGAGCGTGAAGAGGACCATATGGCGAAATCATCCACGAAAAGCGCTCTCCCTACGGAAGTCGGCAGCGATGTACCCACGTCCCTGATTGAAATAGCAAACAATGCAACGCTCAGTACGCTCCCCTGCGGGACTCCGTGCTTGTGAAAATGTGCCAGATAAGGAGTTTCATATTCTAACGCAAAACGTTCTGGAAGATAGAACATTTGACAAGAAAACACCCATGGGACCTCTGATTCCCACATTGTGTAGCTTCACCAGGATACCGTAACGCCACGCCGTGACATATGCGCCGTCAATGTCAAAAAATATTACTGCTGTGTGGTGGCGTTTCATAAACCCAGAACGCACAACTGAGTCGGGTGTTAAAATGTGGTCAAGTGTGCTACGGTGTTTTCGGAACCCATTCTGTATCACAGGAAGGAGATTGTTATGTTCTAAGAACCACATCAATCGGACATTCACCATTTTTTTTCAAACAGTTTACACAGGGAGCAGGTCAGTGAAATGGGACGGTAATGTAATGGAACCGTGCCAGATTTATTTGGTTTACGTATGGGGACCATAACTTCCTCCCGCCATGAAGGCGGAAATGTGCCCGATGTCCGCATTGCATTTAGGGCTTCCAAAGGTATGTCTAAAGCAGCAGCTAGTGAACGTTTTACGATATCATTATGCAGTGTCGGGACCTTCTGCCACACTCTTGAGTGTTCCGATTGCTGCGGTTAATTCAGAAATGGAGAATGGTATGTTGTACTGGAGGACGTCTGTGGTGGAAAATCAAGAGGACGTGCCTCGCACCGATCCTTGTGTCTAAAAAATTGTTCGTTACATGTGTTTTCCCAGCGTGCGCACAAGGCACATCCTATCTTGTCAGCCACTTCTTCCGGGTCGATGATGTCCTGTCCTGCTATGTGCAAGACAGGGAGAGGAATTGGGGCGTGTTTCCCAGAGAAATGCTTTATGCGGGGCCATACAGTAGACAGTGACGTTGAACGACTTAATGTGCCTACATAGGCTTTCCACGAGTCTCGTTTCGCCTGGGCAATAATACGTCGCGCGAGCGCTCGTGCTTTGCGAAAAGCTATTAAATTGTACGTGCAGCTATTATTATTAAATATACGGAATGTCCTCTTCCTAGCACGGATAGCCTCCAGGCACTTATCGGACCACCATGGGACTGGTGCTCGAATGGACGTTCCCGATGATCGAGGGATGTGCCGCTGGGCACTCTGCAAGGTTGCCGAAGTGAATGTTTCCACGGAGATGGGGGATTCATCACAGTGGCCGCGGAGGGTTGCTTTCAAGGTTAGCTTGGAAAGCTTCCCAGTCGTCTCGGTAAAATAGCCACTTTGAAGGTCGCTGGCCAACCGGAACTCGATTAATGAAATGGGAGTAAACAGGGAAGTGGTCGCTGTTATGTGGGTCACTATCAACCGACCACTCTAAGACAGGTGAAATTTCTGGACTACAGGGAGTGAGGTCCAGCACGGACGTCTGTCCTGTCGGTAATGTAATATGTGTTGGTGTTCCCGTGTTAAGAATGCATAAAGGGAAATCGCTTATAAAACGTTCCATTTCACGTCCACGGCTAGTAATCGCGGCTGAGCCCCAGAGAGTGCGCATTAAAATCGCCACACCCCATTACCGGAGGTGTGAGTGGGAACAGTCTGCCCGGTGGTAGGTATATGCTGCATATGGAAACTGCACGGTGGTTTATTATTACACGAGCATCAATGCATTGAATATTCGAAGAGAGAGGTAAATGTGTAAATGGGACAGAGTTGTGCACAGCAATGAGCACACCGCCATGTGACACAGTGCTAGATGGTGCGTCTTTTCGTAAATCAGTATAATTTTTTAAAGTTGAAACGGAGCACCTGGAGCCAGTTTCGTTTCCTGAATGCATAAAACCGACGGCGTCCGGGAACTTAACACGCGCCCTGGAGGGGGAGGGGGGGGCGAAATCCGCCCACTCCTCCGGTTTTTCGTTGATAACTCCAGATTTTACCGGCCGATATGCGTCATTGTTTGTCTACCTGCCAATAAATGACCGCCGCGTTGTTTGAAGTAAGAAAAATGAAAATCGACCTAAAATTTTTCGAGTTAAGGGTCGCTAAAGTCAAAACATTTTCCCAGCGCCAGATCACAAATATCGTCGCTGATGCGCTTCCGGTATATTAGCAAAAAGGAAGTGTTCTTGGCAAAACTAGCGACGTATTTGATGTACATTGTCATGCTACATTGTTCCAGAGTCATGTCAAGTCACCGAGGTCAAGTCAGGTCAAGTTCATAACAGGTTAACACACGCCCTAGAGGGGGTATGGCGAAATCCGCCAATCCTTCCGATTTTTCGTACATAACTCCATATTGTTCCGGCCGATATACGCCAAATTTATAGCGTACCTACTTAGAAATGACCGGCGCATTGTTTCAAGCAAGAAAGGTGGAAATCTGCCGAGAAGTTTTCAAGTTAGGGGCCGTTGAAGTAAAAACAATTCACAGCGCCAGACCACAAAAATCGGCGCTGATGCGCTTCCCGTATATTGGCAATAGGGAAGTGTTCTTGACAACACTAGCGACTTGTTTCATGCATATTGTTATGCTATATAATTTAAAAGTCATGTTAGGTCGCCGATGTCAAGTCAGGTCAAGTTCATGACAGGCTAATGGAGCCAAACTTGGTCAACTGGAATGTGTCATAAATGCAAATGACTGTCATGGGATTGATGTCACTTTACATGTTACTCCCTATACATCCCGAAATCTACTGTTTGTCATTTTGTGCCTAAGCATTTCCATACTTTATTCATGTATTTCACTCCTTTCTTTGCGAAGCCGATTGTGCCGAGCCGCCCAATGGAGCAGTCGGGATGGGAGCCCGGTTCCGGTAACTGGAGCAGGTAATGACCTAATAAAGTGCTCCTATATAGGTGATCTGAGGTCAAATGGCGGATCTGACATCTGTATTGCATCATTAGTAATGTCCAAAACATAATTAATGCCAATTTTGGAGCATTTAATAAACACAACCACAGCGATCCATAACAATGACAAGCCAAGCCACGCAAAACCAGAACATTTTGTTATTTTGACCTCATTTGACCTTGAAGATATTGACTTAAGGTCATGAACTTTGCACACAATAGAGTTCACTATCGTGCCCATCCACCCTGTGAATTTCGTTGCTCTAGCCTTCATAGGAGCTGAGATCTTAGGGGGGGGCGGAATCCGCCCCCCTCCAGGGCGCGTTATTTTCAGAGGCCCTCCAGGGCGCGTGTTAAAGAGATGCCGAAGGTCATTGAAACTGCATTTGATTCCCTGCAGTTCCACTGTAAAACTACGATGTGAGTCAGTTAATACAGTAAAACATGAGCGTGGTCAAAGGATATAGTTATATACACTGGATAGTACATATTACAAACCCAGCGACAGCTTGGGTAGTTAATAAGAAAAGAACATAAACCAGATATTCACGTGTGAACGTCATTGTTGCTACAAAAAGACGGATGCCGTTTTAAGATTGAGTCCCAGTGCCCTGTCTCGAAGGAGAGTCTATCGAGGACTCAGGTAGGTGGCTCCGATCAGGCCCGAGTGTTTGTCCTCGGGCGGAACCTCTGTCAGCTACCCTACGGCGGGGATTCGGACGGAGGAATCCCCCGTTTCTAGGGGACACTCAGCTGCGGCGGAGGCGGGGAAGGACCCATTTCAGATGCTCCCCCGGTCCCTCCACTCGCCGTCGCGGCGACGGGGTGGCTGGGTTTGGGGGAGGCGCCATATCTGTACCTTGGCGGCCCTTGACCCGGGCCTTTTCCATTTGAGCGAGCCGAGCTCGTTTGACTTCGCGGGCACGCCTTTCGTCTTCCTGAAATTGTAAACTGACGTCTGAAATTTGGATTGGTCGGTGCGCGTTTTTGGATGGCGATGCAGGCGCAGATGACGAGGGCGAGGGCGATGGCGAGGCCCGGCTCTCAGGAAGGGGGGAGGATTCAGGGAGGGAGGAAGTGGAGAGGATAGATGTAGGGGTGGTGGTAGGGCGCGAGGGAGGGGAGGGGAGGCTGGAGGGTGGACGGGATGTAAGGGGCGGAGATTTCAAGGCAGATGGTGTGGCAGAGGGAGAGGGGCTAGGATTGGGTAGGGGGGACCGAGCTGGCCTCTTAGACCGGGTGACCAGGGTCCATTCCTCGCCCACAGAGGCCGATCTAGATGACGCCTTGGATTGTTCATTGGTGTCCTCACTTGGGAGTGGTACCTCGGTGGTTTCGGTATTTTGTGAGAGGGGCTGCGCCTGCCTTTCTGGTGTCGCCAGAGGTACTTCAAATTCTCGGAGAAGGGCTGTGAGCTGGGTAATCAGCTCGGCGGCCCTATCGGGTTGTATGTGTTGTGGAAGCAACGTGGTGTTCTTGGCCTTTGATGCGTATGATTGTCTGGGATGCGATCTTTCATATAACTCTCTAGCTTCTCTGAATGTTACTTTGTTGATTTGTTTAAGTGAAATAATTTCCTTTTCTCTAATGTAGTTTGGGCACGCACGATCAAACGACGTGTGGGGTTCCTGTCCGTCACCGCGGTTGGCACAAAATTGGTTCTCCAAATTGCAATTTTCAAAAGGATGCTCATGGGAGGCACACTTGCTGCAGACTGGGCGGTTTCTCCAATATTGGGTAGGGTGTCAAAATTTTTGACATTTGCAGTAGCGCATTGGATTTGGAAAAACTGTCTTACTTTTACTTGTAGGTAGCCAACTCTGATCTCGCGGGGTATATCTGTGCTATTAAATGCCAAAATAACGTTGTTGGTTGGAATTAAATCTGCTCCTCTTTTCACTTCAATTTTCTCGTGGCGATGACTCCAAAATTTGCCAGTCATTCGACAATCTCATCTTCCGATACCTCCCTCAAATCGTAACAGTTTATCACCCCACGCGATGCGTTTTTTTGTGAGGTTCCACAGTGATCGCAACAATTTCCTTCTCCTTTTTCCCGTCTCTCCGCACATAGTACACAAACTCGGATGATTTAAGCGCCCTGGCTGCCTGCTCTACTTCGACGAACTCTACCTCTAATGCACCATCTTTCATTTTGTCGCACCATGTTTCCGAACCTATCGCATCCGTCTCTTCTCTGAAACGGGGACAGGGACGCGAGGCTTTTGTTCCTCCCTCGGAACACAAGCACAAGAGGCATCGAGATACCCTCCGTAGAGGTGTGCCGATCTCGGTGAAAGTATGGGTTGGTCTGGCCCTCACGAGAGGGACCAGGGGTGATTTTATTTGGTCTGGATGCCATGTGTTGTGTTTTGTTTCGGCTCCTCGGGCGCCCCACCCCATAGGGACCCTACCGGGGGACGCCTGGGTCCCGCGGACAGAAGGTCGCCAGGCGCCCGAGGAGCTATTCGGGGCAGGCGGCGCCTTCGCCTGGCCGGGAGAGACTCACAACCCCGACCAGGATCCAGCGCCGCCCACCTCTTGACCCAGGCCGCCCGGGCCGGTAAGCACTGGGAAACCCAGGCCCCCAGCCCGAGGCGACCTGCCACTGCGCCTTGCGATAACTTCAGCAATATGGCTAGCTACTTCGCCTGGATCAGCTATGATGTGGCCTCTAATATTGAGTACCGGGAGTGGAATTGCCGAAAATTGCCCAGAAATCCTCTTAACTTGAGCCCATATGTTGGACGCCGGTGTAGTTTGGCACAACTGTCTTATAAGTTCTCCATGACAGACCTTTGTCCGCTCGAATGGTGCGCCGAGCCAATGCCTTGGCCCTTGTGAAATCCTGAATGTTATGAGACTTTCCGTTGTGCTGCTACGATCGAACGCCCTGAAGGTGCATCTTCGAGCTCGAATTGCTTGGCGACACTCTGGAGTCCACCGTGGGACAGGAATACGGCGGGGGTGCTAGAGGTCCTTGATTTGGAAGCTGCGGCTGAGTCGATCATAATTGAAGCCAATGACTCAACTGTCAATGACGGATCTTCAGGGTCTGTTGGGAGTCTGGCTTCCACTCCTGATTGGAACTCATCCCACTGGATATTGCGAAAATTCCACCACTGTGGACGCCGACCGAAAGTCGAGAGCTGATGTTTGTCCAGACGGTAACGTACAATGCGCCGGCGCTCCAGCGTTTAAAATGCACAGCGACTAAAACTCGTCCTCGTGCGTTGGTATCACAACAACCCCAAAGCGTGTGGTGTGCGTTAAAATCGCCTAGTAGAATGACCGCAGGAGGTAGCTGAATCAGCAGCGCTCTGATGTCCGCGACGCTAAAACCTGCTCCAGGGGGCAGGTAAATAGAGGAGATGCTGACTTGTCGTACCCAAAGTACACACGTGCTGCTACCGCTTGAGTTTTGCTACACAACTTTACCTGTTGTACAGGCATGCTGCAATGCGTTGCCAAGAGCACACCACCGTGCGCAACGACATCTGCCGGTACGTCCTGACGGAAAGTCGTAAAGCTTTTAATGGTGCAGGCTGTGCTGGGCCTCAGCTTTGTTTCTTTTAGGCAAACCACGCTTGGACGGTGCTGATGTAAAACTGTTTGTGGGTCGTCCATAATCATATGTAACCCCTTGCAGTTCCATTGTAAAATGGATTGTAAATGAACTACTTAAAACAATAAAGCTTGTCAAATCTTAACATACGATGTACACATTTATACGTGCATGTTGTGCAAAATGATTCTCACAGATTATGTTGCCCGAGCACGCCGCCACTCGGTCCAAGAGACTGAGTCCTAGGGCGGGAGCTCGGCGATCCCTGGTCCGGCGGAGAGCCAGTCGATGGCATTCCTCGCTTCTTGGGGCCCAGCCTTGGGGAGGCGGAGGGCCCATCTCATTCATAGTTCTGGCCGGTCCCTCAACTCGCCTTCGGGGCGATGGGGTAGCCGGTCTATGGGAAGGGACGCTTTCGGGTACTTTACGGACGTCTGCCCGCGTCCTCTCAGTCTGAGCGAGCCGCGTTCGCTTTGCCTCACGGGCCGGCCTTCCAGCTTCTTGGTGTTGTAGGTTGATATCGGATATTGGAATGGTTGGGTGGATTTTATGGCACGGCGATGCGGGTGCAGAAGTGGGAGTCGAAAGTGGGGGTGAGACCTGGCTCACGGAAGAGGGAGAGTGGACAGGTAAGGAAGAGGTGGAAAGAGTGAATTTGGAGGTGGCATAGGGGCGTGCGGAAGGTGAGGGAAGTATTTTTTTTTTTTTTTTTGGGGGGGGGGGGAGGGAAATGATGGGTGGAGATTTCAATGATGCTGATGAGGTAGATAGGGAAGGGCCTGTATTGGATGGGAATGACCGAATTTAGGGGGCTCTTGGATCGTTGGACCAGTGTCCACTCCCCGCCCTGGAGGATTTGTCCGGGGGGGGGCGGCCTCCGATGCACGAGCGGCACTTTCACTCGTGGAGGGTGTGGCCTCAATTTCTCGGCGTCGTCGTGGGCCGACTGACATGGCTTCGCGGGCGACGCGACAGTCACCCCGAATGATCGTAACAGTGTTGTTAATTGCTCGATCAGTTCAGAGGCCTTGTCTAAATGTTGTGGTGCTGTCAGAGTAGTTTTACTCGACTGGTCAGGTACCTTTGCTGCATATTGTAACTTTTCGGTGGATGCTCTCATACATATTCCTGGCCTCTCGAAACGAAATATTTTTGGTAGACTTCAGCGAAATCATTTCTTTCTCTTTCTTGTACGTGGGACATGATCTGTCGAACGTACTGTGTGCACTCTGACCCTCTCCACAATTAATACACCAGGGTGCTTCAGCATTGCAATGGTCCGGCGCGTGCTCAGATGAACCATATCTTTCACATGCTGGACGGTTGCGACAGAACTGTGTTGTGTGGCCGAACCTCTGACAGCGGAAGCACCGCATGGGATTTGGGGTGAACTGTCTAACCTTGACAGCTATGCAACCTATACGGAAAGACGTGAGTAAGTCCATCGAGTTAAATGTTAAAATAATATTGTCGGTGGGCTGTAACACCCTTCCTCACTACGAGTCTTCGTGCTAGAATAAGGCCATCGTCAGCTAAGCCACCTGTAATTGCATCGTAACTGACACCTCTCAAATCGAAACAGCTGATGACTCGTTTAGAGTGGTTTTTAGTTTTGTGCGTTTCGACCGTGATGGGTATCATCATTATCTTTCTACCTTGCTGACCCCTGGTTAAATACCTAAATTGATTTGTGATAAGTGTTCTATTCGACTCGTCAGTGTCTTCAAATGCAACTTCAAGGCCACCATCTCGGAGTTTGTCACAACGTTTGATGCGTCCAAAACGATCGCAGTCGTCCAGTCTCTGGAACGGAGAAAGAGAAGACAGCTCATTGCTCCTTCAGCGGCTTCAAGAACAAGAATACGGGGGGGAAGAGAACCTGCTGGCTCCACCGTAGGGGAATGTGTTCTTGTTTGTGTTCTGGTCACCGTAAGGTGGACCAGGTTGTGTTTTTGTTTTGTGATGCCAAATAATAATGTTGGTTTCCACCACATTGGTGCCCAGCATGGGAGGGGGGAGGGGGACGCCTGGGCCCCGCGGGCGTGAGGTCGCCAGGCGCCCGAGGAGGTGAGGCTATCACCCGGCCGGGATAGAGATACTCACCACCCCGGCCGGGACATAGCGCCGCCCACCCCTTGACTCAGGCCGGCCGGGCCGGCAGGCACTGGGAAGAGTTCCAGGCCCCCGGCCCGAGGCGACCAGCCACTTGGCCCGCGTGAGGCCCCACGGGCCACCCGGCCCCTCCGATATATCAGGACCAAAGAGGTGTGTTGGTCCCCCCGTCACAACTAGCACCGTGCAACGGGGAGCCTCAACCTCCAGGACTCCGTCAACCCCGGGAGACGAGCCAAGGGGGCGCGGCTACCCCGATAAAAATGAGCTGGTGGGTAGGACCGGGGAAGTTGTCCTCTCTGCTCGTAGAAGGGCGAGTACGTGTAGGATGGCCAGGTGAAGAACATGGATGTTTGGATGAGATGGGCGTTGGAATGGGAGCGTATGGATGGAAGGACGAGTGAGGAACTCTTAGTCTCACCCCTCTACGGTAGATGATGGTCAGATCATTGGGGCACTCAATCCCCCACCACGGAAAGGCGGTGCCTCGTCGGGGGATACCCACAGCTGGTACCACTGGACATGCCAAGCTGGTGCCACTGAACGCACCCGGCTGGTGCCACTGGACAAACACAGCTGATGCCACTGGACACACCCATCTGGTACTACTGGACACACCTATCTTGTGCCACTGGACACACACAGCTGGTGCCACTGGATACACCCAGCCGGGCGAAGAGGCACCGGACTAGCTAAAACTTGGCAGCTGCGAGAAGACTCTGCCTTCTGCTGTCAACCGACGGCACTGAGCACACACGTGGTGACGTTGATTGGTTATTGGTTTTACGACACATCGACCGTTCAGTCATGTAGCGCCTCCAATCTCTGACGCTGATTGGTCGCGGGCGAAGAATAGCGACAGGTGAGACTTGAACCCACAACCTTTCGATTGCGAGACGACCAACTTGTCCCCAGACTACTCGTCCCCACGTAGTGACGTTTGGTGGGTCTGTGGCAGGTATGTGGCGGGTCGGTGGTGGGCCTGTGGCGCGTCTGCGGTGGGTCTGTGGCTGGTCTGCTGCGGGTCTGTTGCGGGTCTGCGGCGGGTCGGTGGCGGGTCTGCGGCGGGTCTATGGCGGGTCTGTGGCGTGCCGGTGGCGGGTCTGCTGCGGGTCTGTGGCGGGTCTGTGGCGGGTCGGTGGCGGGTCTGCGGCGGGTCGGTGGCGGGTCTGCGGCGGGTCTGTGACGGGTCTGTGGCGGGTCTGCGGCGGGTCGGTGGCGGGTCTATGGTGGGTCTGTTGCCGGTCTGCTGCGGGTCTGTTGCGGGTCTGTGGCGGGTCGGCTGCGGGTCTGGCGTCTGGTCTGGTGTCCGTACGCTGAGGGCAGTTGGCGGTGACAACACGCCCGGAGCCGACGGCTGGCCCTACGTGGTATGAGCTGACAATTTGGCAGTCGCATGCTGCACGATACGACACCAATGCATGGTGACGGTGGTGGCTGATGGAAGACAGCCGGCAGAAGTCACTGCCAGAGCCTGGACGGTAAGAAAACATCCGCATTTGCCGTGGGAAACATCATAGGTACGGCTTGAACGGTCGCAAAAGCGGCAAAACGTCCACAATCCCGGTGACAGTCAGAACGGCATCGTCAGTAGTGAAACAGACGCTGACACAAACACCAACTGCCTAAGTCTGTGAAAGCGTGCTGGAGCATCGCGAAGTTAAATACAATTTCAAATGTCAAAAGAAACACAATCGGTGGTTTGGAGCATCTACACCACGATAACATCCATAGCGAAGTGTTGTGGCATATTAATAAATGTCGAGCGTCTCCAAATGATCGGGGATAAACTCGGTTTTCACTACAGATAGCATATTCAATTCGATGCCAACACCACAAAGCATGCACAACTACCGTACGTCCACGTACAACCCATGCCACTAATGCGTAATTAACTCACAGTTCAACCGAACAACCAGAAGAAACATGGAACCTCGGGTTGCTGTGCATTGGTGGTGGTGGTGGTGGTGGGTTGGAGTTTAGGGGCGCGTCGACATCTAGGGTCATTTTGCGCCCATAACTGGAGTGCATTGGCAACTGGTGTACCGGCAACTTCGTCAGTCCGTCACGCCAGACGACCGCAGGAGGGGAACGAGGGTGGGGGGCAAGTCGGTGAAATAAGCCAGCGTCAAACCCGCGACATCTCGACGGCAGGATGGACGCGGTGCTTACTGCTGATGAAGCTGCACCATTGTGCAACCAGCTAGACCACAAGCTGGCCAAATCAAGTGAAGAGGAATGTTTCACACACGGACAGGATATTGGTTCCCATTTGACATATCCAATCGCTTACTGGTGACCAGAGCTGTCTGTGTCTGTGACCCCCAACAGCCGGTGTATTACTCACTGGTGGCCTTTGATGAAGTGATGGCGGCCCGAGTCGCAGAGACAGTACTTTTGGTCGCAGCCAGAGTGCTGCACTAACAACTCGGAGAAGGCGTTCGGCGTGCACTCCCAGCTGGCATCTCTGCAGACAGGGCGCGTGTCAGGCAGACAGTGCCAGGGAGACAGTGCCAGACAGTACCAAACAGCTGGGATATCTGTACACAGGGCGTGCGTCAGGCAGACAGTGCCAGGCAGGCAGATAGTATCAGACAGCTGGAATATCTGCAGACAAGGCGTTTCAGGCAGACAGTGCCAGACAACTGGGATCTCTGCAGACAGGGCGCGTGTCAGGCAGACAGTGCCAGACAGAGTCAGACAGTGTCGGGCACACTGCCAGACAGCTCTGATCTCTGCAGACAGGGCGTGCGTCAGGCAGACAGTGCCAGACAGTGTGAGACAGCTGGCATCTCTGCAGACAGAGCGGGTGTCAGGCAGCCAGTACCAGAAGGCAGCAACCGATACCCACGCTTTATGCACTTATTGGCGCACTGGAGAAGTCGTGATGTAAAATCTTCCACACTAGTACAGTGATTTTCAATGTCTGTTGTAAAAGCCATCCGTGCCCGAGATTCAAAACTAGTCCAATCTGCTGTCCTCAAGTTTCAACGTGGCGGCTGTACTCCAGAACTACAGCTCTCCGAAGTCAGCCATATCGGATAATGCACACTTCCCAGGCATTCATCATAAACTGACCATTCAAACTACCTGAAGGCCTACCTGCTGCCCTTTTTGCAGCTATGTCGTTTCCGGGAATGTCCACATGGCTGGGGACCCAGCATAGCGTTACGACTTTTTCAGAGTGGCTGAGGATGTTAAAGCGGATTGCGATTTCCTGTAACAGTGGGTCACGAGGATAAAAGGACTTCAGAGCAAGTAAACTGCTTAAAGAATCCGAGACGTGAGTGCTCTCATGTCCCACTTCAATAAAGCACAGCGATTTTGTTTATCGCTATCAATTCTGCGGTGTATACGGATGCGTCTGCGGGCAGTGCAAACGTCCTTGTGCTAGAACCACTCATGAAAGCATACCCCACGCCACTTTCCGTCTTTGAACCGTCGGTGTAAGTAAAAACGCATCACCGATAGGCTTCCAGGTGTTGTATGGCTCCCATGCGAAACGGTTCGGGCATAACCTTTGCTTTCTGAGTATTCGCCAAGTCAATGTCAATCATGGGTGGAGTCAGCTCTCAGGGCGGAGTGGGTATGATTTCCACCCTCATGATACTGCGCAGGCGAATGCTGCTATTCCGCAGCAACTGCCGCATGCGGACATAAAAAGGGTTCAAAGTGGTGCCTAGTCGCTGCTGAAAAATCTCTCGTTGCCGAGTGGAAAACACGGACTTGTAACCTGGGTGTGTGGGGAACTGCCTTAGCCTACAAGCGTAGCGCAGTCCTAGTTTTGCCCTTCTCATTGATAATGGCGCCTCGTGAGCTTCCGCTGGGAGACTCGCGATTGGATATGTTCAGAATGCCCCTGTAGCCATTCTCAAGGCCGAGTTGTGAATGGTGTCCAGTGTATGTTTGTTTGAGTTGTTCGCCGAGTCGTAAACAAAGCAACAATAATCAAGCTTGGATCGTATCAGTGATCGGCATAGCCGCAGTTAGTTACTTATTTTGGTTTTAGGGCGCATCGACTACTAAGGTCATTTTGCGCCCATAACTCTTGTAGCTGACAAAGTACAGTATGAAACATCACATCGTGGGTAGCAGTCAAAATGTTTGTACTGTGGTACAAATTTTACATGCAATGTATATCAGCGAGGAGTAGATATTACGGAGAATGGCACTGCACATAAGAAGCCCATCAATCGTTCCGATTGGACAATGGTCGAGTTGTCGGAGAGAATATCGCTAAGGGAATCCACCTGGTCATACCCAAAATTGCGCCTATGCTCATCAGTGTAATGAGAACACGATATTAAAACATGACGAACTGCTAGCGGTGCACAACATCTTGAGCACAGAGGATTGTCGCCACCGCACAGCAAATAGCCATGCGTAGCATAAGTATGCCCAATGCGGAGACGGCACAATGTGACTTCTTCTTGTTGACGTTTGCGACAGGACGAGCCCCACGGTCGTAGACGTTTGATGGCTCGTAGTTTGTTCGCCGACGTCGCGTCCCACATAGCCTGCCACTTGTCTAGGAGGAAGGTGGATACCTCCCGGTAGTGGTCAGTGGCGGAGAGTGGCAGTGTTCGAGAGCACGGTGCCTTTGCCGCTCGTTTCGCCGCAGCATCCGCCAACTCGTTACTAGGTATAGCCGCAAGAGGGTGGTTTTGTCCGACCCATACGTTGTCCTAAATAGGCACTTCGTAAGATTTAATGATCTACCGCATGATTCACGCAGTACTTGGAGGTGGCTTTCATACATGATGCGACTGTCGAAGAGGACGTCCAAGAACCGTGCTGCCGGTTGTAAAGGAATGCCATGTCCGTAAAGCTGAATGTTTGGGTTGTGACAATTCCGATGACGGCAGAGTGCATGGCTACCGTCTTTGTCTTCGAGAAGCGGAAGCCATTTACGATACTTCATCTCTCAAGATGGGCAAATGCGAGCTGCAGCTGTCTCGACAGTGATGATGTGCGTGATGCTGAAGACCAAATTCCGATGACAACAAACAGCGACTTGCCAATGCCAGGTGGCAGACCATCTCCTACATCGTTTATCATAACTGCGAACAGTGCGACGCTCAGAATACTTCCCTGAGGAACACCGTTGACTTGGGTGAAACTATCAGACATGGCATTCCCAACCAGCGTGGGAAAAGTGGTTCGCTGACCTGGAGTCGGAGAATAAAAAATTTGTATCGGAGCCCTCCAAGAAAAAGAAGATATTCCTGCCCATGGAGTCGGAGAATAAAAAAAATGGCCTCAGACCCCCCTAAAAAAAACAGAAAGCTACTGGTGTCGGAGCCCCCCCAAAAAAGATGATTGCTGAAAGCGTACAAGCCGCTTACTTACAAGCATACTTACACCCCTTTACTGGACCCTAAGTCACTTCAATTACGCCCACTTAATTCACTCGCACTTACTAGGTTTTTCTCCGGAAAGCTCTCAAAACTTTGTCTAAACCCGAGTATACCCAACCAATCGAGACAAAGATCTTCGCGCAAAGGGAAGGGGACAAAGCAGCGATGCGAAACGCGCGGTCAAAGTGTGGTCGCTGTGTAAACATGACTGCAATATTTACACAATTTCAAGACCGCTGCTTGACCTCAATTCCTGTCGCCTTTAATAGGAATTCATACGTCAATACGGTGTTACCCTTTTTCTTCAGTTATATAGGAATCAATACACTGAAGATATATGTTCCTAATCATGAAATTACGTTGTCTTTATCCTAGATCAAAACATGAATCGGGCGAGACCGTCCCAATAATTTGTTAATTCTCCTACTCTAGTACGGATATTGTCCTGTCCTAACGGCGACGTATCCAAGGGTGGTCAAATGATGAAATGATAGATTTTTCGTAACTATTTTAAATGACGTCTAATTGTGACCATAAATGGCCCGGAGAACGTAATAACTCCGTACATGCACAGTTACTGCAGTTGCTGAAGTGATAAAACTACTATTCAGATGCTTTTCTCTTGATGGGTTACTGTAGTTTTGCGAATTGAGGTGGAATTCATACCAAAGTAACCCAAGGTCTTTTGCATTTTTTAAAGCATTTACATGGCTCCCAAAAATAGGTCTTCTGCCATCAATGAAGTTCGCTAGCTGGTGCTATTTTATGCATTTCAATTCGAAATTGAATGCTCTATTTCATGAAATTAACAGAATTACTGAAAACTGTCTGAGATGTCCAGAATTACGTTCTCCGGTAGTCTCCGATTGGAATGCGGCTGGAGAACAGGACCTCGGGTCCGATATGCTAGTATATGACGTCGTTGTGCATATTTCGAGTTCCACTATGGTCGCAAGATATGGCAGCAAGACGAGAGGTTTCGTAATGGAGATTTTTTGGTGTAACGCCAGTATTTCCCGGAATTATGAAGAAGAATCGTGGTATATTCCAATATTTCCTTCTGAAGCGTCATTTCGACAGAATTCTGAAGACATACGAAAACCTAATCCCTCATATCTTTGTTATTTAGAATGAGACGAGATTGGCGCAAGCCGAATGACGATTCATCTGTGGTTACAGAGTGATTGTGCTGGGCCGCCGTCCTGCCAGTGTGAAAATATCCTGGAGAGTAATTGGCTGAGGTAATAACTAGTTCCGAAATTTACATTATTTTGTTCTCTATTGTTTCTATGCTACGTCGATGCTTTTGTTTCGTTCGGATTTGGAGGCATCGTGCACACCAACGATTACCTGAGTAACCCCCGCGAGTTTGGCCTTGATTGGGGCTTAGACTGAGCCAGGACATAGTTTGTTTGACACATGCACAATGCAATCGAAACAACCACCACAAACTTGTAGGTATTCTGATATAACATGATATGATTCCTGGGCAATTGACTGCAACCTGCATTTCATGCCTTATGACCTGCTATGCCATACTCTTCTGTTCTGTTGTCCAGGCTTCTAATTTGTATGATGGACTGGAAACTGCAACTGCATTGTTGGAGCTGTACTGAGATCCTGGAAGCAAAATGTCATCCATAAATTGGCACGTTTCATTCGGAGAATAAAAAGATCAACATTTGCAGTCACAATCCTGGAGAATAAAATGTCCTTAGGTCTCCATACTCCAGGAGAGGCCCAAAATTCCCACCCTGTTCCCAACCCACGAAACGTCCTCTGGGGCAAAATAAAAATATTCAGAAAAGTGCACATGTGGCCGCGCACACCAGCATTCCAAAGCTTCAGAAGCATACCGTATCTCCATGTGGTAGCATACCGTATCTCCATGTGGTATTGTAGGCACCCTGGATGTCGAAAAACACGACACCTACAGGTCGCTTTTTCTAGCCTATCTGATTCTAGCCTTTGGAGGCTCGCGTCCGGTATCGGTAATGGCCTAATGGTACTGGTGGCCGGTAACATCGGGGCAGAAGTCGTGCTTCTTTGCACGCTAACCAGGATTGGAGTGGATTTTGGGCGGGGGTATTGGGAAGAGTTGACACGGAAGCACTGGAAGCGGGAGACGGGGGTGCAACAACCTCCACTGGTGGAGCCTTAGCTGGCCTTTTCTTCCTTTGTACTTGTTTCGAGGAGACACTTTTTCGAATCACGAGTACTTGTTCCTTTGTACTCGTGATTCGAGGAGACACTTTCGACTGCTGCCTGCACCTCTGCTGCCACCGGGGATAACTCCTTCCTGGACAAGGTGTCAGGGTTTCTAATCTTTTCCGTGAACGGGACTGGCCAGAAACCCGACTGCCTGCGTCTGTCGCCAGTACGCAAGTGATATCCAATGAGCTAAGTAGAACACTGAGCTCCGCCAGTAGCTAGGTGGCGTTGGTATGCTGCCGTAATGTGGTGGTCCTGTTATTATCTCTTAGTGCTGCTGAATAGGAAACCTTGGAGAGGAAACCTTGGAAACCTTTTCCTGTCCGTCACCGCAGTTGGCATAAAATGGGTTCTCCGAATTGCAATTTTCAAAAGGATGCTCATGGGAGGCACACTTGCTGCAGGCTGGGCGGTTTCTGCAATATTGGGCAGTGTGTCCAAATTTTTGACATTTGAAGCAGCGCATTGGATTTGGAAGAAACTGGCTTACTTTTACTCGTAGGTAGCCAATTCTGATCTCGGGGGTATGTCTGTGCTGTTAAATGTCAAAATAATGTTGTTGGTTGAAATGAGATCTGCTCCTCTTTTTACTTTCATTTATCTAGCGGCGATGGCTCCGAAATTTGCCAGTCCTTCGATAATCTCATCTTCCGATACCTCCTCAAATCGTAACAGTTTATCACCCCACGCGATGTGTTTTTGTTTTGTGAGGCTCCACAGTGATCCCAATAATATCCTTCTCCTTTTTCCCGTCTCTCCGCACATAGTATACAAACTCGGATGATTTAAGCGCCCTGGCTGCCTGCTCTGCTTCGACGAACTCCGCCTCCAGTGCACCATCTTTCAGTTTGTCGCATCTTAGAATGTTGTCAAACCTGTCGCAGCCGTCCCTCTTCTGAAACGGGGACAGGGACGTGAGGCTTTTGTTCCTCCCTCGGAACACAAGAACACGAGGTTCCGGGGTGCCCTCCGCAGAGGTGTACCGATCTCGGCCGCAGTGGGAATTGGTCTGGCCCTCACGGGAGGGACCAGGAAAGTGCTTTTGTTTAGTAGATGCCATGTGTTTTATGTTTTGTTCTCCTCATCCGGTGCCCCACCTCAGAGGGGCCCTACTGGGAGGACGCCTGTGTCCCGCGGACGGGAGGTCGTCAGACACCAGATGGGCTATACGGGACAGGCGGCGCCTTCGCCAGGCCGGGAGAGACTCACCACCCCGACCAGGATCCAGCGCCGCCCACCCCTTGACCCCGGCCGGCCGGGCCGGCAGGCACTGGGAAACCCAGGCCCCCAGCCCGAGGCGACCTGCCACTTGACCCGCGTGAGGCCCCACGGGCCCGCCCGCCCCTCCGGGATATCGGGACCAAAGAAGTGTGTTGGTCCCCTGTCACAACTAGCACCGTGCGACGAGGGACCTCAACCTCCAGGACTCAACCCCGGGGGACGGACCAAGGGGGCGCGGCTACCCCGATAAAACTGAGCTGGTGGGCAGGACCGGGGAAGTTGCCCTGCCTGCTCATAGTAGGGATAGTTAGTGTTGTAGGGCTAGGTGAAGGACATGGATTGGGATGAGATGGGCATTGGAATGGGGTCGTATGGATGGAAGGACGAGTGAGGCACTCTTAGTCTGACCTCTCCCCGGCCGCCTGGTGGTCTGGCCGCCGGATCCTTGAGACACGCAATCCCCCCACCTCATGGGCCCCCACCCCCGGTGATGCCTCATCGGGGGGAGGGCCCGAGATCTTGGGGATGGTGATGGGGGATCCGCCACCTCTGGTTCGGGTTATGTGAGATGACTTCCAGGGCGCGTGATAAATATGGGACGTGAACGCCGAGGCACATCGTCCGGCCGACACATTCACCAGGTGCAAGACAGGCGCGCGCACATTCAAAAACAAATGGAGAAGCGGTAATGCTGCTATGCCATGTGCATTTTATTCCCACCTTTGCGGTATGAAGACACCGAACTTCTTCATGTGTCGCAGGAATCCCGATCGGTTGTTCTTGTCCCGGCATATCGGACAGGTGAAGAAATAACCCGAGCTCAAGGCCATTTTCTGACGCAGAGTGCAGACAGTAAACCGCAAGATCACAAATCACTTTAATTCCATTTTCGACACCGACAATGCCGAGTATTGATAAGAGTTCACAACACAGTGGTGGGTTATTGGTTTTGCGACACATCGACCGTTGAGTCATGTAGCGTCGTCCATCTCTCACACCGATTGGTCGCGGGCGAAGAGTAGCGACAGGTGAGACTCGACCCCACCTTTCGATTGTGAGACGAGCAACTTACCCCTAGGCTACTCGTCTCCTTCACAACTTAGTGAAATCATACAGTATATATCACACATAAAGCAAATTTTTTCCGATCATGGCTCACTGCTTAAGCATATGAATGCTTATTTCATATACTGATAATTTGATGCTAAACATGCACCTCAAATATCAGGTTCATGGGTGTAATTAGCTTGTGGAGGCAGTTACTGACCTGCAGATGGCGTTGACCTGTGGACGGCATCATTGACCTGTGGAGATGTTGCTGACCTGTGGGAATGTTACTGACCTGTGCTAGATATGACTGACCTGTGGTGGATATGACTGACCTGTAGCGGATATGACTGACTTGTAGAGCATACGACTGACCTGTGGTGGACATGACTGACCTGGTTAGTTAGTTGGTTATTGAGGTTTAATGGTGCATCGACTGCAGAGGTCATGCAGCGCCCATATGACTGACCTGTATTAGATATAGCTGACCTGTGGTGGATATGACTGACCTATAGTGGATATAACTGATCTGTGGTGGATATGACTGGCAATGTATGCTGACTGACATGTGGTGCTGACTGACATGGTATGTTGACTGACATGGCATGCTGACTGACATGGTATGCTGACTGACATGTGGTGCTGACTGACATAGTGTGCTGATTGGCATGTTGTGCTGACTGGCGTGGTGTTCTGACTGACATGGTGTGCTGACTGACATGGTGTGGTAACTGACATGGTGTGCTGACTGACATGATGCTGACTGGCATGGTGTGCTGACTGACATGTTGTGCTGACTGACATGGTGTGCTGACTGACATGTGATGGAAATGACTGACCTATGGAGGATATGACTGACCTGTGGTGGATATGAGTGACATGTGGTGGATATGACTGACCTGTGGTGGATATGACTGACCTGTGGTGGATATGAATGACCTGTGTTGGATATGAATGACCTGTGGTGGATATGACTGACCTGTGGGGAGCATGGCTGACCTGTGGTGAGTACTGACCCGTGGGAGACGTGACTGACACACGGGGTACCGACGGACCCGCAGACACAGTTTGTGGAGGGAGCGGCAGCCGACTGATCTGCAGACACAGTTTGTGGAGGGAGTGACCGCCGACTGATCCGCAGACACAGTTTGTGGAGGGAGCAGCAGCCGACTGACCTGCAGACACAGTTTGTGGAGGGTGGCCGCCGACTGACCTGCAGACACAGTTTGTGGAGGGAGTGACCGCCGACTGATCTGCAGACACAGTTTGTGGAGGGTGGCCGCCGACTGACCTGCAGACACAGTTTGTGGAGGGAGTGACCGCCGACTGATCTGCAGACACAGTTTGTGGAGGGAGCGGCAGCCGACTGACCTGCAGACACAGTTTGTGGAGGGTGGCCGCCGACTAACCTGCAGACACAGTTTGTGGAGGGAGTGACCGCAGCATGGAGTGCAGAGCACGCTGGTGATAGCAGAGTCGGTAGCCGGCTTCAAACAGATGCTACATGATCCCGTTCTGCGTCGCTCGGGCAGGCGCTGCTGCGGACGGTGCTCGGAGCAGTGCACGCTGAGGACACGGATCAGCTGTTGGAACAGTGCACGCTGAGGACACAGGGCAGCTGATAGAACAGTGCACGCTGAGGACATGGGTCAGCTGTTGGAACAGTGCACGCTGAGGACACAGGTCAGCCGTTGGAACAGTAGTGCACGCTGAGGACACAGGTTTGAGTATCATCGTGTCAACGGACGGAACCAACTGTGATCGGGTGCATGCTGAACAATGCCAGTGGAGCGGAACCAGAAACCCGACCGGGCAGTGTCCTGTAATTGGAGTGGAAGGTAGGTGGAGGGTAGCAGACGAAGACGTTAACACTCCTGATGACGTTGAAAGAGTGCAACATGACCAACATGGACAGGAAAAGGTGCGGCCCAGCGTTAAAATAACAGTTTTTCGTTGGGTGTGAGATGTCGAAATGAGAACAGTAGGATGTCGGAATTGCAATGGAATTAGTGTCATTTAAAATGCTTTTGATATCTTTCAGACGCAACTTTGAGCCAATGGCGCATTTACGACTGTACCTTTATCGTTTGTTTTGATATTCATAATTTAGCAAGTGCTATATTCGAGAATGCGATTAAAAAACCTACTATATAAGCTACCATTTTATGCAAAAGCACATTAGAGGTAATCCATTTACCTGAAATTGAATTATGAAATGTAATGTGTATCACTATCCCTTATCGAGAGCATGAGCATCCTACTTATCAACAATATGTTTTTTAAAAAGGAGACAAGACTTCATAAAAACATCATGAAACAGGATGTCAATACTCCTTTCAGAAGGATGTCCATTGAGTGCTCAGAAAGTGGTATATTCCACCCTATTTCACGAATAATTTATAACTGGTGCGGCTAGTGGATGATATTAACAGCTGGACGCTCATCGCCCGGAACGAGTGTGATGGCACACATGCCAGGAGTCAGGTATGGTGAAAATGTTAACAGATAATACAGTTAAATGTTGTGAAGTTCGATGGAAATGTATTCAGGGAGTGAAAATTCTTTCCTCAGGATGCCAACGCAACTTACTGGTAGGTGTCGCTATACACCTATATATCCAAATTCATGGAAATTGTAACTAGGTTCTGCCGGAATAGCTTATCCCGCGCCGTAGTGTTCGCGATCGCCCGCTCGTTCTGACCGCGGCCTAGTGGGCATAGATTCTGAGAGTTCGGCATTCACCAAGTTCACAAGGTCGGCCGACTTTTGCCTTGGTCGGCTGACGGCATTGTCCTTCGTCCGCGGCGTCAAGACGGACTGCACTCCCGATCGCGGCATGAAAAAGCTCGTCATACATAGCGCTATCATAGAGAAAATTATTCACTCGTGACTTCGTCGAAACAAAAATTGAATGAATCTGTTAGAAATAACTGCAAGCAAATTGTTGCAAACAAACTGACCAAATGCCAACAAGAACCCACAAGAAGTATTTTGTGATGGGAGACAAAAACGCACCCAAGCTGGTATCCCGCAACAATTTCCTCTCAAAATTCAAGATTTCAGAATAAAAATTCAACCATGGTTCCGATAGCATTTCAAAGAACATCAACCAGACCGACCCACGGGGGAATGGCGCTCCATCTGAACCATTCCACTGTGCATACCGGACATACGGGATCCCTGGGGTACACTGGGGAAACGGGATCTCGTCGGACAAACGAACACTCACTCTGGAGACGGCCAACAGTATGAGGAACAGTACACACTGGGAGGCGAACCCCATGTCGGACACGCGGGGCACGGTGGCGGGGCTATGACAGATTGTGTGCCACGCGGCTCCTAGTACTTACTTATACTGTCCGAAGAAACTAAGAAGCGCGTCACTTGCTAGCGCACAGCTCAAGTGGAACCTCTTAGAGCACTTGGCAGTGTTACACCACGAGTGGGCACCCCGACGTCGGCAGTACGTACACACCTGAGCAGCACAGGTCAAATCAATACACTCTCGTGATGCATACCCATGTGAATAGATTAAATACATTAAAAAAAAAAGAATTCGAGCTGTAGAAGATGAACGATATAGCGCGGTGATATCATAGTGAGGAACAGCGCTCAAACGACACACAGGACAGATATCTCAGAGGGAGAGCACAGAACCAAACGATACGGAGGACAGAAACCTCAGAGGAAGAGCGAACAGAGTCCAAACGATACCTCCAAGGACCTCAAAGGAGAGCGAACAGAGCCAAACGATACAGAGGATAGTGACCTCAGAGGGAAAGCGAACAGAGCCCATACGATACAGAGGATGGTGACGAGCGAACGGAGCAAACGATACAGGACCTCAGAGGGAGAGCACCCTGCTGTTCGCTCAAACGGAAACACTCGCCAAGCGAGACACGTGGGATAAGTGGGAAATGGATTAGTGGATGCATGGGTTGAGTGGGACAAGTAACACAATAGAGCGAGCCGGAAGTTTCGAGAGAACCGGCAAAAGCTAGGCCGGGAAAACAATGTCACTGTGACACTAAGAATATCCATTCGCTTCTTTGTAATGCCCCGTACCCAAACGATTGTACTTACGACCAGTTGATGGCTGACTGAGGCCGTCGATGCCAGCTGAAATGTTCCTAATTAGAACAGGTCTGTTTTCATAACATACCATGCTTCCCAGAATCCAGCTATTGACCCACGCCATGCTTATCTTATCTTGACAGGCGCACAAACAGCCAGGCAGTGATATAGGAGCAGCCAGACAGTGATATTCGTGAAATAGGGTGGAATATACCACTTCCAGAACACTAAATTGACATCACTCCCAGCGCTGAATCAACATCGTGATTCGTGATGAGTCGCTATGAGGTCTTCATATCTAATTTCTGGCAGTATCTTGTTCGTAAGTTTCATGCTGAAATTTAGCATTGCGGATGTATGTATGAACATCCCTTGGCACAATTTCAGGTAGGAAGACTACCTATGATGTAGTCTGTTATACAATATTAGGTAATAAGGATAGGTATTTTGCATCGTTATTGCTACATGATTCTAGGTACGAAGACTACCTATGAAGATGGTCTGTCACTGGCGGATCCAAGGAGGGCCATTCCGGCCATGCCTCCTCCCCCCCCCCCAAACCAGAAGCGCCTCAAAGGGGGATCATGTCTTTCACCCCCCCCCCGCCCCCGAAACCAACTAAACTAAAATATTTTTTTTAAAAGTAGACTAAATTAAAATACGGTAACTTTGGTCGAGGTTAAAAAATAGCGCTCCGGGTGAAAGGATGTCCAATTTTCAAGGTATTTTTTATAATTACTTGGAAGGCCAACATGGTAGCATAGTAGAATCTGATGCACGTCGAGGGTTCTATGCTGTTGAAGTTCCGCTTACAGCAACAGTTGACAAAAACAGCAAGATCATTATTCCTTAGTCAAATATCTTCATGAATTTAGCTTAGCCAGTAACGGGCAAGCAAACCCAGTGAGCCGGATTTCGAAAACGAAATTTGGACAAGATGTTTTCTGCGTGTGTCCAGTTGAGCCACGTCAAGCAGCACGTTTCGTAAATTGATGTTGTGGGTCGCTCATAAGAGGAGACGGGCTACATTGGTTGAATTTTTATCAAGACAAATAGGAAGAGGAGGTATGTAGGTATTTAGATCCTGAATAAGAGATAACTGGTGGGTTCGCAGGTGAGGGAGATTCGGGCGGTAGGGCCGGACTATCGAACATTAAGGGTTTTATTGCAGTTTAAGGTAGGTACCTATCTAGGTATGAGACAAGTTTTGCACATATGCCCTCATGAAATAAACAGATAGGTTAGGTTTGGTTAGGTTTGGTTAGGCTAGATTTCTGTTTTAACACTCTCCTGGCAGATCCTCACACCCTGCCCTGGAGGAGGGAGGGGGGTCGTTAGAGAACCCCCTCTAATCTCCAAACTAACGGAAACGAAATAGGTGTCATCGGAAAGCGCTCGACGAGTAGGGCCAGACACCACCCCCAAAGAAATTCACGACTTACATCATGCCTACGTTTTCAGAACTTACATCATGTTTGTGGCTCTGGGGAGTTTATTTTGAGTTAAATTTGAAGAAAAAATACTTGGAATGAGAAAAGGGAAGCGAAATCGACCAGGACCATAAAACATTTGAAAAGCTAATTTCTTTCATATATTTCAAAATTTTCAATTAAATTTCTCTTTAATTTTCCATTTCTAATGGGTAGAGCCGACCGACAAGTGTTGCTCGAAGTCAACTTGCTCCACTAAAAATGTTTACTTCAGCCGGAATCTTCGATTTTAACAATAGTTGGCAAATAAACAAAACTAATAAAAAATCAAAAAAGGGGAAAAGTGATAAATTCCTCTGGTGCGTTTTGTTGCATCCCTAAAGCTAAGCAAACACTGAAAGTTTCATAAAAATACATATCTGTTAAAGCGTAATGACTGGTTGAACTTTTATGGAGGTGACCTAACTTTACCTTGAATAACTCGTTGACCCAAGTTGACCTGACTTCAAAATTTTGACACATGCCAAATTGATGGGGGAAAAGGTATGCCAAATTTTGGCGCTCTGCCGCGCGCCGTTCTTTCACTGTTCGTGGAAAGCCTTAGGGGGGTTGTGAACGACCCACCGGGACGACGTGTCGTTGGACAAATTATTAAAAACACTTGGAGATGTTTTTCCACAAACAAATTCATCTCTAAAAAATGCGTCAGGCTAGGTTAGGTTAGATTAATTTCTTTAGGTTCAATCTTATATGCAAAAAGTTGTTTGAAAAATTTCCATGAATAGAATTAATTTTCCTCGATGGAAGGATAGGCTAGTTTAGGTCAAGTTAGAATACACATTTTTGTGTTACTTTGCATATCACTTTTAATGCTATCCTACCAAACGTGGAGCCCGTTTTTTGGTGTTACTTTACCTCCCAACTGAAAAAGTATGCCATGGTAGAGGAAATGAGTGGTTGCATCATGTTGCCAACATTTATAAGCATTGCATCAGAAAAAGAAATTCCAGGAACTCAAAAATTACCATACACTGCAAATTTACGACTACCGTGATACCACTGTACATTTAGATGGTGACTTGGATGACCATACTCGACAAGGAAATACTCTGATAATATAAATTAGTCTTTCCTTTTAAGCCTGTTGGCTGAAAATTGCATTGGCCTTTGGTAAGCTTTATCACAATTTGTTCTGAAAAGTTTCAAATCTGATAACACAAGACAAGCTTTGCCTATTACTTAGTAGCTACCTAGATAGGTACATGGTACCTTCCCAGAATCGTGATTATTGCCTTATGCTTTCAGTACCTGAGTGATATGCTAGGTTTGGATCCATTTTTATTTGCCTTTTTAGATTAAAACAAAAAATACTTTCAACAAATTCTGACATGGAAGATTAGGTAGTAAATTCATGCTTGGTTGGTTGGTTATTGGTTTTTGCGACACATCGACCATCGAGTCATGCAGCGTCGCCAATCTCTCACGCCGATTGGTCGCGGGCGAAGAGTAGCGACAGGTGAGATTCGAACCCACAACCTTTCGATTGTGAGACAAGCGACTTACCCCTAGGCTACTCGTCCCCTGTAAATTCATGCTTGAAGGCGTTTTATGGATCCTTGGAATATACCTTTCCGATGCAATGTATATGTATGTAAATAACACCAATTAGAACCACTCGTTTTCTGTGCAATTGTTTACTTTTCAGTTTGTGAGCAAAATGACACCAAAATGAAGCTTCGGGTTCGATAAGAAAGCAATTTAAAAAATGTAATAGACATTCAACAGAACCTACAACCTAGCCTAACCTCCTATTGAAGACATAATCATGGATTGATACCAAATGGGGTATTTTGATAGATGCAAAACTTTGTTGTTCTCATTGTGGAAAGATCATTGTCTAAACTATGATGTCTAGTAATACAACATTGTGAACTCAAAGGTGCATATTGAAGTATATGTCTGTCCGTATCTTCAGTCTGGATTCTCTGCCTTCGTGTGTGATTGTGGTTTTAGGGCGCATCGACCATGGTTGGTCATTTAGCGCCCAGATTCTCTGCCTCCAACTTATCATGTTGTCTCGATCTCTTATGCCTGGACCAGAAGCCGGCCCCAGTCCACCCTCTCCCTGCTGGGATCCAGCATTTCTATTAACATGCGCCATGGATGGCCTCTGAAAATAGCGCGCACTGGAGGAGGGCGGATTCTGCCCCTAAGATCTTGGCTCCTATTAAATCTGGAGGAACGAAATTGGCAGGGTGGATGGGTACGGAAGTGAATTATATTGTGCACAAATTGTATGACCTTAGGTCAATATCTTCAATGTCAGATGAGATAAAAATGTCAAAATTGTATGGTTTTTGCGTGGCTCGACTTTCCATTGTTATGGATCGCTGTGATAATGTTTAAATATCCCAAAATTGGCATTAATGATGTTTTGGACATTACTTCATAAAAACATCATGAAACAGGATGTCAATACTCCTTTCAGAAGGATGTCCATTGAGTGCTCAGAAAGTGGTATATCCCTACAGGATGTGTAGGGAGCAAATGCGAAGTAATATCAATCGCATGACAGTCATTTGCATTTATGGCAACATTCCAGTTCCATTAACCAGTCATGAACTTGACCTGACTTGACCTTGGTCACCTAACATGACTTCGAAAATATATAGCATAACAATATACATCAAACAAGTCGTTAGTGTTGCCAAGAACACTTCCCTTTTGCCAATATAGGGAAGCGCATCAGCGCCGATTTTTGTGGTCTGACACTGGGAAATTGTTTGGCTTTAATGACCCCTAACTCGAAAACATTTCGGCCGATTTTCACTTTTCTTCCTTTGAACAACGCGCTGGTCATTTTTACGCAGGTACGCAAACAATGTCGTATATCGGCTGGTGCAATCTGGAGTTATGTACGAAAAACCTGAGTGGTGGTCGGATTCCGCCCCCCCTCCCCTCCATGGCGCGTGTTAAACCAAAAATGGGCTTGGATGGTGCCCATGGCAGGATGGACACCCTCAAAATCCATCCGACCCCTCTCATGCAAATCCTAGGCACGCCATTATGGGGGCCTGATGATGATTATGAATTGGGTATGGGGGGCTGAGCTAATGCCCAAATCCGAAGTTACCCTCCTCCTCCAAACCGGTGGGCTAGATCCACCAGTGTGGTCTGTTATACAATGTTAGTTTATAAGGACAGGTATTTTGCATCATTATTGCTACATGATTGCCATAAATTAGTTACCTCAAAACAAGGGGAAAATGTGCACATATAAGAATGCTGTCAAACAAAATTACGTTTGAATAACTGACGTCATGTTATGGGACATCGCCTCCATAGCGAATTTCGATATCCTACTGTACTCCTTTCGACATCTCACACCTAACGAAAAACCACATTTTAACACTGCAGGCAGATGTTTTGTGGACAAGCATTCAGAATGCCAAAGAAGGGCAAAGCCAGTAGGACAGTCACACTAAACTAAAAGTGAGATGGAGTCACTGACCAAAGCAAGATAGTGAGCTGTACTGACTCATACAACGTGGTGAGTTACACCGACCAAAGTGGGACAGTGAGCTACACTAATAAAAATGAGTCCTTGAGACCAATGAGCCAGTATGCCGCCATCGAAACTGCAGCACTTCGTCAGACCATCAATTACCGAAGCTGTAGAACTTCACCTGACCATCCATTTCCAGAGCTGCAGTACTTTGTCCGACCGTTCACCACCAGGGCTACAGCACTTTACTACACATTTTCACATCACCATTAGTCAGTCGACCACAACTGTCGGCTGCCAGTGGCAATATAAGTCCAGTGAGGGTTAATATGGCTTAAATTCCAACCACATCCGTACAGTGCCCATGCGCTGAGCATAACATAAATCAGTAACAGCATACAACTCCAACAGCGATTCTAGACTGGATACACAATGCCGATGTGTGACTACCGTACATGCGACACGTACCAAGGCTCCTTCTGCCTGACGCCATTATAGATTAGTTTATGCCGAACACACCGGCCGGTTACAGCAGCTTCCATCCACCGACAACGGTGCCGGCCGACCAGCACATCCTCAGCAGGTAATGTGATGTGACCTAGCCTGGCAACTGGGGGGGGGGGGGTGTATAGGGGCGCATCGACTATAGCCTGGTAACTGGCGGCTGGCTGGTCTGCCACTGCCACAAAACCCTTCCCTTGATAATGACTGTTCAGACCAGCTCAGAACTCTGCTCTGAGCTCGACAGAGACATTCACCCGAACAGCGACGGGGACGGCCACGTGTCGTACCCGGGTACTAAACAGCAACTTACCCTCGCCGCACTCTTCTTCACTTCCTTGCGAATGTCCAGCAATAGGAAGCCCTGCAGACCCTGATTGTCCCCACCTCTCTGCAGAAGCGCCGGAGAGAACAGCTGCAAGGAGACATGCCACGGCCATCATGCACATTGCCAAAGATAAGTATTCTCAGAAGTAGCACATACCAGATGCCAAGGTGACAAATCAAAATTTATGTCTGCAGATGAAGAGAAAGGGCATTCATTATCATCCCTCTGAACATGGTGTTATCAATGAACACCAAGAAGTTCCTTGATATCATCCATTTTTGATACATCACATGAATCCCAATAAATTGCTAGATATCATCCATTTTTTATACATCACAATCTATGCATAGTTAGCTGACTGCAGCACTGCCACCAGTCATGTACAGTATAGTAATTAGTTCTGTGCAATGGTATAGTTAAAAATATATGCTGTGTTTTATTCATCCAATATTTTATCAGTGACACCATGTGCATATGGCTGACCCAAAGACCTCATGACTTATCCATCTCCATTTACAGTCACTGTGAAATATGTACAGTCCATGGTCAGTCTGCCACCTCATGTTGCCCATCACCTGCTGCATCAAGGCACAGTAAGCTGCTGTCTCGCTCAGTGCTCCCCACCAGCAGCATGGCTTACCAGGCAGTAGTGGTGGCAGGCAACATCCTGCCGTCTGAGCAGGTCTCCATAAATCAGTGGAGCATCTATTGAACTGCTGCATAGGCAGCATGGGATTCCACTTCTGACCATGGGATCCACTTGTGCACAGCACTGAAACATGATAGGAATGTGTTGCAGCAAATCTACAAGACTAACTTTCCAATTGGATGATTGGCTGAAGGTAAATGCAACTGCAGCTTGGCTAAAGGTAGATGTGGTGGCAGTGCTAGCAGTAGTGGTGGTGATGGTTTGGGTATTCTTTTACTTTCTGCCGCAGCATTGTTTACACTAGATATGTAACCGAATGTGCCGCATATAGGCAGGAGATGCTGCACTGGTGAAATATACAGCTGGATATGGATGCAACTTTTTGATGACGTCACCAACAGTCACAATTATACGACTTATTCGCCCATGGGGAAATTGCACTGTTTTGCAGCATTACGTATGACTCAGGGCAGCGTGAAACCGCCAATAAATCATCGCAGTACCCCCAGATCATCAGTACCTCTTCCCATAGATCCAGGAATCATATCCTCATGGTATTTCCACATGGTGATGCAAAAAAATTGCATGAGGGCAGCAAGTAAAGGAGACATAGTGTGATAAAACAGTCTCTTTTACTTGTTGCCCTCATGCAGTTCTTGGCATCTCCATGCGGAAATATCTTCAGAATATGATCTCTGAACCTATTGGAAGAGGTACTGACGATCTGGAGGCATTGCTATTGTTTCAGTGGTTTATCGCTGCTGCAGCATATGCATACTATGGCATAACCTTCTGTTTTACTTTCTGTCATGATGCAGTTTCTAGCATTGCTATGTGGAAATATCTTTAGAATATGATCCCTGGATCTATCAATAGAATTCCTGATGATCTGGAGCCACTGCGATGGTTTCATCATGGATTCTCGCTAACTTATGCATAGTGTGATAAACAGTCCCTTTTACTTGCTGCCCTCACGCAGTTCTTGGTATCTCCATGTGGAAATACCACTAGAATATGATCCCTGGATCTATTGGAAGATGTCCTGATAATCTGGAGCCACTGTAATGGTTTCATGGTGGTTTCCCATTGCCGTAATGTATGCATAATGTGACAAAACAGTCTCTTACTTACTGCCCTCATGCAGTTCTTGGTGTCGCCATATGTCAATACCACTAGAATATGATCCCTGGATCTATTGGAAGATGTCCTGATTATCTGGAGCCGCTGTGATGGTTTCATGGTGGTGTCCCGCTGCCATAATATATGCATAATGTGATAAAACAGTGTCATTTACTTGCTGCCCTCATGCAGTTCTTGGTATCCCCATGTGGAAATACCTTCAGAATATGATCTATGAATTCATTTCAAGAGATACTGATGATCCAGGACCGCTGCAATGATTTCATGATGGTTTCTCGCTGCCATAACATATGCATAATGTGATACAACAGTCTCGTTTACTTGCTGCCCTCATGCAGTTTTTTTGCATCACCATGTGGAAATACTACCAGGATATGATCCCTGGATCTATGGGAAAAGGTGCTGGTGATCTGGAGGTACTGCAATGATTTATTGGCGGTTTCACACTGCCCTGAGTCATACATAATGCTACAAAACTGTGCTGTTTCCCGATGGGCGAATAAGTCATATTATTGTGACTGTTCGTGACATCATCAAAACGTTGCATCAACATCCAGCTGTATATTTCACCAGTGTGGCATCTCCTGCCTATATGCTGCACATTCAGTTACATATCTAGTGTAAACAATGCTACAGCAGAAAGTAAAAGAATACCATGGTTTGTGGCACTTCAGGTTGGATGGCCACCATGAATCCATATCAGGGTTGTTTGCATTCTAAAAAGCTATCAACCACTTAGTTGGCACTGACAATGTACATAATGATGCTAACAATCAGTTCATCTTGAAGGTAAGAGAATATGCAGCCTGAAGCCATAATTTGTGGGTTGCCAGCAAGTATTTGTCTAAGCTGAAGTGGACATGTCTGAACTATGATGTCCAAAGCATCACCAAGTGACAACCCATGATCATGTGAAATGCCATCAGATTAGCAGTGGTGGTGGATTGGAGTTTAGGGACACGTCAACAACTAGGGTCATTTTGCGCCAATTATCTGATTAGCAGAACATATTGGACATGCCAGGTTAGTGCAGGTTACCAGGTAGCCACACATTGTGAGGACATGACCAATCTGCAGGTCACAGGGACTTCCAAGAAAGTGTGCTAGTCAGAGGTCATTACGACATTACATTTGTTTCCAAAGTGAATCCTTTGAAATTGTGTACATCCAGGCATTTTACAAATTTGTTCATAACACTACCTAGTGGCTTTGCATGACATGCATGCATTAAGGCATGGTTACATACATAAATGTACACACCAAGAGCTTGCAGAATGGTTCTAATTTCTCTAATATCCCTGGTATGGTTTAGTAATATAGAGTAAGTAGCAAGCATATAGCAGAATAATAGTGAAAAGAAGATAGCAGCAACCAGTAACTAGCATCATAGTAATAGCTTTTATACTTAAATCATCATTCTCAGCGATGTTCACAAAAACTGAAAATGCAAAATGACATTTGTTGGTTTTACAGCAGCAATTTGCTCTCGTCTGCTAGCTTTTGAGCCTTCCAAGTCTATCCTCCTTTCATCTAAGCATTCCAAACATGAGCCAAAAAAGTACACAGAAGAGCTTTTAATATTAATAAGAATTGCTTTCAGTCAATTTTCTCAGCTTTTTCATTGGAAAAAATTGTTCTTTGTGGCAAGAGTAAAACAATTTTAGATGGATTGCTTTAATATAATTTTCCTTCTACCATTTTATATTCTGAAACCTATACCCCAATAGCCAGCAGGTAACATCAGTTGGTGCATGAATATCCAACTCCTGGGGTTTGTTATGAATATGTATTAGTTATGTGGTGTCAACATGCCAGGAGTGTCAGGTATAGATTTATAAACTTGGTTGATGTTGATGAAGTATACTTTTGTTATTTTTTCTCCACCATTGCTCAAGAAGTTAGCTTATAACTTCATCCTTCACCAATTTAACCACAGCACAAATTTGTCATCTGGCAGTCATTCATTGGTTGCCATGTTCTGTAGAGCTGTGCACAGTTTCCATGTAAATCAGGAAGCATATTAAAGTTTGCTGATGTTTGTAAGTGTAATTCTACTTATATTCAGCAGCATCAATAGTAAAGCCAATTTGGTTATTAAAACTGATGAGATAATTATACTTTGTGGTTGCCTTTGATTTATGCAGATCATCATGCTGGGCCTTCTCCCTCTATCTTGTTCCTTAGACCATGTGACCTGGGAGCAGGGTGGGAATTAAGGCACTTCTTAAGAGATTTCATCTCTTCAAACATTTTCGCACTCCGGATTCATACTGGATAGAATGGGCTCCACATGTACTCCGACACAAGCATGCAGAAGGAAGAAAAATACCACTAAAAATATAATACAAGATTGAAGAAAATATCCACCAAACGGGTATTCTACTTACGGTTACCAAATAACTATACACTTTTCGCACCATCAACCACACAGGCAGCATCCAAACACGCAACACACGAAACCAAAACCAGCGGAAATACCGACGACAACGCGCCAAACTTCGCGCCTGCGCACTGAATATTGTGGCCACCGGTCGCGGGTGGGTCTACTCTGTTGCCCAGAGCTGTTGCCTTGACCACATTCAGAAACTACCGAACAAAATTCCACCAAACCTTCACCAATCGATTCAGATTGGCCGATTTATTTTGGACTTTTGAATATGGGGACTCTTACCATTACGCAAAGCTATACAATTACCCCTCAAACTTGGAGTGACCATTTTGAAATAATTTTGAAAGTGTTGCCGTGACCATGCTCAAAAACCGCTCCACCGAATTGAAAAAAACCCTCATCATTCGATGCAGCATGGTCGATTTACTTGGGAATATGGTGACCTTGACCTTGACCTAAGGTCGCAGATTAAGTGCATCTTTATTTTGAATTGTCGCCGTGCCCATGGCCTAAACTACTGAACCGAATTTCGTGAAACCTTCCCCAATAGACGTGACATGATCGATATACTTGGGACTTTTGAATATGGTGACCTTGGCCTTAGGTCAAGGTCATAAAAAGGCACAAAACCATTTTTAAGACTTTTAACCACGCCCATACTCTGAAACTACCCAATACAATTTTATGAAACCTTCACCAATCGACGTAACGTGTTCGATGTGCGTGGAGCTTTGAATATCGTGACCTTGGCTTTAGGTCAAGGTCACCAAAATACACAAAATCGTTTTCGTGCCTATTTGACACGCCCATGCTCCGAAAGTACCCAACTGAATTTGATGAATCATTCACCAATCGACGTGGAATAGGTGATATATTATGGAGTTTTAATATGGTGAGCTTGGCCGTCGGTCAAGGTAATACAAAATGCATAAAACTCATTTTAACGGTTGTTTCGCCGCCTATTCTCCGAAAGTACGAAACCGAATTTCATGAAACCTTCGCCAATCGACGTGCCGTGGTCGATACACTTGGGACTTTTAAATATGGTGACCTCGGCCCTAGGTCTAAGTCATCAAAAATGCATAAACTCATTTTAAGGGTCGCTGCTCTGCCCATGCTCAGAAAGTACGAAACCAATTTTCATGAAACCTTCGCCAGTCGGAGAATGGCCTGATCTGCCATTGTTTAACGGGGGATCCTATTTACCGAAGAGGTGGAGTGGGGTTCTGCACACATAAATTTCAGTCCATTTTCATTGGATCCAATGGCATGTGACACTGGTGAGTGGCTTGATCTGGCATTGTTTAACGGGCGATCCTATTTACCGAAGTGGCGGAGTGGCGTTCCGCACACATCAATTTCAATCTGCGTTGCATTTGGATCCAGCACCGGCCCATTGGCATGTGATACTGGTGCGAGTGGCCTGATCTGTCATTGGTGTGTGGTGGTTGTGTGTGGTTGTGTGCAGTCTGTGATGGTGGTCGTGTGGTGGTTATCTGTGGTGTGTGGTATGTAGTGGTGGTTGCGTGCGATGTGTGTTGTGTGGTGGTGGTGGTTGTGTGTTGTGTGGTGATGGTGGTTCTGTGGTTGGCCATTGTTGGCCATTCTCACCAGTATCACATGCAAATGGGCCGGTGCTGGATCCAATGCACTGAAACTGCCTTTTGAAATGCAGATTGAAATTGATGTGTGCAGAACGCCACTCCGCCACTTCGGTAAATAGGATCGCCCGTTAAACAATGACAGATCAGGCCATTCTCCGACTGGCGAAGTTTTCATGAAATTTAGTTTGGTACTTTCTGAGTATGAGTAGAGCAGCGACCCTTAAAATGAGTTTTATGCATTCTTTAATGACCTTGACCTAGGGCCGAGGTCCCCATATTGAAAAGTCCCCAGTAAAACGACCACGGCACGTCGATTGCCGAAGGCTTCATGAAATTCGGTTTCGTACTTTCGGAGCATGGGCAGCACAACTACCCTTAAAATGAGTTGTATGCATTTTTGATGACCTTGACCGACGGCCAAGGTCACCATATTTAAACTGCAGAATACATCGCCCATTCCATGTCGATTGGTGAATGTTTCATCAATTTCGGTTGGGTACTTTGGGAGCATGGGCGAGTCAAATTGGCACGAGAACGATTTTGTGTATTTTGGCGACCTTGACCTAAATCTAAGGTCACGATATTTAAAGCCCCACGTATATCGACCACCTTACGTCGATTGGTGAAGGGTTCATGAATTTGTATTGGGTACTTTCATAGTATGAACGTGGTTAAAAAATGGTTTTGTGCTTTTTTGATGACCTTGACCTAAGGCCAAGGTCACCATATTCAAAAGTCCCAGGTAAATCGACAATGTCACGTCTATTGGTAAAGGTTTCACAAAATTCGGTTCAGTGGTTTAGGAGCATGGGCACGGCAACAATTCAAAATAAAGATGTACTTAATCTGCGACCTTAGATCAAGGTCAAGGTCACCACATTGTAAAGTCCCAAGTAAATCGACTATGCTGCATCGAATGGTGAAGGTTTAGTTCAATTCGGTGAAGCGGTATATGAGCATGGGCACGGCAACACTTTCAAAATGATTTCAAAATGGCCGCTCCAAGGTTGAGGGGTAATTTTATAGCTCTGCGTAATGGTAAGAATAATGGTAATGCGTAATGGTAATATTAAAAAGTCCCAGATAAATCGACCAAACTGAATCGATTGGTGCAGGTTTTGTGGAATTTGGTTCGGTAGTTTCTGAATATGGTAACGGCAACAGCCCCGGGCAACAGAGTAGACCCACCCTTTCCGGTGTGGAGAGTAAATTAAAACTACCGTCTCACGAAATATTTGTCACTGTGGTTTTCACATCCATACACATGAGGACAATTTTCAAGTGATAAATTATTTTACATAGGCGTAAAAATGCATTCGACCAAGGGTTCCGATATGACTGGCATAGACCGTGGGGAGCTCAATTCAAAACAAGCGTCTCACAAAATATTCGGAACCATGGATTTTTTAGATTCATACCTATGAACACCGATATTGAAGTAACAAATTATTTCACAGAGATGTAAAAATGCATTCGGCCAATTGATGCGATATGACGGGGACACACCGTGTGGAGCTGAATTCAAAACTTCCGCCTAACGAAATATTCGGCACCATGGATTTCCGGTGTGGAGCGTCAATTAAAACTATCGTCTTAGGAAATATTTGTCACTATGTTTTTCACATGCATACCCATGAGCACAATTTTCAAGTGACAGATTATTTTACACCGACGTAAAAATCCATTTGACCAAGGGGTCCGATATGACGGTGACAGACCGTGTGGAGTTGAATTCGAAACTACGGTCTGACAAAATATTCGTCACCATGGTTTTCAGATGCATACGCATGGGCAGGATTTATCAAGTAGTCACTTATTTCATATAGATATCAAAATGCATTTGTCCAAATGATCCGATGTGACATCCGATCCGGGTCAGCCCGTGTCGAGCTGAATTCAAAAGTACGGTCTCAAGACATATTCGGCACCATATATTTGTTAGATACATTCCCATGAATACGGATCTTGAAGTAATAAATTATTTCACAAAGGCCTAAAAGTGCATTCGCGCCATAGGTCCGATGTAACAGGGACAACCCGTGTGGAGCCGAGATTAAAACTACCGTCTCAAGAAATACTCGTCACCATGTTTTTCAGATGCCTGCGCAGTGTCATGGATTTTTCAAGTAGTCAATTATTTCGCATAGATGTAAAAATGCATTTGGCGAACCGGTACGATACGATAGGGACAACCCGTGTGGAGCGTAAATTAAACAACTGTCTCACGAAATATTTGTCACCATGCTTTTCAAATGCATACCCATGAGCACTATTTTCATGTAATAAATTGTTTCACATGGGCGTAAAGATGGATTCGGCCAAAGGGTCCGATATGACGGGGACAGCCCGTGTCGAGTTGAATTCAAAACTACCGTGTCACAAAACAATTGATACCATCGTTTTGAGGTGCATGCCTATCGGCACGGATTTTCAGGTAGTCAATTATTTCACATAGATATAAAAATGCATTCGGCCACTTGATGCGACATGACGGGGACACACCGTGTCTAACGGAATTCAAATATACCGTCTCACAAAATATTCGTCACCATGGTTTTCACACGCATACGCATGGGCATGGATTTTTCAAGTAGTCAATTATTTGACATAGACATAAAAATGCATTTGATGAACACGTGCGATATGACAGTGACAAACCGTGTGGAGCGTATATCAAACGTACCCTCTCACGAAATCTTTGTCACTATGGTTTTCATATGCATACCCATGAGCATTCTTATCAAGTGATAAATTATTTCACATAGGCGTCAAAATGCATTCGGGCAAGAGGTCCAATATGACGTGGACAGCCCGTGTCGAGCTGAATTCAAGACTACCGTCTCACAAAACATTCGATACAATCGTTTTGAGGTGCATGCCTATCGGCACGGATTTTCAAGTACTCAATTCTTTCACATAGGGGTAAAAATGCATTCGAGGAATGGGTCCGAAGTGACGGAGACACACCGTGTGGAGTTGAATTCCAAACTACTTACAAAATATTCGTTAGATGCAAACACATGGGCATGGATTCTCAAGTATTCATTTACTTCACAGACATGTAAAACTGTATTCGGCCAATTGATGCGATATGACTGGGACACACCGTGTCGAGCTGAATTCAAAACCACCGTCTCACAAAATATTCGTCATCATGGTTTCCAGATGCATACGGAGGGTCATGGATTTTTCAAGTAGTCAATTATTTCACATGGATGTAAAAATGCATTCGGCCAATTGATGCGCTATTACTGGGACACCCGTGTCGAGGTGAATTCAAAACTACGGTCTCACAAAATATTCGGCACCATGGATTTTTTGGATGCATACGTACGAACACGGATATTGAAGTACTAAATTATTTCACACCGGCCTAAAAATGCATTCGCTCGATGGGTCCGATGTGACGGGGACAGCCCGTGTCCAGGTCAATTCAAAACTACCGGCTCACAAAATATTCGGGACGATCGGTTTTTGAGATGCAAACGCATGGGCATGGATTCTCAAGTAGTCACTTACTTCACAGAGATGTACAAAAGTATTCGGCCAATTGATGCGATATGACTGGGACACACCGTGTCGAGTTGAATTCAAAACTACCGTCTCACAAAATATTCGTCACCATGGTTTTCAGATACATACGCATGGGCATGGATTATCAAGTAGTCAATTATTTCGCAAAGATATAAACATGCATTCGGCCAATTGACGCGATATGACTGGGACACACCGTGTCGAGATGAATTCAATTATACCGTCTGACAAAATATTCGTCACCATGGTTTTCAGATGCATGCGCATGGGCATGGATTTTCACGTAGTCAATTATTTCGCATTGTGGTAAAAATGCATTTGGCGAATAGGTTCGATATGACAGGGACGACCCGTGTGGAGCGTAAAATAAAATTACCGTCTCAGGAAATATCTGTCACTATGGTTTTCAAATGCATAGCGACGCGCATAATTTGTATAAATAATTTATTACTTTAATATCGGTGTTCATATGCATGCATCTAAAAAATCCATGGTGCCGAATATTTTGTGAGACGGTAGTTTTGACTTGAGCTCCACACGGTCTGTCCCCGTCATATCGAACCTCTTGCTCAAATGGATTTTTACGCCTATGTAAAATAATTTATTACTTGAAAATTGTGCTCATGGGTATGCATGTGAAAACCATGGTGACAAATATTTCTTGAGACGGTAGTTTTAATTTACGCTCCACACCGGAAATCCATGGTGCCGAATATTTTTGAGGGAGTTTTAACTTTCCCCGGAACACAGTGTTCCCCACAACCAAAAAAAGAACGGGGGGAAAATTTTTAAAGGCGCAACAAATTTTTTATATTTTAAAATATTATTAAAAAAAAAAAAACTAAAAAAAAAAATATTACAAAAAATATTTAAAAAAGTAGATTTATAAAAAATACCCCCCACCCCATCCCACCATTTCGGAAAACCCCCCAATAAAAATTTAAAAAAAAAAAAAAAAAAAAAAAAAAAAAAAAAAAATTTTTAGGTAAAAAAAAAAAAAAAAAAAAAAAAAAAAAAAAAAAAAATAAAAAAAAAAAAAAAAAAAAAAAAAATAATTTTTAGACGGAAGTTTTCACTTCAGCTCGACACGGTGTGTCCACGTCACATCGGACCCATGGGGCGAATGCATTTTTAGGCCCGTGTCAAATAATTTACTTTTGTACTTTTGAATTTAGCTCGACACGGAGTTTCGCCGTCATATCGTACGCATTGGCTGAGTGCATTTTTACGAATATGTGAAATAATTGGCTACTTGAAAATCCGTGCCCCTGGGTACGCATCCCAAAACGATGCTGCCGAACATTTTGCGAAACGGTAGTTTTGAATTTAGCTTGACACGGGGTGTCATAATTTTTCGTGATGGTTCCTACCCACAAATCTTGGAGACCGCTTGTGCCGATCTACATATCTTTTTTAAAATACCCTGAAGACACTGTATATCCCTCTGTCATATAAAAACCACGTGAAAATCTGCGTCTAGGAGTATGCATCTGAAAATTTTCGGGAGGTATATTTTACAAACTAAGAGTTCCCGTCACATCGCACCCATTGGCCGAATTCAATTATTATGACCATGTGAAGAACTTAGGTACTTGAACATCCGTGCCCATGGGTATGCATCTTAAAATGTTGAGGACGAATATTTTCCCAATCGGTAGTTTTTATTTCTGCTCGACACGGGATGTCCCCGTCATATCGCACCTGGTGGCATAACGCATTGTTACGTTTATGCGAAATAATTGATTACTTGAAAATCCCTGCTCATGGGTATGCGTCTTAAAATGTTGGTGACAAATATCTTGCCAAAGAGTAGTTTGGAATTCAGCTCGACACGGGTTGTCATCTCTTTTCGTGATGGGTTCTGAACACATATCTTGGACACCGCGTGTGGCGATCTACATGTCATTTTAAAAATACCCATTCGCCGAATGCATTCCATATCCCATTTATTTCACACTGGCGTAAAAATGCACTATGGCAACACGTGCGATATGACGGGGACACACCACGTCGAGCCGAATTCAAAACCACTGTGTGACAATGCATGTTTACGTCAAGGTGAAATAATTTGTTATTTGAAAATCCGTGCCCCTGGGTACGCATCTCAAAACGATGGTGTCGAACGTTTTGCGAAACGGTAGTTTTGAATTCAGCTCGACACAGGTGTCCCAGTCATATCGGCCGCATTAGCCGAATACGTTTGCACGACTATGTAAAATAATTGAGAAGTTGAAAGTCCGTGAACTAGGTACGCATCTGAAAACGATGGTGACGAATGTTTTGCGAAACGGAATTCAGCTCGAGAAGGTTGTCATCATTTTTCATGATGGGTTCTCATCCAATATCTTGGACACCGCGTATGGCGAACTACATGTCTTTAAAAAAATACCCATTCGCCGAATGCATTCTATATCCTTCTGTCATATAAGAATCCACGTGAAAATCTGTGTCCATGAGTTTGCATCTCAAAATGTTGGGGACGTATGTTTTATGAAATGGGAGTCCCCGTGAAATAATTGATGACTTGAAAATCCGTGCCCTGGATGCGCATCGGAAAACGATGGTGACATATCTTGGACACCGCGTGTGGTGATCTACATGTCTTTTAAAAAATACCCATTCACCAAATGCATTCTATATCCCTCTGTCATATAAGAAATATAGTGAAATCGGTGTCCATGAGTATGCAAGTCAAAATTTTTGGGACGTATATTTTATGAAATGTGTGTTCCTGTGATATCACAGCCATTGGCCTAATGCAATTATTATGACGGATAAAACTTAGGTACCTGAAGATCCGTAACCATGAGTATGTATCTGAAAGTCATGGTGACGAATATTTTGCCAAACAGTAGTTTTTAATTCACCTCGACATGGGATGTCCCCGTCATATCGCATCTGTTGGCCGAATGCATTTTTACGTCGATGTGAAATAACTGATTACTTGAAAATCCGTGTCCATGGATATGCATCTGAAAGTGTTGGTGACGAATATTTTGCGAAACAGTAGTGTTGAATTCAGCTCCACACGGGTGTCATATCGGATATGTCATATGTCCCCGTCATATCGGACCCACTGGCCAAATGCATTTTTGCGACAATCTGAAGTAACATATTACTTGAAAATCCTTGCCCCTCGGTATGCATCTCAAAGCGATGGTGAGGAATATGTTGGGAAACGGCAGTTTTCAATTCAGCTCGACACTGGGAGTCCCCGTCACATCGCAGACATTGACCGAATGCAATTATGATGACTATGTGTAAAAATTAGGTACTTGAAAACCCGTGCCCACGGGTATGCATCTGAAAACGACGATGGGGAATCTTTTGCGAAATGGTAGTTTTGAATTAAGCTCGACGTGGTGTCTCCGTCATATCGCACCTGTTGTCCTAATGCATTTTTACGTCTAGGTGAAATAAATGATTGCTTGAAAATTCGTGCCCATGTGTCTGCATCTGGAAACGATGGTGACGATTCTTATGCGAAACGGTAGTTTTTAATTCAGCTCGAGACGTGGTATCATCATCTTTCGTGATGGGCTCGGACCACATAATGTGGACACCGCGTGTGTTGATCTACATATTTTTTAAATAAAATAATACCCATTCACCGAATGCCTTCTATATCCCTCTGTCATATAATAAACCATGTGCAACTCTGTCATATCGGACCCACTGGCCAAGTGCATTTTTACGACTATGTGAAATACTTGATTACTTGAAAATCCGTGCTCCTGGGTACGTATCTCAAAACGATGGTGACGAATATTTTGAGAAACCGTAATTTTGAATTCAGCTCGACACGGTGTGTCATCATATTTCGTGATGGGTCCTATCCACATATCTTGGACACCGCGTGTGCCGATCTACATTACTTTTTAAATATACGCGGGGCGGGGATGCCCGAGTGGTTAAGGTGTCGGGCTATGGGAATCAAATATTCCGGGTTCGATCCCAATGCCACTCAGGACATTTCCCAATCCCGCGGCCCACCGGCGAAACAGTGTGGGCGGCGCCATTAGCCGTAAATGTGCATAAAGTGTGTCGTGAACCAACCAATAAACAAATTTCAAAAATTCGACTTCTGGGAATTTTATATCCCTATGTCACATAATATATCACATGACAATTCGTGTCCATGAGTATGCACCTCAAGATGTTGGGCACGTATATTTTACGAAATGGAAGTCCCCGTCACATCGCACCCATTGGTCAAATGCAATTTGTATGACTATGTGGAGAACTTAGGTATTTGAAAATCCGTGACCATGTGTATGCATCTTAGAATGTTGGTGACGAATATTTTGCCAAACGGTAGTTTTGAATTCAACTCGACACGATGTGTCATCATTTTTCGTGATTTGTCCTGCCCACATGTATTTGGTCACGGCGTGTGCCGATCTGCATGACTTTAAATAATCCTCATTCGCCGAATGCATTTGTATGCCAATGTGAAGCAATGAAAGGCGTGAAAATCTGTGGCCATGAGTATGCATCTCAAAATGTTGGGGACGTATATTTTACGAAATGCGAGTCCCTGTCATATCGCACCAATTTGCAGAATGCAATTTTATGACTATGTGTTAAACTTAGGTATTTGAAAATCCGTGCCAATGGGTATGCATCTTAAAATGTTGGTGACGAATACTTTGCCCAACGGTAGTTTTGAATTCAGCTCGACACCCGGTGTCCCCGTCATGTAGCACGTGTTGGCCAAATGCATTTTTACGACTATGTGAAATAATTGATTACTTGAAAATCCGTGCCCCTGGGTATGCATCCAAAAACGATAGTGACGAAGATTTTGCGAAACCGTAGTTTTGAATTCAGCTCGACACGGGTGTCTTCATTTTTCGTCATGGGTTCTACCGACACAACTTGGACACCGCGTGGCCCGATCTACATGTCTTTTTAAATATACCCATTCGACGAATGCATTCTATGTTCCTCTGTCATATAATAAAGCACGTGAACATCTATGTCCATGTGTATGCATCTCAAAATGTTGGGAGGTATATTTTACGAAATGGGAGTCCCCGTCATATCGCAACCATTGGCCGAATGCAATTATTATGACTATGTGTAAAAGTTAGGTACTTGAAAATCTGTGCCCGTGGGTAGGCATCTGAAAATGTGGCTGACGAATATTTTGCCAAACCGTAGTTTTGAATTCAGCTCGACATGAGGTGTCCCCGTCATATCGGACCCATTGGACAATTGAATTTTTATGACTATGTGAAATAATTGATTACTTGAAAATCCGTGCCCCATGGTATGCATCTGAAAGCGATGGTGACGAAAATCTTGTGAAATGGTTGTTTTGAATTAAGCTCGACACGGGGTGTCATCATTTTTCGTGGTTGGTCCTGCGCACATATCTTGGACACCGCGTCTACTTGATATTAAGTAATCCTCATTCGCCGAATGCATTTTTATGCCTATGTGAAGTAATGAAGGCGTGAGAATTTGTGTACGCATCTAAAAATGTTGGGTACGTGTATTGTACGAAATGGGAGACCCCGTCATATCGCAGCCATTGGCCGAATGCAATTATTATGACTATGTGTAAAACTTAGATAAACTGCCCTTCACAATATATACATCACCAACATTTTGAGGTGCATACTCATGGACGCGGAATTTTATGTGATTAATTAGTTCACATAGACTATCAAATACATTTGGCCCATGGGTGCGATATGACAGGGACCGAACTGTTTGTAATGAATTCCGTCATCACATACAAAGAAGTAATGCATTTTAGAAGGACGGCGGCACACGCGGCGTGCAATATCTGCCTAAGATATTGTTTAGTTTACGCTGCCACATTGCTGTTTTGGACATATGAAATGTATATTTTTTTTTCACACGTATCGTGGGTCACATGGCATCGAATAGTTTGACGGGTAGGAACTGTGTCCAAAAATTATGACCCCCTGTGTGAAGCAGAACTCAAAACTGCCCGTCCGCAAAATATAAATCACGAACATCTTGAGATGCATACTCATTGGCTTGGTTTTCGACGCTATGCATTATATTACATTGGCATGCAAAGTGGATACGACCGATGGTTGCGATATGACCTGCAACTGCGAGTTCTTTGATTTTTGTTTTTGCTAGCAACAACAACACCGACACTTGCACTTCCGTGGAAATTTCCCTAGTGCATTCATATTCTCATCCGATATATGTGGGTGGGAGCAATCACCAAAATGCAGATATGTGCGAATGCGGGTATGGTTCATCTCAAATTACTCTGCTTGTGAAGGTGAAGTAAAAACTACTCCTTCTCAAAAGATAGATTATCACCTTTTGGACATGCATATTCATGGACACGGATTTTGACGTAATTAATTATTTCACATAGGCATATCAAATGCATTTGGACAATGGGTATGTTTTTACCCGGAGGGCGGCACACGCGTCGTCCGATATATATGTGTATGAATCGTCACCAAAAATAATGTTATCTCGTGTCAAGCTGAACTGAAATCTACCCTTTCGCAAAATATATGTCATCAACATGTTGAAATGCATACTCATGGACTCCGTTATTGACGATATCCATGATTTCACATAGGCATACAAAATGCATACGGCAGATGGTTGCGAGATGACCGGTAAATGCGATTTCTCTGATGTTTGTTTTTGCTAGGAACTAGAACACCAATACTTGCAATTACATGGAAATTGTCCTGGTGCATTCATATTCCCATCCGATATATGTAGGTGGGAACCTGTGGCGTCGCCACGAAGTTGTCCAGGGGGGGGGGTTGAAAGGCGGCCTCCTGCTTACCGAAAGGGGGCCTCCTTTGTGTTAGGGCCTCGTATTGGTTTTTAGCCTCTATGGTGCGGGGATAGAAAATATAATCTTATCTTGATGTCTTTTTTTCTGATGTCTTTTGATGTTTTTTTTTCTTGGCATGGCGCATCACTTGCCCAACACGCAATACCAATATTAATTTTTGGCTGAAAACTGGGCCACACGAGGCCAAAAATAAATATTATGTGGATAAATACCTAAGTGTCAATATAAACCAACGTCTGAATGCTTTCTCGACCATAATATTCCTTCTGCTGGCCTCTAGATTGCAGCGAGTTGACGAGGCTAAGCACATCTCACAGGTGCCTCTCGTTGATCAACCTGCTTTTACGTCCACAATGTATAACTGAATATAGCTAGATTCATCACTACTGTATTTTGTTATCCCCAGATTGGTGTCCTAAGCAAAGCTTAAGCGATTATTCATCAGTCTTAGGACGACAATTTCGCGAAGGTTACGAGAAGAGGATTGTATTGGTTTTCTGATCGCCATCTTAGGATTTTTTTCTTCACTTTTGGTGCTGGTTGCAAGGCACCTGTAACACAAGCTAAATAGCAAACTCTTAGCGAATATATTCACGGCATGAACAAGCATTGAACAATAGTGCATAAATGACATTGCAACAATGTGACAATGGCAATTCATACGTTATGCAAAACCTTAAAATTCCACGCCGTCACGCCCATGGTTTTCGCTGTGCTGTATCCTTTTATAAATGATGTTAAGAAGGCATGGAAGCTGGGAGGATCTAATCATGTAACCTGTTGTATGAGAAAAGAAGTTGATAGACAGAAAATGTATTTAAATACATCATTCCTCCCATTTTATATGGGGCATGGGTGTTATTCTATATGCTTGTGGGGTTTGATTTGTTCCTTCAATGTCGGCTTCGCCCCAGGAGCACATGTTTCTAAAATTAATTGTGGGATCAGTAGAATACCTACACTGAAAAAAAATGTAGCGCCCTGTGAGGTGTTTCCAGCTGTCAAAAACCACTACCCAAACGAAGTTTTTCAAACCTCGCATTCGGTACTTTTGCCGATTACCTCACTATACCTACTTTCTGAGCATCCCCGGAATTTCACACCCGGGTACTTGTCAAGGTGAAGGGTGCTTTTAAAACACCCTTCTGGGTACTTGCATAGAGGTGTACTGGTACTTACGCTAGTACCGTATGGGGCGGCTGTCCAAAAACCACTCCCCATATAGTGCTAAACCGAAAGGTACTTACTTTAGCACTTATGGTTAGCACGCATTTCCCACGCCGTGGGTTCATTTACTCCCGCGAAACTCGCGAAAACCGCCTCTCTGGGTGTAAAAAAAAGTGAAAATGCAACGCGAATATATATTCGCCTTTTCAACCACACACATTAAACCACCGGCCGTGGCGCGAATCCACCACACACACCGCCTCAACGACAACCCGTAATCTACGTAAGATAAGGAAAATCTGAGCTACACTTCAGATATACAGGGTGTTTCACGATCATTGAAACAAAGTAGCGGCCTTTCAGATCGTCACTAATGACTCGTCTCTTTCTCTTTACAGATTATTGCTGGGCAATAGTTAACATTTTGATATATTGAACAAAATATAGTGAAGTCATGCCCTGGACAATGGAGCGGAAGATCCTTTGTGTGAAGACATATACGAAACTAAGTCTTTCAACCCTGTGACACAGGAATTTCGTATATGTCTTCACACAAAAGATCTTCTGCTCCATCGTCCAGGGCATGACTTCACTATAGTTTGTTCAATATATCAAAATGTTAACTATTGCCCAGCAATAATCTGAAAAGAGAAAGAGAATAAAGTTATTACTGACGATCTGAAAGGCCGCTATTTTGTTTCAACAATTGTTAAACACCCTGTAAAAAACTCAAGACCTCGGAATTGGTCTTTAAAAAGAGAACGCTTGTCAAAGACCGCTCAGCGTTCTCAACAGAAGTGAAAAACGCTCAGCATAAACGGAGAAAACCTTATCCGAACCCGGCGGCGGAAGGCCACACAACTATCGGCGATGATGCACATGAGGAAATTCCTGCCTTACAAAAACACCACTAGTGACTAGCACAGTCTCTCCACGAACAGCTGAGGAGCTGAAGTGGGCTGATGCCATATCAGCTGATAGGGAGGGTGTCGAATCCGCCACGCGAGCCGGCCGCACCCGACCTCAGGAGTGTACCTCCAACGACTACACGTCATCTACCCGAGATCAGGCCTGAGCCACACTGCAGAGATAAAAACTCAAGACCACGGAATTGATGTTTGAAAAGCTAATGCTATTAACGCTGAGCTCAAACGATAAAAACTTATCCGAACGCGGCTGTGGAAGGCCACACAACCATCGGCGATGATGCACATGAAGCAAATCCTGCCTTACAAAAACACCACTTAGTGACTAGCACAGTCTCTCCACGAACAGCTGAGGCACTGAAGTGAGCTGATGCCAGAGCTGTATGGATGGCGTCGAATCCACCACGCGGGCCGACCGCACCCAACCTGAGGAGTACCTCCAACGACATCCCGTCATCCTAGGTCCAATTGGCGCGCATGGTGATGTCACGATTGAGAGTTATATCTATCCCCCACCCCTCCCTCATTCCCACACCGTCGGCTGTCAGCCGTAACATTACTCCAACCCTTCCCCTTGCCTAAATGCACGAGGACTATGAAGTGTATGTTCATGAAGGGCCCCAGGATGAACATGTAAACATGTAACAAAGTAATACGCCAAAATTAACATATGTACCGAAGCATGGGAAATCTATGCCCCCAATAGAGCTTGCTGATGTGGGTAATATGTTGCAAATGTGTTGCTATTTTCCTGGGTATTCCTCATTTCACATATGTCTTCCGAGTGCTGTGGCAGCAGGAATACAATGCTCACGGGTTCACCGGTTATCTCGCTGAGGTGGGTTTTTTCTTTCTTGAGAACTGAAGTAGGGGTCTTTTCAAGCTTGTTTCCAAAACTAATTCAATATTAGGGGTATTTTTGTATTTGTATTTGCCCACACATTTGTCCGGTATTGGAAGAAATAAGACAATGAACTTGATTTTCACCAAAATTATCAAGCCGCCACTGGACCAGCTAAGATACCATGAAATTTTAGAATGTTTGTCCGGATAAGCTAAAGCTAAATCACCTTCTTCAATATAAAGTAATTAGAAATAAGCCTGGAAATACCCCTACCTCAATCTGCCTTACCTCAATGAGACTTCAGTCGGTAAACTTGCGAGCATTGTAAACCTGCCGCCACTTTAAAGACATGTGGAAAGTAAGGCAGACTCGGGAATATAACGATAGGGATGCAACATCGGTATTCCTACGCGAGCAAGGTTCGATACCGACGATCTACCAAAGTTGAAAGTTTAAAGAAAAGTTACTAGATATGCGAAATTTTAAGGTCACGATTGACAGTTGAATCCATCCCCCACCCCCAACCCTACACAGTAGTTTGTCTCACGACTCAATGTGCCTCTACTTTTTGCTCAAGTTCAATACTTTGTTCGGTGTTCGTGTTCAGTCGTCGATGCCGATTACGTATTTTTGGAAGTAGTACAACAAGTTGCGGGTTGTCTTGATGAATTCAATGTTGAAAACACTGTGTGACATAATCAGAGCCGTAAGGGCCTCAGCCTCTGTGCTGGCGTGGAAGATGTGGGTTTTCTGGGCGACTGTCAGCCCATAGAGGCCCGGTACCGGACCCCGCCCCTCGGACTCTTCTTTGAAGAGGTCGTCGAACTTCACGCCGAGAAGCCCCGCCACTTGTCGGAGTGTTTGGTCTGTAATGGAAATCAGCACACCGAAACTATGAGAATGGGAGCTTAAAATGCATTTTCGGTCGACGCGGGTTGGAATCCAAACACCCGCCGACGCATTTTTCTGCGAAACAGGCGGGATGTCAGTTGATTGTAGTACCATAAACATTTGCCGGGCGTATATTTCTGTGACAGGCATACAATCGCATCCCGTGTCGTAGAAGAAAAGCGTCAACAAGCCACTCGAATCGAACCCGCGTCGACCGTATTGCACGACACAATTTGTATTATTATTATCGGAGTAGCAATCAGTGCTTAAATATATAAAAATGGCGAGACACATACCAAATACAGTCAAGGCATTTAAGGTACGCAGATTCGAATATCTGGTCTATTTTTATGTATCACGTGTCGTTTGCCTGTTGTACATTGCTGAAAATGGGAAAACAGCCATTTCGACACTTGAAAGCTTAGTTCTATAAAAACGTAACATGCTCGAGAAAACGGACGACCGATTCGTGATCAGCGGCCTCGGACTTAAACAAGAACAGTATCCCGTATCTTTGTGCAAAATGGTGTTGCACAATCCATTATTTTTTGCTAGCCATCAATCCCAGTTAAATCGGTACATATGCAATACAGGAAATAAATAATATTAATGACAATCGGACTTGGTGGGCTGAGGAGTTGCTCTTGAAAGGCATCCAGTTGCTTATGCACGGCCTCCACGGCTTTTGCGAAGAACGCCGTGTCACCTCCCGCCAGACGTATTACTTCTTTCAGGAACTGAAGAAAGTATGAACACATCGTCAAGGTTGAGATCCACCATATGTGACATAAAAAAACGAGGCGGCTCTAGTCTGGCTTTGGTAACTCTTATTCTGGCTTAAAGACCTCGGCAATAAAAAGGCATGCCGACCATCGCCAAAATTTCAAACTTTTTCATGTTTTGTTATCCACTAAGTTGAAAGCTAGTGAAAGCTAGCTCCGATTAACTTGTATTTTTATGTATAGAAAGTCACGTGCATTTTATCACCGAGGCCTTAACACTTACGGTGCAGGGGGGTCCGCGCCATGCACGTCGGACAGGGGGTGGCGATTGATCGCCCCCTGGCGATTGATCGCCCTGTGTTTAATATTGTGATCAGCATATAGTACAGTCATTTAAGCTCACTGTGTTCTGGTTTGAAATATGGTTTTAAAGCTTCAACTGTTACACTAGGAAAAATATTTTATATTATTATAGCAGACATCACATGTGTTGTCATACATTCATCACCTGTAGTTTTTTTTTTTTTGGTATTCATTTAGCAGGCATCACACACTGGGAAATGTTCACATGATTTATTTCCCAAGGTGGGGCTAAAACCTAACCCAGCCTGACCTAACCAAAACTGATGTAACCTAAACTGACCTAAAGCCTACCCTAACCCACATAATCTTCAAGATAATTTTCCCAAGATGGGACATAATTTCCCAAGTGTCACACCTGCTAAATGATTACCCCTAACCCGACCATGGTTGTTGGGCAAGGTAGGCATTTTTCGCCAGTCTTAATGGTTTTTGGTCCTAAGACATTTTATTCTCATACATTATAAGTGGGAAAAATGAAGATTTTATTCTTGGCAAAACAAAACTGAAGACATTCATAAGGAATGCCCCATTATAAAACACTTATAAGTTAACATTTTTGAAGTGCACCAAACTGAAAGTAAGCCTGGTGGTAGCAGCCCAACTCAGTTTTAGACTCCACATATTGTTGTAGAGATTAAAACAAATATTCAAAGAATGGAGTCAATTTTGGCCTATGCCATAGAATGTCTATGAAATTGGCCTATGTCATATATTTATTGCTAACCAGCAGGGATGGGGGAGGAAAAGTGCTGTCAGTGTGGGCCAGCATAGCCAATGTATTGCTGACCAGGGGGAGGGGGGAAAGTGATGTTTCTGATGGCCCACCTCATAAAGATATCTTGCTGACCACAGGAGAGAAGTGATGTTAGTGAGGGCCTGCATTGCAATTGTGCCAATGTGTCACTGGCTGGGATGGGAAGCAATGTCGGTGACAGCCTGAATGGTTGCACATATGTTGCTGACCAGGGGGATGGAGGTGGGGGGTGGGAACAGTAGCACAACCAGGAGGGGCAAGAGGCCATTACCACAAATGTTTTGGGGCCCGCTCAGATCCAGGGGGCCCCTATCAGGGACAAGGGGGGTCCTATCAGAAACATCTCTTCCCACCCGCTCCCCACGATTGGGCCTCTCGCTCAGATCCAGGGGCCCTATTGGGGGCAAGGGGGACCCTATCGGAAACATTTCTTCCCCCAGGATCAGACCTTCGATGACTACCGGCAGTCCTGCAAATATCCTGCAGGGGCCCGCCCTGGGACTGGGGCCCATTGCTTTTATTTCTGCAGTTTTCCAAACATAGGGGCCGCTCAAAAGTAAGTGCATGTTTTCCACAGACTTTATAAAAAAACATGAGGGGGGCACTTGCGAGGGGCCCCGATCTCCAACACTACCCCCCCCAACTGAAATCCTGGTTGCGCCACTGGGTGGGAAGCAATGTCAGTGAGAGCCAGCATGTCTATGGGCCTCCTCAGCTAACCCTATGACCCCCTCAACTGGCTTTTGGTGGTGGGCTAAAGCCACCTTAGCCCCCCTGGTTACACTGCTAGCTATATGAATACAAATTATTAATCATCACAATTTCATGGTACAATTCTTAGACTTTGTATGCAAATGAATGAACTTAAACTTAATTTCATGCTGGGGGATGGAGGGAGCAGTGGTGGCAGAAGGTAATTAAGGATGAGGGGGCAAGCAATCGCATGGCGCCCCCTGGCGGGGTTCAGGCACATATCCAGGAATTCTGTCAGGCACGTCGGAAAAGGGTCCTTGGCAGTGGAAATGTTGTTGACTAGGGGGTGGGGAGCGATGTCCATGAGAGCCCATGTAGCGGATGTGCTGCTTATGAGGGGGGGAGGATTGGAAGTGAGTTGTCGGATGTGTTTGCTTGCCCATATTCCCCAAAATCGCTACAGATCTAGTGTAAGCTCCTTTCCTCAGGCCCCCCCTTGGCTCATGGTCTTAAGTAGTACAATAAATGTGTGTCTGACCGAGTACTGCCAAGTCTCACAATGAACCCAGCTGGATACTAATCAAACATCCAGTCCAGTCATGGGGGGAGGGGGTTGTGCAGGAAGTGAATTATGGGAAGGATCCCCATTAGTAATTCAAATTGAAGGTCCGATCCTACAGGGGGTGGATGAGGGGGGTTAAGAAGCAATAGGCCACTAGGTAGTGCCCACTCCCAGAATTTGTAGTGAGGGACAACTCCCCCTGCCCACCTTATACCACCCCCTGGGAAGGAGAGATTGTGGGCACTGAGATGAATGCTGTGCATTTTCCTATTTTATATTGATATGCTTTTTTTAAAAACACATGTCAATGGATTCAATCATTAGAGAAGAGGTAGGTATAATCTTGTCATGTGACAGTGGAGTGCAGTCACCAATAATTGAGCAAGCCGCTTTTTAGTGTAAATCCTATACCAGCTTATACCATGAGCACAAACACATTTGCAGCCTGGCAATTACAGATAGGTACATACCTACCTCTTTTTTAGGAAAAAATCAGGCTAATACTCACATTCATCCGCCAGCTCAACTTGCTATAATGACAATCGCAATAATCCGCGCCACGCCAAAGATGGCGGATCGAGGACGAAAGAAAATGGTGGCACAGTGTAAACTTAAACTCTCATTAGCATGCTTTTCCCTTTCATTGCCTCACATTAAGAAGGCAGGTGGCAGCGGTACGGAATACTTGATATGAAAATGATACTTCGAAAACTCACTCTGTACTTCGAAGAATGCAAGCCTACCACTTTTTACAAAAAGGTGTTAGAATATGCTCCATATTGATACTAGATGGGTTTTATGTACCTGCGATAACTCCCTGAGTAGTGATTTTTTTTACAGTGTATATTTGCGTGAAGGGGAAAGGGCAAAAAGATTTGCAGGGGATCAACCTACGCCCATTAAAAGAAAAATCCTTGGATTTCAACCGCTATTTTGTGAAAGAAGACCATTCGAGATGAAATAATTAGTGATTAACTGAATTATCATGTGGAGGGGCCTAATCTACCACTGTCGTTCCTGATTCGTCGAATTTCAACTTTAACTCCCCACCCAGTTCTAAGGTTTTCTTTTGGCATCCTTTGATAATTGTTGCCTCATACTGCTAGAGCTACACGTATACCACAAAAACCGGATCGGTATCCGAAAATATAAAGCTGGAGCCCTCCAAAACATGGAGGGATTCCAAGAACATATATTTCCAGGCGAGGAAATTTTTTGGGAGCACTGAACATATTATCGAATGCCTTGACACATTGCGTACGGCACCTAAAATCATACCGGATACAGAAAAAACGAGGTGGGATAAAGTTTGTGGCTTCGGTGCGGTGCTTCTGGGTCCCAGTGCGACTTATTGCACCCAGACGAGTGGTTCCGGGGATCCAACGCTAGTTTTCTGGGCTCAACGCGATTTCTGTGGATCTCTCCTGACTTTTTTTAAAGTCCGAATCCCGGCCTCATTTTTCGAAACCCTGGAGTCACGTCTTTGTATCTCACCTCGATTTGTCGAGATCCGTTATTTTTATCGGTGTCGTACGCAATTTGTGAAGGCATCTGGTAATGTGTTGAGTGTTCCAGAGCCAGTTTCCTGATCCGGACATTTATTTTGTAGAATCCATCCTTATTTTGAAGGGTTCCAGCTTGATTTTTCGTCGAATACCGATTCCGTCTTTGTGGTCACATTGTATTTACGTGAGGCCCTAGACACCAATTTTGTTAGCCTCGACGGACTACCGATGGAAGTTGTGGGTACCGAGCGCGATATTTTGGGGGACCGGTTCGAGTTTGTAGGAAGCGCTGTACTTAGCTCTTTCCCGAATGCGATTTTCGGCTTTCTGTTGCAAGTTTTTGGACCTCGTAGTGAGTTTTCCGGGGCCCACCGCATTTTTTTCAAGACCCCTGCGCGAATTCTCCTGGAACAACGCGAATTTTGGCGGCCCCAGCATGACTTTTGGAGACTCGGGACGATTCTTTAGAGCTTATCCCTCTCAGGATGGGCAGGGCATTTGCCCCTTTGATCTGCCATTGCGGCCACTAAAGGGGTATTTCTTTTGACATTCCGGTTAAGAATTGATTTATGGAGCAGCTGGAACATTTGGAGCCCGCCGCGATCTTTTGGGTCTGCAGTGTAGTTTTCCAGGGTTGCGACGCGACTTTTTTTTAGCACAAGGTCATCTTTTGGGCCTGACGTCCTTTGCTTGGATCCCTAACGCGAGCTTTAGCGACCTCGACATTTTTTGGGTGTCCAATACGTTTTGGGGGCTTTTGGCGTCATTGTTGGGGCCGCAGAGTGATAATCCATGTCTGGATTGTTTTTAATTTCTACAGCTTCATTTGTTTTGGTCACACTGAGACTGCTGTGGAACGGTACGACCCGTAATGCCCATAGAGTGATTTTCATAGTCTGGCCGTGAAGTTTTGGTTCACCCAGGCTCAGCGTGGTTTTCAGGGGCCCCAGCCGGATCTTTTGGGGCCCATATTATGACACTCAATTACCCCGGCACGACGTGTATTATTTCTTTGGTGCTTCGTCTTGCAAATTATAGGCCTCATTTCCCGTCTTATGGATGTCGTCTCATTTCCTTGAACCTCTTTACCAACTTTCAATAATTCGTTGTGTGTCCTACCATTCTCCATATTCAATGGTCTTCCTCTCTCGTCTTGGAGGGCCTCTTCTTACATCCTGGGGCCTGTTTAACATGGCATGGTGGCTTTCTCTCATGTTCCACGATCATTATCAGCCAAATTTGTAGCCTCCTGTCACGCCTTGTGGGCCTCCTCCTTTATCCTTGAAAATCTTCATCCGCCTTGAAGTATCTTCAATTTGGGAAACCTCACATCCTTCAATGCCTGGTACCACTTTCATCTTAAGGGCACTTTCATCTCACTTCTTTGGAACTCTTTCCGGTCTTCGGGGCCTCATTCGGTCCTGGAAACCTACTCCCTCTTGAGGGACTCCTCTCGAGTCCGGCAGGGGCCTCATTTATCTTATAGAGTCCTTTTTCAAATTATGGGCCTCATCTCACGTCTTGGAGGCCTCCTGCTCTGGGTGTTGATTCCAGTGGCGTCGCCACGAAATTCTTCCAAAGAAGTCACCTAGGAGAGGGTAGGAGGCCCCAGAAATCAAGCGAGTGCCAAATATTGACACACAGGCCCCAGGACGAAAAGGCCACCAGGACGAAAAGGAGGTCCCCATGATGAAAATGAGGCCCCCAGGACGAAAAGGATGCCCTCTAGGACGGAAAGGAGGCCCTCCAGGACGAAAAGGAGGCCCTCCAGGACGAAAAGGAGGCCCTCCAGCCCTCAGTTTCCCATTCCAGAACCATACTAAGGGCCTACAAACAATAGGAGGCCCTAACACAATGGAGGCCCCTTTTCAGGGAGCAGGAGGCCCCCTTTCGATTTCGCCCCCCCCCCAGGGAATGGGAAACTGAGGGCTGGAGGGCCTCCTTTTCGTCCTGGAGGGCCTCCTTTTCGTCCTGGAGGGGCTCCTTTTCGTCCTAGAGGGCATCCTTTTCGTCCTGGGGGCCTCATTTTCATCATGGGGACCTCCTTTTCGTCCTGGTGGCCTTTTCGTCCTGGGGCCTGTGTGTCAATATTTGGCACTCGCTTGATTTCTGGGGCCTCCTACCCTCTCCTACGTGACTTCTTTTTATAAATTATGGGCCTCCTCCCGGAGGCCCCTAATTTGTATCATATCTTTTTCGTCTTGGGGGCCTCCTCATCCTGGAGGGCCTCTTTTAGTCCTGGAGGGCCTCCTTTTCGTCCTGGAGCGCCTCCTTTTCGTCCTGGGGGCCTCCCTTTCGTCCTGGGGGCCTCCTTTTAGTCCCGGAGGGCCTCCTTTTCATCCTGGGGGCCTCATTTTCGTCCTGACGTACCTTCTTTTTGTCCTGGGGGCCTCTTTGTCGTCCTGAGGACCTCCTTTTCGTCCTGAGGGTTTCGTTTTCGTCCTGGGAGCCTCCTTCTAGTCCTGGAGGGCCTCCTTTTCGACATGGGGGCCTCCTTTTCGTCCTGAGGTACCTTCATTTCGTCCTGAGGGCCTCCTTTTCGTCCTGGGGGTTTCGTTTTCGTTCTGGGGGCCTCCTTTTCGTCCTGGGGGCCTTCTCAAATTTCAGGGGGGGCACAGTCTCACGGAAGGGGGGCAATTGCCCCCTCTGCCCCCCACCCCGGTGGCGACGCCCCTGGTTGATTCAAACTTGGCCCATCTTAAGGGTGGCATCTTATCTCCTGGTGGGCTCCTCTTCTCTCCCAGGTGCCTCCCCTTCAAAATTACAGGCAACCTTTCCTATATCAGTGGCCTTGTTATTTCCCTGGGACCATCTTGGCCGTCCTCAAGCCTTCTTTTCCGCCTGGGAGCCATCTCTCTGATTAAATGGTCTTTCTATTATGTTTTAGGGACCTCCTCGTTCATCACGGGGTCTCATTTCCAATCTTGTGTCATCCTCTTCCGAATTTGGTGCCTCTTGCTACGTCTCTGGGTCATCCTTTTCTATATCAGTGGAACCTTACCCGTTTTGGTGCCTGCTTTCGCGTCTCTGAAACCTCATCTCATATTCACTGGCTTTCCTTTCCGTCTTAGGGCCTCCTCTCATTTTATGGGGTCTCCCTTCCCTTCTACTGGGGCCTCCTGTTCGTCCTGGGGCCCCTTGTTCGTTCTGAGGGCCTCCTGTTCGTCTTTGGGGTCTCTTTAACGTCTTGGGGGTCTCCTTGAGGCCTGGGGGCCTCATTTGCGGCCTGGGATCCTCCGTTTCGTCCTGCGGGCCACCGTTTCGTCCTGGGGCCTCCTTTTTGTCCTGGGGAGCATCTTTTCGTCATGGGGCCTCCTTTTGTCATGGGCACCCTATTCGTCATGTGGGACTCCTTTCCGTCTTATAAGCCCCCGTTTCGTCCTGGGTTACCTCCTTTCGTCCTGGGGGCCCCTTCTAGTCCAAGAGGCCTCCTTTTCGTCCTGGTGCCTCCTTTTTGCCCCGGGAGCTTCTTTTCTTCACGGGGCCTCTTATTTGTCCTGGGCTTCCTTTTCGTCCTGGGGCCTCCTTTTCCTTTTGGGGCCTCCTCCCAATCTCTGTTCTACGTCTTTTATAGGGCCCTGATGACATTTCCTGGGGTCCTCGTTGCCAGTCCTTGGGCCTCCTTGCCAGCATCATCAATTGTCTCGTTGGCCTCCTTGCTTACCTTTTTTTCCTGTGCATTTCCGGACAGGGGCTTCCTCAAATTTCAGGAGGGGCGTCGCCCCCAGTCCCATGGCAATGGGGGCGATTTCCACCGCTCCCCCCGGTTGCGACGCCCCTGGTGGGAACATTCACGAAAATGTGGATCTAGGCGAATGCGGGCATTCTTCATCTCAAATTACTTTGCGTGTGAAGCTGAACTCAAAACGACTCTTTTTCAAAATACAGGCTACCAACTTTTGGAGATGCATACCATGGACTGGGATTTCGACGTGATTATTTCACATAGATATATAAAATACATTCGGCCAACGGGTATTTTTTTACACGTACGGCGGCACACGCGGGGTCCAATATATGTGGGTAGGAACTGTTAGCAAAAATGATGACACCCGGTGTGAAGCTGAACTCAAAACTTCCCGTCCGCAAAATATACGCGGTTGAGCGCAGAACTATTTTTGGAACTTATGAAACCGGATACTTATGGCTTCGGGTATTTGTGAATCAAACCTAACGCTTGTTATCTGGAACGCAGCCGTGGACCTGCACTGCCCGCTGGTGACAAGCAGGATCCGGCACCCTAACTGTCAGTGGCTGCGTAACGACCCCGGCATCGATGCTGCAAAAGAGGACTGTCGTGAGGCGTGCGAGGTCTGGAGGAGGAGCGAAGATGACGACACCGCACGCCAGGAGTACCGGAGATGCAAGAACGGGCTCATGAGCGAGCAGATCAGGGCCAGGCCCGAGTTCTTGTGCGCGGACATGCTGACCGCTCGGCGCTCATTCTGGAGCTGAAAAAAAAACATTTCGGTCTCCGTCCCGCGGCAGGCCTCCCAGGCAGAGACGACGACACCACGGAAAGAGCAGACGACTTCAACGCCCACTTCGCGGCGGTGGGACCCCGTATTGCTGAGGAGGCGGGACGAGCCGGCGACATAGAGCAGTGCCCACCCAGACCACCCGGAGTGTGCGCATCTGCTCCGGCGCTCTCTTCACCTGCAACGGTGTAGGTTAGCAGCTACCCAGCGGGGTTTCTCCTACCGCTCTACTCTCCAGTGGAATGCGCTTCCCGGTGAAGCACGCGACACAACTAGCCGTGCAACCTTCGTGCGTGATATCAGCATGAACTAGGTAGCTAGGTGCTTTACAATTGCATCTAACGTGATGGCAGGAATGTTATCTAGGTATTTCGTATTTCGTGGTATTTCGTGGTGGTAGGTATTTCGTGGTCGACTAGGTATTTCGTGAGTTCCACCATGTGTCAGTGCCTAATAAATGACTTGATTTGACTTAAGTTATCTGGCAACTTTTGGAACTTATGAAGCGAAATCTGGTTTACTTTGGAACTTATGACTCTTGGTACTTATATATGCATCCCCAGCCGTTTCTGTTTATTGACAGCCTTGCATAGGACCTCAATAATATCGCACGTTTCTGCTGTTCAGCAGCATATGGTTTAGCGTGCAATTTGCTTGCCAAACAGTGTTCAAGGTGAGTGAATTGTGTGTTTGTGTGGTTCAATTGTATTCTAAGACTAGTTCTCTGATAATGAACGCACATCCCCATGTACCTAGTCATATGCACAAGACATAACCTACGTACCTGTTTCTAAATTTAGTTGAAATCTGACGCATGCTAGTAATTGCACCTTCTAAGCGAGATGTAAATATCCAAGCAATGGTCTGGAATTAGTCGGTTTTACAGCGGCAATTTGCTGTCCTGTTTACCATTGATAATCGTTAGGCGTCAGGAGCGGACATAATACCAGTGGCGCCTCTGGTGGTGGGTTTGTGAAAAACACCACCAGAGTGGGCTGGGTCTGATTAATGCTATATTCTAGTTTCTAGAGAAGGTGCAGGAGACTTCCAATGGTCAAATTTGAACAACATTGAAACAAGATCTCTTATGATATGTAGTTCATTTTATTATCAAGTCATTTCACCCTGTCACTGTCATTAAAGTGAAATGAAAGCAATTGGCCAACCAACATCTTGTGATAAAAGTGTGGCATACATCTGTGTGATGTGCTGACAATTTCCAATGTTCTGAGTGAAATGAAAATTGAGCATGTTACATTCTTATATTGTCTTGAATAACTTCCATGAAGGTTCCATTAACACTGTCACTTTGGCACTCAATTCCAGAATGTGTTCCAAATTATCACATCACAGTACATTAAATTGTATATCAGATGTTCTACATTACCAAATTGCATCTAAAAGTGGTCTCAAATAAACAGGCATGAAATCATCTGTCTTTTGATGCAATGTTCAACTTCTTTTATAGATAGCTAAGCCTGTCATTTTTGCACTCAATTCAAAGATTTGTGTCTGAAATTATCACATTTTCTTCTTCAAATTGAATATCGGATGATCCACATTAGTGAATTAATTTCCAATGGTCTCAAATAAACTGGCATAAATTCAACCACCTTCTGATGCCATTCTAGACTACTTTTATATATATTTAACCATGTCATTTTGGTATTCTTTTACTTTCTGCCGTAGCGTTGTTTACACTAGATATGTAACCGAATGTGCCGCATATAGGCAGGATCTGCTGCACTGGTGAAATATACAGTTGGATATGGATGCAACGTTTTGATGATGTCACGGACAGTCACGATAATACAACTTATTTGCCCATCAGGAAACTGCACAGTTTTGCAGCATTACATATGACTCAGGGCACAGCGAAACCTCCAATAAATCATAGCAGTACCTCCAGATCACCAGCACCTCTTCCCATAGATCCAGGGATAATATCCTGGTGGCATTTCCAAATGGTGATGCAAAAAACTGCTTGAGGGCAGCAAGTAAAGGAGACTGTTGTATCACAATATGCATATGTTATGGCAGCGAGAAACCATTATGAAATCATTGCAGCGGCCCCAGATCATCAGCATCTCTTGGAATGAATTCATAGATCATATTCTGAAGGTATTTCCACATGGGAATACCAAGAACTGCATGAGGGCAGCAGGTAAAAGAGACTGTTTTATCACATTATGCGTACATTACAGCAACAGGAAACCACCATGAAACCATCACAGCGGCTTCAGATCATCAGAACATCTTCCAATAGATCCAGGGATCATATTCTAGTGGTATTGACACATGGGGACACCAAGGACTGCATGAGGGCAGCAAGTAAAAGAGACTGTTTTATCACACAATATATCACGCAACTTATGCATAGTGTGGTATAACCTGTTTTACCTTCTGCTGTGAGGCAGTTTGTAGTATTCACATGTGGAAATACCTTTAAAATATGATCCCTCGATCCATCAAAAGAATTTCTGATGATCTGGAGCCACTGCCATGGTTTCATGATGGTTTCTCGCTGCCGTAACTAATGCATAGGGTCATAAAACAGTCTTAAGAGGTGGTTTCCGGAGTCCCGGAGGCCATCAATAAAAATTTGCTTCGTTAACATTTTCTGTTCTGAAACTGTCATTCAAGCAATCAATGCAAGGTATTTTTTGAATGATGTCATGGCCATTAGGAACTTTGAACACATGTTTAACAGTGCCATACTGCAAACACAAGAATTTAGCTGATCTTTTTTTTTGTGCACAGCCATCACTTCTGACTGTCAAGTGTGAGGTAGTGGTGTCCAGTTCATATAGGTCATATTCTGAGCTGAGGGTGAAGAGCGAAATATTTGTGTTTGTTTTTCATTTGGCTAGCCTTGTACTGAGACCACCAGTGAAAGGAAAGTGCATTGCTCCTGTGAGTTACTAGAGACAAAGCTGAGCTGATCATCACAACTCCCTGTCTTGTGGTGCTGTCCATTGTTCACTTTGTTTCTATGCTTTGATGTGACCAAAAATGATGTGTATTACTTATGCATATTACATAGGTACTGAGTAGGTACATATGATTATCCCACTGGTTATCGGCAAATATATTCCATGCATAAAAATGATATGTCCATGAAAATGTACTCCAGAAGAAATCTGTTTGCACTCTGACTCCAAACCCAGAAAGTAAGTTTCCCACCCTGCAAATAACCCACCATAGAATCAGCTGCCTTCTGTCATACTGGATTACTTTTATGACATCTAACCCTGTCATTTTTTACCTTATCACAAAGCTGTCCAGAATTATTGAGGTTCTGGCATGACTCAATGTGTGTAAAGTGCTGATGGTTGCTGCCCTGAGGATTGGAGGGCTGCTGATGGGTGGCATGACAAAAATAATGTGAAGTTCCACCCTTTAACAATACTAAGCAGCATCAGCCTGCCACATGAAAATGGTGGAGGAGAAATTCATGGTTGTGGATGCATTCTTTCCATTGAACACCCATAAGTGCAATATTCCTGGACAATATCAAGAAAACCTGTCAGACTTGACTGTACTAGTGGCAGAACTCATGACAGCTACACTGCCTTATATTTCAAATCTGAAAATCTGCCTGTTGCTTTGCTGTTGGGGCCCATTAACATTCAGAGAATGGTCTGTGCCCCACCATATTATGAATGGCAGCTGGCAGTCAGTGATGGGCCAGGGGCTGGCAACGTCACTGCCAGCATATGTCTGTCTATGCTGAAAAGTTCCAGAATGCAATATGCAGAGTAACAATATGCACAATATATCACTAAATGGCAATGGAAATAATGTCCGAAGGCAAACTAACTTTCATACATGCAATTTGCATCATATTTTATGGAGACAGTCTCATAAATTGTAACTATATTCTTTGTGCACACACTAGTGAACATCTGGGCATGCTTGTCAAAGGTGCATATTTCAGAGTTCTTGAATTACATCAAGAATATGCCTGTTTTCTTTCTTTACTGGGGGTCCCCCTGATGTCCACATTAACGTCACATCTGACTCCTAGTGTGTATGCCTGGATTGGAAACTCCACATCAGCACCTTTCATCTGTGTGAATCAGCAGCCAATTTCACAGGAGAAATTTGCTCACAGGTCACAGTCCTCAGGAAAGAGACCTGGAACAAGTTAGAGTGAGAATACCTGGCATAATGATCTGCATACATTAAAAGAGACCACCAAATATAATTATATAATTATATATTATATATAATATAATACATAATTATATAACATATATATAGATTATATATAAATATATTACATTAATTTTAATAACAAAATATGTTTTACTGTCAATGATGCTGAAATAAGTAAAATTAAACTTACAAACATCAGTAAATTACAATATGGTTTCTGATTTACATGCAGACTACACTCAGCTCTGCTGTATATGGCAGCAGAGTAATGAATGCTGGAGAGCAAATTGGCACTACAGTTAAATTAGTGAAGGTGGTGGTTGTAAGCCAACTTCCTGAGCAATGGCAGACAAAATATCAACAAAAGTATACTTGATCAATGTCAACCACATATATCAATCCTTACCTGATACTCCTGACATGCTCACACAGCACTACTAGTAAACATTCACAACAAACCCCATGAGTAGGATACATGTGCACCAACTGACTTGTTACTTGCCATCTATTTGGGTATAGGTTTCAGAATATAAAATGGTTTAAGGAAAATTGTACTAAAGCAATTTGTCTAAAATTGTTTAATTCTCACCATGAACAACAATTTTTTCCAAATGAAAAACCTGGTAAAATTGATTGAAACCAATTGTTATTAATATTAAGTGGTCTTTTTGCACTTTTTTAGTTCATGTCTGGAATGTTTAGTTGAATGGGGGAATAACTTGGAAGGCTCAAAAGCTAGTAGACAGAAGAGCAAATTGCCACTATAAAACTGACTAGCAGCACCACCCTGCCACCTAGCAGCAGGTGAGTAAAAACACAGAATCACAGCTAGTTTAAGGCAGTGTGCCTATGGGAGTTCTACATACTCATTTCATATTGGCATTTTCCCTAATTGATTCAGCCACCCCAGGATGGGGTGCACTCCAATCTTCCAGAGGGGCAGCATTTGTTTTTGTCTGAAGAGTGGCTTTCACTGACAAATTCAGGCAGTGCATTCAGACTCTCAGAGGACTGCCATTCCCAGGCTGAGGAGCGAGTTCTGGTGAGTATTTTGAGGGGGTGCACTGGAACCTCCAAGAGAGGCATCCTTTTTATTGGAAGAAAATTGTTCTTCATGGTGAGAATATACAGAGTTTAGATGGATTGCTTTGATATAATTTTGCTTAGACCTCTTATATTCCAAAACCTATATCCCAATAGTCAGCAAGTAACATTTCAGTTGGTGCACGAACATCCTACTCATGGGGTGTGCTGAATATTTATCAGTTGTGTGGTGTCAGCCTGTCAGGGGTGTCAGATATGGATTTATAAACTTGGTTGACATCAATTAAGCATACTTTTGGTACCATTTGCTCCACCAATGCATAGAAAGTTGACTTATAACCTCATCCTTTGCTAATTTAACTACAGAGCCAATTTATCATCTGGTAGTCGTTCGTTGGCTGCCATATTCTGTAGAGCTGTGTGTAGTCTCAGCGTAATTCAGAAGGAATATTACACTTTACTGATGCTTGTAAGTTTAATTCTATGTACACTCTGTTGCATCAATAGTAACATCAATTTGGTTATTAAAACTGATGGGATAAATATATTCTGTAGTTGCATTTAATTTATGCAAACCATTATGCCAAGTCTTCTCCCTCTATCTTGTTCCTTAGACCACATGACCTGGGAGCAAAGTTCCTCTGTAAAACTGACTTGACAAATCATTCATGTAGCCACCAGTCATATTGTGGTATTGTTTATGACATGCATGCCACACCACTATATCATTGTATGCAGGTACACATATGACTGGCACACCTATGGATATGTTGATGTACCAAATAATGCAAGTTGACATGTATTTAGGAGATAATGTTGCTGGGGCACATTTATTTGGCTGCATGATGTGCATTTTTGCATGAATTGATGTGTACAAAGTATGTTAACTTGTTCAAAATAGTTTAACATGATTAGTGGTTTACAATTTCATAGAGCACTTATTTGTGTGTTATTACACTTTGAGGTATCCACAAGACAACTTTATATACATCTTACCTCCATGCAGAAAACAAAGGATTTATGTTTGGTTAGGTTAGGCTAGGTTTTTGTTTTAAGTTCTTAAAAATGTACTTTGGAATTATCATTATTTGATTTTTCTTTTTAACAAAACAGGTACTTGGTTAGGATTTTTTTCTAATTCAAAATTTTTATAAATGATTTCTCTGAATAAGCTTTCCATTGAAGAAGAAGATAATTTGTGTGCTTTCATGGAGGGTTAGGCTAGGTTAGGTTATACTACCTTCCTACCTCATTCTGAACACTACCTTCTGCTATGTTTCCAAACTGCTGATAAATATACGAGTGTAACTGCTTTTTCTGCTATGTTGTATTCAAAACCCATTTTTGGTGTTATTTGTCTATTCCAACCAAAAAGTATGGATGTGCAGATGAAATAATTATTTGCATCATATTAACCACATTCATTAACATTGCATTGGAAATATAAATTACAATAACTCAAAATTTACCTCCAATTGCATATTTACCCTTATTTTTGTTTCCACTCTGAATATCAAGCCCATAGAAGCTGGAATGTGTATGGTGCATGAAAACTTGTGTTAGAAAAGACAATAATTCCAACTTTCATCAGAACAGATCTCCTTTCATCAGAACATATCTCCATTCATCATATCAGGTTTGCATTCATTGATTAGAAACAGAGTTGTGAGCACCACTTGCAGTATCAGTTCATGTGGTCTTAAGCATGAATAATCAATAAGAGTATAGGTGAAATGGCTAATCCATGGAAGCTTGAAATTGTTCAGCTTAGTATATTTCATACAAAAATGTTGTAAGCTAATCTAAGCAGGTACTCCATTGCTGTCAATGGTTTGTGTAAAAATGTTTGTATATGGGAAAGAGTATTTATCAGCAACAAGTGCAGCAATATTGGCCACAAAACATTGAAAGCCAGATTGGACTATCTACCTGAATAATAGCATGCCATAATACTAATGACTATTAAATGACCTTGAAGTTCATGGACTGGAAACTGAAATAACTAACTTGCCAGAGTTATGCATTCAAGGAGTCTAAGAGCAGCTCTTTGTAAGACTGGTGGCAACAGTAGTCATTCTGAATGCCTCCTAAGAAAACAATTGAAAGTTTGCATCTCAATACCAAATACAACATCTTGGAATGGAAATGCTGTATCTAGCTATTAAAAATCCTGTGTGAATATGACGCCCATGCATTACAGAAGTGTCCTGTATTTTATAATAAAACATCAATGCTGCCATTAAACATGCATTTAGATAGATAGATGGTTGCTAAAGTATTGCAAGTGCTCACTTGTTCGCACTAGTGCATGCTGCTGAATTTGAATTGGACTACTGCAGCTTTGGCTTTGGTCATAATGATGGCTGGACTGATAAAGGATGAGGTGACATGACTGAAAATGTCAGTGGCATGCTCAGGGTAAAAATTATCTTCTAGATTGGATCTGAACAGGGAGGAAGCATGGTTTTGACAGAGGCAATGGGTCCACATGAAGGCCTCATTTGGCCTGGCATTGAAAAAATGGGTATTATATGTTCACAGCTGCTTTGTTGTGCTACATAATTCATTGAAGGGAAGTATGCATAGACTATTCAGAGATAATTCCAATGATGTTTGGTTGAATAAAATATAACATGCATATAGGTGTAGGCAATTATTGCACCTACATATAAAGTTCAGGGGTGTAACATTAAATTTCATGAAATTTTAAAAGTCCATTCTAGATGCATCAACCTACATTGGCTTCTACCTGCCTATGTCAGATAGCAAACTGCTGGGAAACATTGCAAAAATGTCAGGAAAATGTGAGCAGTAATTGATAAGTAGCACTTATAACAGCTGGTTGATCATCTCACACAATGGTACAGTTATTTTTTGCCATGTACAGTGAAGATGGCAGAAGTCAGGTGACTATTGTATCCCCATTGCATGTCCAAAGGCTTTTGTGGCCACATTGGTTTTAGCATCAGTGGGAGTGGATCCAGGATCTCATTGTGTTATGTAAAATGGCTCAAGTGTGCCCTGTTACTTTACCACTGCAGATCCAGAGAAGGGGAAGAGAGGAAATTGTGTGGCTTGATCCAGGTGAACCTGAAATTATTCAAACTGACCAGACCTGGTTTGGTCTTATCTGATCAAAGTATGATACAGTTTGTTCAATTTGGTTTCAACCTAACTGGTCCAGGGTCATCTTGAGCAGGGTTATATTTGTACATTATGATTATGGATATGACATTAATTATTTTTTATAGTCAAACACGGAAGGGCATTTTTCTTCAAGCCTACGACGTTATATTCTCAGTTTCAACTTCTAAGTAAATCTTGAGCACTTCACAAGGCAGTTTATCATCAGACAGCACCATTCATCATCCAGGTGGGAAAAAAATATGGAGACGATGATGATTCTGGAAGCAAAAACCCAGCAACAGCCTATATTCCAACCCTGATCTCAAGTAGGTCTGGCCTGGCCTGGTGTGACCAGTCAGTGCATCAAGTCAGCAAGATGTGATACGGTCTGGTTGGTCCTGCACTGCCCTGCCCAGTCTGGAACTGGTTTGGTGTGGTTCAGTTTGCAACCCACAGTGCTACTTGTGGCGACGCAAGTGATGTTCCGTTCCATTATGGGGGCGGAACGGCACGAGTGGTCACACTGACGCCCATTGTCAGGGCATCACACTGTGAAGTGCAACATGGCTGTTCCACTGCGTGACGTTCCAGTGCCAGATCCGATCAGCGCGTGGTGTCAAACTGCTGTTCCTCCGCCAGAGCGGATCGGCTCAGGGGGTCACACTGGACACCGCTGTGCTGATGCTGCCAAGACTGGTCAACATGGAAGAGCCGGACGCCCCGGTCCGCATCGGGCCCCGCAGACGGCGGCGCGAGAAGGGCCAGCGCGTCTGCTGCGGCTGTGTGCACGTGCGCACCGGCACCATCATGCTCGGCATGTGGTACCTGGTCAGTTGAACACCTGTGTGTGTGTGTGTGTGTGTGTGTGTGTGTGTGTGTGTGTGTGTGTGTGTGTGTGTGTGTGTGTGTGTGTGTGTGCTGTGTGCTGTGTGCTGTGTGCTGTGTGCTGTGTGCTGTGTGCTGTGTGCTGTGTGCTGTGTGCTGTGTGCTGTGTGCTGTGTGCTGTGTGCTGTGTGCTGTGTGCTGTGTGCTGTGTGCTGTGTGCTGTGTGCTGTGTGCTGTGTGCTGTGTGCTGTGTGCTGTGTGCTGTGTGCTGTGTGCTGTGTGCTGTGTGCTGTGTGCTGTGTGTGTGTGTGTGTGTGTGTGTGTGTGTGTGTGTGTGTGTGTGTGTGTGTGTGTGTGTGTGTGTGTGTGTGTGTGTGCTGGTGTGTGTGTGTGCTGGTGCGTGCGTGCGTGCTGGTGTGTGTGTGTGTGTGTGTGTGCTGGTTGGGGCTTCCGTGCACAAGAAAGTGGGTTTGGACAGCTCAGGAGCCAGCATTCCACACAATTATATCTTGAAATCAGAAGACCATGGGTTCGAAACTCAACAGTTGCTGGATCTTCAGGGAGTTCCCGCAGCCGACTTGCGTGAGTGATTTGGCGATATTCAATGACATTCGTACTTATCTCATGAAAGGAAGATACAAACTGATGCACTAGTTGGGACACTTTGAAGCTCCACTATCTAGCGAAGTAACTGAACTTGGTGCGTTATCTTTTCATGTTCAAGCAACTTACCCAGTAGTTCCCTGAATGACATAGTATTTGCCAAAATTTAAAGTGCAAAGAGGGGATATGTGCCTTCTTGCCTTAACATTGCTAATTTGTATTACATTTAGTCTGACCAGTCTGCACAGCACCTGGGTATATGTGTGCCCGTACCCAACTCAAGTTTTCTCCCTCTCTGCTGACACGACTCGTCCACGCGCACGTCAGGTGATGAACGTGCTAGCGCTGTTCGCGCTCGCCATGGTGATCTTCCACCCGGAGATGCTGTGGCGCATGCAGCGCGCCGGTTCGGCGCCGTCCAACACGTCTGACATGCTCGGCTCCGAGGAGGTGCTGCCGCCGCGCGTCATGCCCAAGTACGGCCCCACCTACTCGGTGCTGGGTGGTCAGGTCTGGAACGTCGACGACCTCAACATCGGCATCATGATCACCTTCTGCACCTTCATCATCACTCTGCTGATGGTGGTGGGCGCCATCAAGGGTCAGCCCAGCTACCTGATGCCGTTCTTCTGTCTACAGGTGTTCGACTTCTGCATCTCCAGGTAGGCGGTGTGGTTCTGAAAACGCTAGTTACACGTGGTGGTGGAAGTCTCCGGTGCAGTTGCGTGTGGGTGCCAGCATTTGACTGGCATCTGACAAGTGATGGGTGGCGAATTTTTCGTGAAGAGGGGAGGAGTGTATCGATTAACGAATACTTAGTAGACATCGGTCCCAAAAAGGTTTTAGCGTCTTAGACGTTCATTTAGGCAGTCTTCACTCCTCGTTGCTAGCTGCCATGCTTGAAGTATTATGTCCATTCTCACTATTATTGGTAGTGACATACACACATGCATTTCGTAGTACAGTTTCAGGTAATGTGTTTGCCTATGAAGGGTGTGGTGCAGAATGCCGGTTCTTGATGTATGTACATTAGGGTGTGTCACGAAGGACCTTTTTTTTGGAAATTGCACTTTGCTTAGTGAAATTATCGTGCAGATCACCTAAAAAAAAAACTGTGGTCGAAACCAAATCGAAATCAAACAATAAACAAAATATGCGACAGACCGATAAAGAAACAAATTTGCCGGGCGCCCGGCGTTGAAGTCTCCAGTGATGGCGCTCCGTTGCGATTGGCATCTAACACCACGCGTCCGGCCACCGTCGGAGCGCCGCCGCGGCGCTGTGACGAAAAAGGGCGGTAGTCGGTGCTGTGGATGACTGATGAATGGATTCTGGTGATGAAGCTCATTAATAAAACTCAATGAAAGTGTTTAGTGGGGTAAAAGGCTTTTGATAAGCACCAGTCGCTTAATAAGTTGCCTGGATATCTGACGCATGAAAGAAAGGTTCGCTTTACGTCGCTTGTTCGTTCCATTTTCAATCAGTAGATCTATCGGCGTATAATGCCAATTTTTCACTTTTGAAAGCTTGAACATCTTCAAAATTCCTCGTCTGTTTACATCGAAGACCAATTAAATCATTCTGAGACACTTGATATCTTATTGTTATGACAAATAGACCGGGCGAAATCGGCATCATGCTCCGTTCCACTACAACCGAAGGAGACGGGCATACAGCGACGTCACCTTTTGTACGAGCGGCCACCTTTTTTTGTACGAACTATCATTTTATAACTACTACTTGTCTACATGCTCGACAGAAAACCCGACATGAAATCCTTTTTGCTGCTGAGCAGTGGCATTGCTGACCTGTGTTTCAACTTCGCCACAATGTAACCGTGGCGGGCCTCTTCACCAATTACCTTCAAAGACGCCTCGGTCACCACTTTCACCATCCGTTCCACCGTCTGACTGTGCACGGGGTATGGCGGTACTTCGAGAGGACTCGCGATGATGTCTAGTAAGTCATCATCGGACAGTTGTTGCGTCAAGGGCGGCTCGGTTATCGCCTCGTTACACAAATCAATCAGCTCCATGATGCTGTTTGCCCCCATATTCACTTTTGGAAGCTTGAACTTCCGCACTTCGTCAGCATCACTATCGACTTCAGTTCTGCGACACTGCTGGATTTGAGTGACCGCCCTTTCCCGTGTGGCTTAATCTTGGCCCGCTGCCATTGCTAGCAGTAATGCCTCAGGGTGACACCAGTAGCTGTTGCGCTGTATTACCGGCTGCACCATGGCCGCCATCTCAGGTCGCAAACTTTTGAGAAGTTGCACGCTGTGCAGCGCATTGCCAGGACCGTCATAACATTTCCAGTTCTTCTTGATGCAGAACCACATGGGAGTATAGTGGCACACGATGAACTGCGCTAGCATTCTCAGACTGTCTGATGGCTGTTCGGTTGATATGTAGAGTCGGAGAATTCGCGCCGCCAGTCAGCCACCTGGAGTGGTTTAGTGGACCGATCTTCATTTTCGCAGTTCTATCTGAGATACTGGACACTACGCGCCAGACTACAGTCTGGACACTACGCGCCAGACTGTACAGAATAGCCTGGTCTGAACTTAGGTCACTGAGAATCTCCTGCGTCATTTCTGAAACATTTCCGCCATCGATTGGCTCAAAATCGACCACTGGCAAGGTTTCTACTGCGCCTGCAGCAGCCCGGCCAATCAGCCCACTAAACGACTTAGGTCCTGTTGTGACTCCATCTAACTGGCTAAATACTGCACGAAGATTAAGTTCATTTGCATGAAGTTGGCACACAAACCAGTGGACGTTTTAGTTTTGTCCGAGCTCAAACAAACGGATAACACCACCTGTTTGGCCAGTATTAACTCTCGTGCTGTCACAGCCAAGCACAGAAACATCCGCACCAAACTCATATGCCACGGCGTTCAGGTCCTGAAAAATGTCCTCCGCTTTCCCAGTCTGTGGGGTAAAATGTCCTAAATATGCACTGTCTGGCTCGGATACAACCACAATGTGCTCTTCCAGATACACGACCTGCATGATCCTCATGGCTCTGGGCTACTACCTCTCTTCTAATCGGATCCCTTGCTCGCCATACCTTTTTGCTATCCACTATGCAGTCCATATCTTCAGAAGTGATCCGACCAATGTCCACTTGGAAACCGTTTATGATCGCAGCACACGCACGATTAGACACTCCGTACCGATCTGCTGCTAGAGCCGTATTTAGCAGTTCGTCTGTGTTACTGTTCACCATATACTCTGACTCATTGACTACAGATGTGAGCGATGATGAATCTGTGGCGGAATCTTGGTCTGAATAGAATCTAGCTGGGCCATTCCAGAAGGTCCCGGTTGTGGTGATGTGACTCTCTCGGCGGTCAGACGCCTCCTTTCGCCCATAGCGCGTCGACGAGTGGTTTCACAGATATCTGCGGTGCCGATTTGCATTTGGCGAGGTCCTCTCTGGTCTTGGACAAAGGGAAACTCCATTCGTGGCACTTTGTCGGCCATCGCACATTTGCAGCTATCGATATCAGCACATTTTCGCGATATCGCGATATCACATTTCAGCACATCGATATCAGATATCAGCACGGCTCGTGTCGCCGTCGTTAATAGGTTGTCCCTACTGCTGATAATCCCAGTTTCCCTTGAAACTTGAGTTACGAAAAGGAACAGGAGACTTGGATTCACTAATAAAACAGGGATGTAGGGCATGCGAAGCAATTTTGTGTCGTTAGTGCGTACGCAATTTATTCGAATGATGATTCATAGCACTGTGAAAGGTGGAGCACAGACAAAGGAAAGTGGAGCGATCAGTCCTTTGGTGAAGTTTAATCTTTACAATCAGATATATCCCGGCTCCCCTGATCTGTTTTTGAATTACCAGAATCCATTCATAAGTCATCCACAGCACCGACTGCCGCCTTTTTCGTCACAGCGCCGCGGCGACGCTCCGACGGCGGCCGACGCGTGGTGTTAGATGCCAATCGGAACGGAGCGCCATCACTGGAGACTTCAACGCCGGGCGCCCGGCAAATGTTTCTTTATCGGCCTGTCGCATATTTTGTTTATTGTTTGATTTCGATTTGGTTTCGACCACAGGCTTTTTTTTAGGTGATCTGCACGATAATTTCACTAAGCATAAGAAAAACCGTTCAGGCGACACACCCTAATGTACATTGTTCACGTATCGTTACTGCACAGTAAATGAAAGGGTACTGTTCTGAGTAGCACCGTACTGTTCCTATGTTTAGTTTTGTGAAATTAATTGACACTTAACATATTTTCATGACAAATTTATAGATGCTTTTCGACGTAGTACACCTACCGAAAAAAATACTGTCATTTTATCACCGTCCCTAAAAACTGCCTAGTTTCAGCTTCCGGTTAGCACAGGATCGGTTTTGACGCTCAATGAACGTGGCCTGGGAGTGATCCGATCTCACTGCAGCATGTATATAACAGTGTCATGTGTTTTTTTCTTCAAAATCGTACTGGAAGGACAGTATTCAAGTGGCCTGTGAATGGTATACATATCGCACTGCCGCATGTCCATGACACAGTGTAACGTGTGTTTCACTGTACTGGGAGCGCAAGTGCTGAAGTGCACCCCAGTGCATATATTTATAATGGCCAGTCTCCCTACCAAGGATTGCAAATGTAAAAAGCATGCCACTAATCTCACGTACAAATAATCATCGTCTTATTCAAAGCTATCGAACTTCATCGAACCTCGAGGGTGAGGTTGCTCTAGTACGTGATGTCATTGTCATTGTCTCTGAACAGTGTTAAAATACTGTGTTTTTCGCTGTGTGTGATATGTCAAAACGGGCACAGTAGGATGTCAAAATTACAATGGGATTATTGTACTTTATAATGTGTTTGATGTCATTCAGGCTCAAACTTGAACCAGTAGCGTTCTGAGCCCTGGTGTGACTGTACCTTTGCCATTGATTTTTGTATAACTCGGAAAGAGCTATATTCGGGATAGTGAAAAAATGCCAATGCAATGACCTGGTATTTTATGCCATATCTCATAGGTAATCCTTTTACGTGAAATTGCATTGCGATATGTTCGTGTATCACCATCACTTATCGAAAGCATGGGCTTGTTACTTATGAACGAGATACTATAAGAAAGGAGCCACGAAGACTTCATCAGCACGTATCAAGAAACATCACGGTCTCTGAACCTATGACGATGGCGCCAATGTGACTATTACGTCTGAACTGCACTCAGTCGTGTCAGGACCTACACAACAGTGACCCAAGTGTGATCCTTGGATAGCGGGTCCGACGAAACGCTCTCTTTGGACAAACGAGCGCAAGCTCGTATGCAGGTAAAGGCGAGCCTACACGTCACCAACAACACGACGGGGCGAGGGGTGGCGCTGATCCAGTCCTTCAACCCCAGCCTGACGAAGAACGAGGATCAGCGCTAATTCTTCTTGCAGGTCGTCGAGAGCCACCGTCAACAGCCAGGAACATCGAAGGCTTCCCTTCCCCGGCCAAGCGGAAGACAATGAGTGGCTTGGGCAACCATGATACCCCAGTCCCTAGAGGGGCTAATACTCGCTTTGAAGAGGGGGGGGGGGACCAGCAGCCCAGCTGGAAGAAGGAGAGGTCTCAAAAGGCTTCAATATTGCCAACAAACACCCCAGAGACGATGCCCTTCCTTATGGTCCTTATCGGAGTCTATAAGGGGGACAATCAATCGACTTGCGCCACCTCTAAATATACTTGGATTGCGCTCAAATTTTACACACGTTGCTTTCTTATCACCCCACAGTATTCCACTAAGGGCCGTTAAAAAAATCACTTATTTTTTATTGGCACCCTACTGGCCAGCCTAATCTACATGCGGAGTGCGGCGAGGAGAGTTGCCAGCTTCCAACCAGAAGCACCCGCCTGATCTGGGCCGGCCACAGCGCCCAGCAGCGTGGCCAGTCCCATCAGAAGTGTCACCCTCCCTGTTCCGCACCCGGTGCGTTCACTTGAGGGTGATCACAAGCCACCCACCTGATCAAATATGTCTTCCCTCACCAATCAGATCGAAGGTGTTTCCGTAGTGTGTTCAGAAAAGTCTGTCATGGTTAGATCAGTTGTTTCGGTAGTGAGATCAGAAGGTTCCATGGTGTGGTCAGACGTTTTGCTTAATGCAACCATGAGAGGCCCTGGTGTGATGATTATAAGCCTCCAATCTGTTTGATCCGGTGACTGTCTCAGGCAGTCTGACTGCACTCTGGTCAGTAGCAGCTCCCCTCACGCGTCTGATGCAGTTCCCCTCGGCAGCCTGACAGCAGACTGATGATCAGTAGCGGTTCCACCCCACCCCGCCCCCTCCCCGCTCGCCTGACGCCTGATTTCTCCGACAGCCTGACCATGATCAGCTACTTCTCCTTCATGCCGGACCTACACATAATGCTGCTGCAGTCGCCCAGTCTGCCTTTCCGTGACCAGCTGTTGCGCCTGGACCAGCGCTGGCTCTCGCTGATCCTTATGGTCGCCTTCCTCATCACCATGGTCATCAAGGTGAGAGCACCCGCGCGACCGCCACCCAGCTGGCCGGGCTGTGCTGGCGGTGTTTGGTTTACCGGAAAATACGGCCCGGAGCAGCGGTATCTTCGCCCCCCCCCCCCCGATGAGGCATCACCTTTCCGTGTGGGGGGGGGGGGATTGCGTGCCTCAAGGATCCGGCGGCCAGACCACCAGGCGGCCGGGGAGAGGTCAGACTAAGAGTGCCTCACTCGTCCTTCCACCCATACGCCCCCATTCCAATCCTCATCTCATCCTAATCCAAGTCCTTCACCTAGTCCTACAACACTAACTATCCATACCATGAGCAGGCAGGGCAACCTCCCCGGTCCTGCCCACCAGCTCCGTTTTATTGGGGTAGCCGAGCCCCCTCGGCCCGTCCCCCGGGGTTGACGGAGTCCTGGAGGTTGAGGTCTCCCGTCGCACGGTGCTAGTTAGACCAACGCACCTCTTTGGTCCCGATATCGCGGAGGGGCGGGCGGGCCCGTGGGGCCTCACGCGGGCCAAGTGGCTAGTCGCCTCTGGCCGGGGACCTGAGATTCTTCCCAGTGTCTGCCGGCCCGGCCGGTTGGGGTCAAAGGGTGCGCGGTGCTGGATCCAGGTCGGGGTGGTGAGTCCCTCTCTCCCGGCCGGGCGAAGGCGCCGCCTGCCCCGTATAGCTCCTCGGGCGCCTGGCGACCTCCCGTTCGCGGGACCCAGGCGTCCCCCTAATAGGGCCCCTTAAGGATGGGGCGCCCGAGGAGCCGAAACTAAGAACAGCGCATGGCACCGACAACAACCAAAAACACTCCTGGTCCCTCTCGTGAGGGTCAGACCACCTGCTCCGGCGGACGTAACACGTTTTCCGCTACCCCGCGAGTCCTCATTCTTCGAGGGAAAACACCGTCTCTTGGTTCTTTGTCCCCCTTTCATAGACGTAACGGATGCGACCGGTTTGGAAAAGTTGTTCGTTGTGAGAAGTTGAAGGATGGAGGGTTGGAGGTGGAGTTTGCGGTGGCTGAGGAAGCGGAGAGAGCGTTGTCGATGGCTAAGTTTGTTCATAGTGTGAGAAAGGGTGGCAAGAAGGTAGACGAAATTATTCCAATATACGTAGAACCCCATAAAACCAAGAACTCGTCGAGAGGTATCACCAATTGTTTTGACTTGAGGGACGTACCGGAGGAAGAGATTGTCGATGGACTAGCAGAATTTGGAGTGATTGGAGCGAGAAAGTTGAAGGTGAGGAGAGGTGCGGAGATGGTCACAACCAACAACACCGTACTAACATTTAACTCGAGCGATCTTCCTGGTGAGATTCGTGTGGGATATGTCCGGGTTAAGGTTCGTATTTTCTTTCCCAACCCTATGAGGTGTTTTAAATGTCAGAAATTCGGTCATACAAACCAGTTTTGTCGTAATCGCCCTGAATGTGGCAAGTGAGCCTCCCAAGGGCACGGAAGTAAGCATTGCTCCTCCGAGACCACCCGTTGCGCAAACTGTGACCCAGGACAGGACCCCCATTCGTCGTATGACAGGACTTGCCCGATCTATCTGAAGGAGAAGGAAATTATTGCTATTAAACACACACAAAAAGTAACATTCCGCGAGGCCAGAGATGTGTATGAACACACTCACCCCAGAATCACCTACGCATCAAAAGCCAAAAGCCAACCCAAGACTGCGTCGAGACCACCGAAATGCCCCCCACCATAAGTAATCCTGCACATGACACAACCGACACGGCAGAGCGCGTTGCTTCGTCGCCAAGGGCACAGGAAGTCGCAGTTACCCCACCCGTTACAGAGCGAGCTCCAAAAGAGTGGCATCGTGTTCAGCGGACTAAGAAGCCCTCTAAGACCTCCACTATCCTCGAATCCTACCCGCCATACCCACCGAACCCAATCCTATCCAGCCTTCCAAAACCACGCCAACTCCCCATCCCCACCACCACAAACCATCTCAGATCCAAAGCTAGGACATCCTATGGTGCATGTGCGCCCTGGAGCCCCAGATGAGCACAGGGTCGCACCGCCCGACATGTCCCAACCCCCCCCGAGCTCCAAGCCTGAGGGCCAGCGCCCACTGGCGACACCTCACTCCACACCATTACCCGCAGCGGCCATGAGACCGCCGGAGACACCTTCCCGTCGAACCGTGCACCCCCCAATATCCTCCCCATCCCCAAATCGCGCAATGAAGCGTGCTCTTCCCGGTGCGGTGTCGCCAAGTGAGTTTGGGAGCCCGCGTTTACGCCCACGAAGCCAAGACCCCCCGACTACAGGACCATGACTTAGTCACTCTTGGCCTTTTACGCTCTTAGGTTAGGACTTCCTCTTTCACTTACTGACAAATGAGTAGTATTCTACAGTGGAACTGTAGAGGTGTGAGAACTAGCATTAACGAATTGCAACATATTTTGCACCGTCGTACACCGGCCGTAATATGCCTACAGGAGACCAAACTATCTCCTGGTGCTTCCTTTTATTTAAGAAACTACTCTGTTTTACGCAAGGACGTCGTCACCCACACTGTGGCACATGGTGGTGTGCTTCTTGCCGTCCACCACTCAGTCCCCTTCCAACAAGTACATCTGAGATCAAACATCCAGGCTGTCGCTGCTCGGATGATAATTAATCGCCGTGTTACCACCATATGCTCCATATACTTACCCCCCAGGAACAATCTTTCCACTTGCAGAACTGCTGCAAGTGGTAAATTAGCTCGCTCCCCCGCTGATCTTATGCGGTGACTTGAACGCACATCATCATGTTTGGGGCTCAGCGAATAGTATTGGTCGTGGACGTGCATTGGAACGTATAATCCGGAATTTTCCACTTGATATTCTTAACACTGGAACTCCAACACACATTACATTGCAAACAGGACAGACCTCTGTGCTGGACCTGACGCTTTGCAGCCCTGAACTTTCTCCCTGTTTAGAGTGGTCGGTGGATGATGATCCAGGTACAAGTGACCATTTTCCCGTTTGGACTCGCTTTATTGATGGTGTGGAAGCTGGTCGACAACCCCCAAGTGGATTTTTGAAAAAGCTGACTGAAGTTCCTTCTAGTCCGATGTCGAGGAGACTCGGCGAGTGCTCCGAAGGATTGGTTTCCATACACATGTTTACAACCACGTTACAAAGTGCTCAGCAATATATTCCTCGTTCGTCGGGCACGCAACGCCGTGTACCAGTCCCCTGGTGGTCTGATAAATGCCGAGATGCATTACGTGCTAGAAAGAAGGCATTCCGTATTTTCAATCGTGACAGCTGCATGGCGAATCTCATAGCTTTCCGCAAGGCAAGGGCACACGTGATGCGCACAATTGCTGACTCCAAGCGACAATCCTGGAAAGCTTATGTCAACACGTTCAACCGTTCCACCTCACTGTCATCGGTGTGGTCCCGCATCAAACGTATCTCAGGCAAACTTACCTATACCCCACTCCCCACACTGCACATAAATGGACAAGATATTATTAATCCGAAGGATGTCGCTAACGAGATGGGATGAGCCTTCTCAGAACGGTAGAAAAATAAAAACAGTAGACGTTTCTCGGAATACAAAGCCCGGTGTGAGGCACCACCCCTTGATTTTACAACAATAGATTCTACCCATTACAACATTCCATTCTCTATTTTTAAACTGACTGCTGCTTTAAGCATCCTTAGGAACGTAGCAGAAGGACCCGACACCTTACACAATGATATTATTAAACATCTGCCGATTACAGCTTTAAACACACTTCTGCAAGTGTTCAACGAAAGGTGCGAAAGGGGAACATTTCCATTGACATGGCGGAGGGCGCGGAGGGCGCTTGTCGCTTGTCAAGCCAAACGAAACTGGAAAGGATCCAATTCACTATCGACCCATATCATTGACCTGTTCTCTTTGCAAATTGTTTGAAAAAATGGTGAACTTGCGACTCATGTGGTTTTTAGAACACAACCATGCACTCACCTCGATACAGAGTGGCTTTCGCAGACATCGTAGCACATTTGACCATATTTTAGCTCTCGATTCCGTTGTACGCCTGAGTTTCATGAAACGATGTCATACCGCTGCCGTATTTTTCGACGTTGACGGCGCTTATGATACCACATGGCGTCATGGTATCCTCATGCAGTTGCACCAAATAGGCATAAGAGGCCCGATGGGGTTTTTCTTCACGAATTTTTTTTAACAAACAGGACATTTCGGGTCAGAATAGGTGGCTACCTCTCTGACACCTTCCAACAGATTTATGGGGTTCCGCAGGGAATTATATTGAGTGTGTTCGCCATTGCCATAAATGATGTGGGTGATGCACTCCCAACATCGGTAGGACGAGCGCTATTCGTGGATGATTTTACAGTATGGTTCTCCTCTCGTACGATGCGGACGGTGGAAAGACAGCTCCATCTAACTGTAGTGAAATTGATGGAGTGGTGTGATAGAACTGGTTTCACTTTATACACCTCAAAGACTACCGCTGTTCACTTCTGTCGGAAACGCCGTTGCACAGACCAAACGATAAGGATGAACGGTCACCTCATACCTTTCAGACCTGCAGTTAAGTTTCTGGGAGTGTGGATGGATCACCATGTTACGTATAAAGCTCACATCACTGACCTTATCAACAAATGTACAAAAGGTCTCCAGGTAATGAGCATCGTTTCCAGGTGTTCATATTGAGCTGACAGATCAGTTTTACTTCTCATGTACCGATCGCTCGTGCGTTCTAAACTTGACTATGGATCATTTATTTATGACTGAGTGAGTGCCACATCCAAGCGCTGTCTCGATGTGATCCACAATTCAGCCCATCGAATCCCCCCCCGACGAGGCACCACCTTTACGCGGTGGGGGGGATTCAGTGCCCCAATGACCCGGCGACCATCATACCGGCGAGGGGTGAGACCATGAGTGCGTCACTTGTCCTTCCGTCCATATTCTCACATTCAAATGCCTATGTCATCCCAACATCCATGCCCTTCATCTTGCCCTGCAACACCAACTATCCGTAATATGAGCGGGCAGGGCAACTTCCCCGGTCCTGCCCACCAGCTCAGTTTTATTGGGGTAGCCGCCCCCCCCCGGGGTTGACGGAGTCCTGGAGGTTGAGGTCCCCCGTCGCACGGTGCTAGTTGGTTGGTTATTTGGACTTAGGGGCGCATCGACTGCTTCAGCCAAACAGCGCCCATCGCACGGTGCTAGTTGTGACGGGGGACTAACACACCTCTTTGGTCCCGATATCCCGGAGGGGCGGGCGGGCCCGCGGGGCCTCACGTGGGCTAAGTGGCTAGTCGCCTCGGGCTGGGGACCTGGGATTCCTCCCAGTGTCTGCTGGCCCGCCCGGCTAGAGTCAAGGGGTGGGCGGCTCTGTAGTGCGGTCGGGGTGGTGAGTCTCTCTCTCTCTCCCGGCCGTGCGAAGGTGCCGCCCGCCCCGTATAGCCTCGCGGACGTCTGGCGTCCTCCCGATGACGGGACAAAGGCCGACAAAGGCCAGTAGGGCCCCACGGTGGTGGGACGTCTGCGGCGCCGAACACAAAAACAACTGCATGGCAAACATCAACCAAAAAACTGTTCCTGGTCCCTCTTACAGTGGCCAGAATAACCGGTCACCTATGGGGGCCGGAGTCGTCTCAACCCAGGAAATACATATTGTAGTAACTCGTCGAAGCCTCGAGTGTTAATTTTTCGTGGACAAGGGAATGATCTCGCGTCGCTGTCACCATTTCAAAGGCATGCGATAAGTTCGGAGAAATTGTTCGTTGCGACAAACTGAAGGATGGCGGACTAGAAGTTGAGTTTGCGGTACCGGAGCAGGCGGAAAAGGCTCTAAACAGTTCCGAACTGGTGTATAGTATGCGCAAGGGAAAGGAAACTCGAAACGTGAAAGTCCCAATTACAGTTGATCCCCACAAAACAAAGGCATCATATGATGCCTATGATGCCACACTTCGCGAGGCATAATAAATTGCTTTGATCTCAAAGACGTGCCGGAGGATGAGATAGTGGATGGGCTATCAGAGTTTGGAGTGGCAGCGGCGAAGAAAATAAAAGTTAGGAGAGGCGGATAATTAATTTCAACCAACAATATCATTCTGACTTTCAATAGAACAGATTTGCCTTCTCAGATACGGGTAGGGTACATTAGTGTTAAGGTGCGCTTTTTCCTCCCGAATCCCATGTGTTGCTTCACGTGTCAACGATATGGACATACAAACAAATTTTGTCGGAACCGTCCCATGTGTTGCAAGTGTGCTTCTCCCGCCCACACAGGCGAGCAGTGTACCACCGAAACACCCTTCTGTGTAAACTGTGGCAAAGGACAAAATCCACACACTTCTTTCGATGGCACCTGGCCTAGCTACACCAAAGAAAAGGAAATTATCTATAAAATACTCAAACAAAGTTACGTTCCGTGAAGCTCGGGATTTATATGAAAAATATCACCCAAAGGTATCGTACGCTTCGAAAGTTAAAAACATTTCCACAGTTTCACAAGTTCCAGTATGCAGTACTGCACAATTGATCGCACAGCTGAGTGCTCTTCTTCGCTCCTTAGGCGTAATTGTTCCCTCTCCAACGAGACAATCTGGGCAGGAACCCCGTTCCGAGGTGTCAGAATGCGGTGCTCCTACATCACTAGCTCCCGAAATGACTCGTATACCAGCCGTTGAACGGGCTCCGGAGAAATAGAGTCTTTCCCAGCTGACCGAGCGGACTGGCAAGCACTCCAACGTCAACCTGCAATCCTTACCCTCCACATCCACCGGCCCCAACCCCACCCATTCCATACGTGAACCTTCCGAAACCACTCCTACTCCCCTCGAGGGCGGGGGGTGGACACTGGTCCAACGGTCCAAGGGGCCTCCCCAGTTCTCATCCAATCCAGGCCCTTCCCCATCTGCCTCAGCACCCTTAAAAAATCCCCACCCATCATGTCCCGTCCCCCCTTAAACCTTCCCTCACCTTCACACTCCACCACCCCATCCAAATCAATCATCTCCACCTCTTCCCTGCCAGACCCTTCCTCCCTTCCGGTGAATCAGACCTCATCACCACCCTCAACTTCCACTTCCGTGCCTGCATCCCCGTCCCGTAATACCCGTCAAATCCAAATACCCGATATCAAACTCCACTATCAGGAGACCGAGAGGCGCGCCCGGGAGGCGAAGAGGGCGCGCCTGGCTCAAATGGAGAGGGCTCGGGCGACGAGCCGCCAAGACCCCGACAAGGCCGACTACCCAATCGCCAAGAAGGCGAATTGAGGGACCGGCGGTAGGCCAGGCTACCTACGACATGGGCCCTCCCCGCCTCCTCCCCGGCTGGGGGCACATAAACGAGGCTTGCCGCCTTCTGGCTCACCACCGGGTCAAGAATCGCCAAACACTCTGCCTAGAACTCAGCTTTAAACTACTTCTACCCAATTCAGCCTCGTCATACTCTCTGGTTTTACAATGGACCTAGTTAAGATGGTGATCTGCGATCAGCTGTGATAAATCTTTTGTGCTTTAAGTATCTTTTTATCACTTGAATGGATGCCTTAAACACAATATTACAGTGGAATTGTAGGGGGATAAGATCTAGTGCCCAGGACTTGCAGGCAGGGTGGGAAACTTGCTTTCCGGGTTTGGAGTCGGAGTGCAAACAGATTTCTCCCGGAGTACATTTTCATGCACATAATATTTTTCAGGCATGGAATCTATTTGACGGCAACCGACGAGAAAAGCATATGTACCTAGTCAGAGTCTACGTAATAGGCATAATGCACATCATTTTTGGTCACATCAAAGCATAGAAACAAAGAAGTGAGCAATGGAAGGCACCACAAGACAGTGAGTTGTGATCAGCTCAGCTTTGTCTCTCATAACTCACAGGAGCAATGCGCCTTCCTTTCTCTGTTGGTCTCAGCATAGTGCTAGGCAAAATGAAAAAACAAATAATTAACGGTTCACCCTCAGCTCAGATCGTACACCTACCTACATACACAGCCAATTCAATGCACGATACGGACCCACAACACTACCTCACACGCAGTTGGAATCGAGGGCGGTGCGCAGAGGATCAGTCAAGGTCTTGTGTTTGCGGCATTACGATGTTAAGTGTTCAAAACACGTGTTCAAAGTTGCTAATGGTTATGACGTCATTTAAAAAATACCTTGCATTGATTGGCTAAAGGACAGTTTTCGTAACAGAAAATGCCAACGCAGCAAATTCCGATCGGCGGCCTCCGCTGCACTCCGGAAGCGACTCTTAAAGCAGTCAGTTTTTCCCACTATAGGGTGGCTCGAAAGCAGGTTTCTGGAGACGCACCGGCCGAATTTGTAGCGACCGGAGGCCATTATATTCAGTGCGCATGCGCGAAGTTTGGCGCGTTGTCGTCGGTATTTCCCCTGTTTGTGGTTTCGTGTGGTGTGTGTTCGGTTGCTGTCTGTGTGCTTGATGGTACGAAAAGTGTATAGTTATTTGGTAACCGTAAGTAGAATAACATATTTGGTGGATATTTTCTTCAATCCTGTATTAGTTTTTTAGTAGTATTTTTGTCCTTCTGTATGTTTGTGTCGGAGTACATGTGGAGCCCATTCTATCCAGTATGAATCCGGAGTGCAAAAATGTTTTAAGAGATGAAATCTCTTAAGAAGTGCCTTAATTCCCACCCTGCTTGCAGGTGGTGCTAAGACGACACTGTCCGATTGCGGTGTGTCTCCAGGAAACAAAGCTTACAGGAAACTACAATTACACGATCAAGAATTACCAAGTATTACGCAAGGACATACCAACCGACACCGTAGCACATGGTGGTGTGTTGCCGGCGGTACACTGCAGCGTACCCGGGCAACAGCTATATTTAAATACAACTTTGCAGGCTATCGCCGCACGTATTCATCTTAGCCATAGACTGGTGTCAGTGTGTTCACTATATCTACCTCCCGGGACTGGATTTCCCGCATCGGAAGTCAGACATCTGATATCTCAACTCCCACAACCATTTTTGATTTTAGGATATTTCAACTCTCATCACACCGTCTGGGGATGTGAGTGTTAACGCCCGCGGACAAGTTTTACACCCACTACTATTAAACGAAGCTATATGTGTGTTAAACACAGGTACACATACACATTTCACTCTACCCTCGGGTCATTCATCGGCACTGGACCTGAGTCTTGCGAGCCCGCAACTAGTGGATTCATTTGAGTGGTCGGTACACACCGATCCTCTTGGTAGCGACCATTTTCCTGTGTGGCTATCTTATCGTGATGGGTCGGTTCTTGCTTCTAGACCTCGTTGGAATCTCAGGAAAGCGGATTGGACACTGTCCGCAGATAAAATGGAGACCCTTGTCGATGCGGACTGTGAACTATCTCCTCCAACTGTAGAAGAGTTCACCTCTACAATTCTACAATCTACAATCAGCAGAAGGAACTGTTCCGCGCACCACAGGCACTCCTCTTCGCACCCCTGTCCCGTGGTGGACGGACGCCTGTCGCGACGCTATACGGACGCGTAGGCGAGGTTTCAGGGCCTTCGACAAACGAAGCACAACTGCTAATCTTGTAGTATTTAGACAAGCACGTGCCCTCGCGCGTCGTACCATCCGGGAGGCCGAGCGAGTCTCCTGGAGAGAGTATGTGAGCAAACTCTCACGTTTTTCGGCCATATCACAAGTATGGTCACAGGACATTATGAGTCGTTGGCACTCCCGGTTGTTTTAGATGTTGCTGGACGACGGATTATGCACCCTGCCGAGGTGGCTAACGAAATTGTGGAAGTATTGTCGGAAAGACGTCGCGTGGACCTGGACGCAAAATTCCTCCGTTTCAAACGTCGCTGCGAGGAAACATCGATAGACTTTTCAACCTCCGTTCCACTAAATCATAACCAATCTTTTACATTAGCCGAACTACCATCAGCCATAAACTCCCTGCAGAACGTGTCGGAAGGACTGGGCTGCGTCCATAATAGTATGCTAAAACACCTGCCAGTGAACTCCGTCCATGAACTCTTATGTGTATTTAATAAACTTTGGCATAGCGGCAACTTTCCGTCTTCCTGGCGGGAGGCCATTGTGGTGCCTCTGCTTAAACCTGGAAAGAATGCATATGATCCACATAGTTATAAGCCTATTCCACTCACATCTTCATTATGTAAGCTTTTTGAGAAGCTGGTCAATGTCAGACTGGCATGGTTCCTAGAAACAAATAACATTTTAGCTAGCAAATAACGCCCAGTGTGGTTTTAGGAAGTATCGCAGTACAGTAGACCACATTTTTGCTCTCGACACTACTGTACGCATTGGCCTTAAGGAAAAACGACATGTTGGGGCCATATTTTTCGACATAGAGCAAGCGTATGATACTACATGGCGGTACGGTATCTTGAAGAAAGTGTTTAACTGTGGGATTCGTGGTGCGATGGGTATCTTTATCAACAATTTCCTATGTGATCGGTTTTTCCAGGTTATAATTAGTAACCGCCTTTCTCGACGTTTTACACAAGATAACGGTATACCACAATGCAGCGTTCTAAGTGTCGCATTGTTTGCTATCATGATAAACGATATTGGGAATTGTCTACCACAGTCCATCGGTCGGTCCCTCTTTGTAGATGATCTTGCGATTTGGTCCTGAGGCGCTAGCACTCATTCTGTGGAGCGGCAGTTGCAACTGACGGTGAATCGACTTGAAAGGTGGAGTTTTCAAATGGACTTATGTTTTCCAAATCGAAGACTGTGGATGTTCATTTTTGTCGTCGTCGACCATGCCCCGATTTTTCAGTGAAAATGTTTGGCACGGTGATCCCTGCCAAACCAGTTTGGAAGTTTTTGGAGTGCACTTCGACAATCGCCTGACATATCGGGAACACTTTATAATTCTTAGGGATAGATGTTTTAAGTCATTGAATATCTTGAAATGTGAGGCGAGAACTTCATATGGTCCAGACCGTAAGACATTACTGCTTTTTTACAGATCACTCATCCGCTCCAAGCTTGACTATGGCTGCTTCGTTTACGACTCGGCTTGTACATCTGATAAGCGAACGTTGCATGTTGTGCACAACGCAGCCTTGCGAATTGCCACTGGTGCATTTCGAACGTCCCCTACGGCAAGCCTTCTGGTTGAAGCGCATGAGCCACCCCTTGCCTTGCGGCGTATCATGCTTGGAATGAGATACGCATGCAAGCTCTCACAATTTCCAAACCACCCCACACATGATATGCTGTTTTTGTCACGCATTGTGAACCTATTCCATGGATTGTCTAATCGGCGTTCGTCACCTTTCTGTATCAGGCTCTATGATGCACTGCGTCTAAGTGGAATCACTTTTCGTAACGTGATCAAACTGAGCGCTCTGGATACTCCTCCCTGGGAGTTACGGGCGCCGAAAATCGATGTTACACTGAGTGAAAACTACAAACATGATACTCTACCTCAAGAGTTCCGAATTAAAGCACTGGACTTCATTGCGTCCTACGTCGGCTACAAGACAACATACACGGACGGTTCAAAGATCGAAGCTGGTGTTGGCTCGGCGTTTGTTAGCGGCTCCGCCACACAATCTTTTACGCTACCTGTGCAGGCATCCGTCTTCACATCGGAATTGGTGGCCATTAACAAAGCATTGTGCTTTATACAAGTATCTGACGAAACATTGCACCTCATCCGAACAGAAAGTCTTAGTGGCCTTATGGCACTTAGATCTTTTAATTCATCACACTCCATCGTCCAGGAAATAGTTTTACGGTTGACGTCACTACGTGCAGATGGTAAGACCATCGTTATGTGTTGGATTCCGAGCCACGTCGGTATATTGGGGAATGAGGCTGCTGACGCGGCTGCAAAGCGAGCAGCGCAGAAACCGTGTACACGGTATATGGCCATTCCTGCTGGAGATATATATCCAGTCATTCACAATTATGTTTTTTTTTTCGTGAGTGGCAGGTGCTTTGGGATGCGATCGGTGAAAAAAGCTTAGGACAATTAAGCCTAGCATCGGCCAGTGGTCCTCGTGCTCGCGTAGGACTAGGCGAGACGAGGTGACACAGTGCCGCCTACGTATTGGCCATACTTACGCAACTCACAGATATCTTCTTTGTGGTGATGATATGCCCATGTGCCCCAGTTAGTTAGTTATTTATTAGGGCTTTAGGGCGCATCGACTACATTGGTCATGTAGCGCCCATAACACAGCTTACTTACACGTCGATATATCACACATCCTAGCTAGTTAAGCTTGCATAATAATAGTCGACACAACGAATCGTACATCTTTAAAAAAAGAAAAAAGAAAACAATATTCAACATTTTCAACTTGGTGCATATATTACTGAAAATGATATTTCAGCGAGGTAGTCAAATAGTCGCCCTGATCGAACAATATCCAAGTCGTTGCCTAAAACCTCGCTGAGTGACAAAGACTGAGCACGCCCAAAGTGACGTTTACGCTCCTCCTCGTAGCCGGGACAGGACAGCAAGACATGCCGCACAGATAGGCGGGCGTGACATCTGGGGCAACGTGGCACGTCATCACCAGTTAGCAGGTAAGAGTGAGTGGCATATGTATGTCCAATTCTCAAGCGACATAGTGCCACCTCATCTCGCCTGATCCTACGCGAGCACGAACTCCATTTTCCGAGGAGATTCTTGATCGCCTTCAACTTGTTGTCGGGTATTGCGTTCCACGAGCCTTGCCACTTTGTGAGCATAAAGTCAGAAATGGTTCGAAAGTGGTCACGGGCAGGGAGTGGTAGAGTTCGTGAACATGGAGCTTGCGTCGCTCGTTTTGCAGCAGCATCAGCAAGGTCATTTCCTGGGATGCCCACGTGCCCATGTGCCCCAGATGCCAGGGACGTCTTTCAGTGCGTCATATCTTAACCTCATGTCCTCAGCTTTCTTAATGTTTACAAGTACTACTTTAGTCGATCGCAGACACTATCAATTCGTGATGTTCTTGGGGATGACTCGGTCGCGATCAATTCTGGTAAATTGTTCCACTTTCTTTCGGAGGTAAACTTCGTTTCTATATATTCTCCTGTCTAATCCCCTGTACGTGAGCAAGTCCGCACGGTACGATTGTTTCGGATTGACGCAGTTTAAATAGTTGAGTTATGGGCGCTGTATAGCCACTGCAGTTGATGCGCCCTAAAACCCAAATAACCAACTAACTAACTAACAGCCCTTCGCATCGTTACTGGAGCCTTCCGCACCTCACCGGCTGCTAGTGTAATGGTAGGAGTAGACGAGCCACCTCTTGCACTACGCCATAAGTTATTGGGCGCGAGATATGCATGCAATGTTGCTCAAAACCGGAACCATCCAGCCTATCGGTGGATTTTCGCAGGGACGTCAAGTGCACGTCACATTACTCAGCGTGGATTACCGTTTTCCTCTCGTATGTCCCCGATTCTTCGAGAATGTAATATCCGGCCGCGTTCCGTAACACGTGTAATCACTCCGAGCACTCCCCCTTGACATGTTGTTCTCACTTCTAGTGAAAACTGACATGACTCTAACCTGCTCAAAGAAAGGGCAGGTAAGCCCGGAGGAACTCCGCATGTTAGCATTGGAAAAAATACACGAATATCACGACTTTTCACGCATTTACACAGACGGCTCAAAGGCGGCCTCTGGTGTCGGGTGTGCTTTGGTAAGTAGACAAGGTGTTCGATCTTTTTGTTTACCGATGCAAACATCGATTTTTACTGCCGAACTGTATGCCATTTTGCAAGCCCTCTATTTTATACAGAAAGACCGGTCCACAAAACATGTGGTTTTCACAGACTCTGAGCAGTCTCCTGGCACTGAACACCTTTAACCAGGATAACACACTTGTTCGGAGGATTACCAAAGTCGTAAAATCCCTAGATGACGTCGGCAGAAATATCGTGTTCTGTTGGATTCCCAGCCATGTTGGGCTCACGGGAAACGAAGCTGCCGACATTACCGCCAAACACGCCATTGGTAATGGCGATGTGGTCAGTCTACGGCTCCCTCCAAGGGATCTATACCCCGCTATATTATCAAATATACGGTCAGAATGGCAACGAACCTGGAATTCCAAGTGTAGTAAGCTCAGAGTTTTAAAACCGACACTAGGAAAGTGGCTGTCCTCTCATCGAACCAAACGCCGGGAAGAAGTAATACTCTGCCAATTGAGAATAGGTCATACATTCGCAACACACAGTTACATGCTTACTGGTGACGATCGACCTCTATGCCCGCGCTGCTCTTACCCGCTTACCGTCTACCATGTTTTAGTTGGCTGTATACTACTAGATCCTCTACGACGGTAGATTTTAGGGCGGTTGAATACAGACTCCTCTTTACGTATGCTTATAGGGAACGACTCTGAGGTCGTGGCGTCTGGGAATATTTTAACGTTCATTCGACAAGCTCGCCTGGACTGTTCAACTGTTCAAGGTCAAAGGTTTGGGCAATATTTTCGTGCGCTCCTTGCCGTCCGGCTACCAATGCTGAAAGAGTACGGGAAATTTTCAGCGCGTTACAATTATGCAGTTCGAATCACAATGCGCCTACTTTGATGTTGCCATCAGCTCTATTGCGACGGTTTTTCCAGGATTATGGCCTCAATGAACCATGTGTTTAATTTGACGTTTATGGAAACATTCACGTGGATATGTGCCTGTGTCATTGTTTTTCATGATTCTACACTGGCCCCGGAAGTGGAATCAGGAGATTGAGTCGTGCCCCGTCGTCAGTGGTCACACCGATACCCAGCAATATGATCGCAGCGATGGCGACGCCATGCGGTGAGGTAACAGGAAACCGACCGACTCCTTTCACTCGGCCGGCGAAGATGAAACCGCTTGCCACACCGACCTTGATAAAGACAACGTGAAGCCCAGCCGTGTACAAGAAATACACAGAAATCCAGTGTGGACAAGATGGCGGCGGCCATCGCCGTCATGGTTGCCACCATGCCGGTGGCAGTCGGAGGCTGACACTGGACGTGTTTCAGGCGTATCTGATCGCGATGGTGTGGTCGTGCTACCGCTACCTGCTGACGCGCCAGGCGGGCCCGGCGTCGGCCGCCGAGCCGGAGCCGGCTATCGCCCTGCCTAACTACGAGCTCACCTTGGGCGACTCGCGCTTCTCCAAGGTCGACCTGGCCAACTACCCGACGCCGCCGCCCAGCTACGACGCGGCCACCAGCGCCAAATAGACGGCCGCGGCAGCGGCGGGCGCTGCGCGGCGCGTGTGCTCCGGTCGGCGGCGGGTCGGGGGTGGTGGTGACATCGTCACGTGGTGCAGTCGGGAGCGGGGCGGTACAGCGGTGACATCATCACTTGGCGCTGCCGGCGGCGGGGCGAGGGTGGCGGTGACGTCACTTGGCGCTGCCGGCAGCGGGGCGGTACGGCGGTGACATCGTCCTACGTGGCGCTGCCGGCTCCGGCGTGGGATCACCACAAGCGGCCGACCCGTCGGTGGCAACCGCGCAGCCGCGCCGGCAGCGGACAGCGGCGGCGCACCTTTAGAATTGCTCGGGTTGACGCTAGTCCTGTCGGCGGCGTGGCGATAGGACTAGCGCTCGGATTTACGCTAGGCTTAGTGTGCTAGCGAGGTTTGAACTTGTTGGAGCGGGATCGGGCGGCGCGACGGTCGACATCTCCGGGCGAGCAGGTTGTGTCGGTCGGCGGCCGGTGGCGGCGCCGCTTCCGGCTGTGAGTGAAGCGGGCGCGCGATGTTTGGGTCTGGCAGTACCGTCGCGCAGCCGACACGAGGTGGCTGGATGTGCTTCGTGACAGACTGAGGCGTGTCTCGCGACCGGGCTGTCAAGACGGCTAGGTGTGGTCGGTGTTCTTCACTGTACAGCGCATCACTCGGGCGCGGTTTATTTTGTCTCTCGTGGCGTCGGCTGTGTGCCGAGGTAGGCGCGGGCCGCCTGCTCACGTCCCATGCGACCTGCGAGACGGTCGGCGTAGCCGCCCCACATGCTCCAGCATTTACTGCTGGACTAGAGGAACTTTAGGGCGTGGTTGTGACGCACATTGTCGTACACCGTCTCGGAGCCGACGTTTGATTCTTTTTCGGCGATGAATAAACGTAAAAGAAATGTTTCCTGCGTGTTTGAAGCATGAGTATTATTAATGTATTCGACTGGGATTATGCGTTGCTACTGTATAGCACATCGGCTCTGGCTTCGGATGTGTTGATTACAGCCGTGGGTTCTCGACAGCTTTCGTGAGTGGTTCTACGTTATCGTTGGTTTGACCAGCATATGTACCAGTGTTTGCTACGGAACCTTTGGCTATTGCCAGAGAAAGAGGAGTATTTTCATAATTCTCACCGGATTCCGTTGTTTTTATCCATCGAACCAATTCATTCATCCAGAGCATGCTATTACTTCAGTCTTCCCCAGCCGCGGGTGGACGCACCCTCGTGCTTTGCTTGGTACCGAGCCGCGTGGGCACCGTGGACAACGGGCCCGCTGATTAACACTCGCACGTCCGGCGGTCGGCGCCATCTTCGCATGTCCGGGGGGGGGGGCAGATGTCTGCCCCCTAAGATCTCTGGAATTATGCTAGCTAGCGACAAACGGAAACGACATTGGATAGCTGGTGACGGGCTCTATCGAAAGTGTTTCGGTCATTTTTTGTCCGCTAAGGTCAATATTCAGGTCACTGGGCCATCATAGGACAAATTCGACCAGATCAGGTGGGACACAGATATTGACACATCCCAGCACCTGTAACATATAGAAACAAACGATGGACGCTATTCGACAGTCCTTGAAATGCGCTACCGACAATAGGCGGTGTAATTTAAGGTCAGGTCAATCGAACCTCAGATCAAGGCCATTAAGTCATGACCTCAGGTCAAGGTCATGAAGTCGCCTAGGGAGGTCGTGTAATGTATCAATCGACACGTCTTGGCGATACAAGCACAATGTCTGTAATTTCAGCCTTCTAACTCAATGCAGCGCGATATAATGCGCAGAAATGTGTAGTGATCTCAGGTGACCTCAGAGACCTTTGTGAGGTCACTGAGCAAAAATGTCAGCGGTAACATTCAGCATAGCTACAATCTACATGCCACAACCGTTGTGAGGTCATTCCGAGAGGAAATATGTAACCTGGAAACATTTGTGTATTTTACCATAGCTCTATAATGGGGAAGCCATGACCGCGACATGACCTAAGATCAATGCTACGAAAAAAACCGATATACATATTATGGTCCCTGATGAGACCATGACATGTTATAAGCTTGAAATCAATCGCCCAATTATTGTGGAAGTTATCCCACCTAGAACTCCGTGTGTAGTTGGGTCACTTCGCCTGACCTGGTGACCTGATCTGAGGTGACCCACTATTAAAAATGTATGAGGATATGCAGAAACGATGAATGAACAGCTATGCGAGGTTTGGCCTTACTAACCCGATTAGTTTGGCGGCAAATGAGGAAAAATCGGAGGGGGCAGATATCTCCCCCGGACTTGCGCGTGTTAAGTGGCCGAACTTAATGGCATATATGTCGTGGTGAATGTCCGGCTTCTACGACACGGTGGTGCATTTGTCTCATCTATATTTGCTTCAGAAACGCACGGAAAGATAAACGTATCAGGCAGCCAGTACTGCCAACGCCTGGTACCAATAGCAAATGCACGCGGACGCGTACACACACATCACGTCTCGGGGATACACCACAGAGGCCAGTGCACACAGCCAGGCCCCCTACCACGATGACATGTCATAGCCAGAGGTTCATCGCCGGTATGGTGAACGACATGGCGCCGCGTCACGATGGAGTTGGTTGTGTCACAGCGGCACATAGTAGGCCGATAGGTCACCGTGGCTGAGCGGTGTGCGTCACAATAAGCTGGGGTCAGTCATGCGCACACCATACATGTCCAACGGCCCTCACAATTCAGAACAAACACCACTGAGTAGCAACGCAATATCTGGAGTTCCCTGACGGTCTGGAGTCTGGAGTTCTAGGGTTCTCTTACGACGCATTCAATCGCTAGGTAATATAGCGTCGTCAACCTCTCAAGCCGATTGGTCGCGGGTGGACTCGGTAATGCGAGATTCGAACCCACAATCTTACGATCAAGAGTCCGACGCTCTACCAACTGAGCTACCGCGGCACGGCCTGGATGTGTCACACGTCCAGATGTGCTCAAAGAGTGCAAATTGGAAGGCGGACGAGGACTATGGACGTTGTGACCGCTGGAAATTCTGGACGCCTACGATCTCGGAAGTACCAGATATTGCGGTAAGAGAAGAAGTGCGACCGATTACCCAAAGGCCAAGCGTCCAGGAGCATTTACTGCCTAGTGCCATTTTTACTGTTTCTTGGACGTACAGGCTTCTGGATATTCTGTCACTTTGCAGTGGTTTTCATGCTGAACATGATGGTCGCTGGTCGCTGATGCTCGTCCCAACGACACCCCGGCTGGTACCGTAGCCGCCGCCACTAGTACGAACTCCCCAACAGTCGGCTACGTGACGCTACCCTGACGGCTGGTGGCCGGTAACCACCCGGCCGGCCACGCGACACTGTCCGCTGGGAGGCGATGGTGCCGGCGCAGCACTGCCGCCCCGACACACTCGCGTACACACCACACAACGCAGAGTCCGCCGCGAGAGACGACCACTCACGCCACGTAGTTGTATGTGTTGGGACTGTCCTTGTCGCGCTCCATGTAGTCGCGGTCGATCAGCGACTCGATCCGCTTCTTGAGGTCGGTCGGCTGCCGCGCCAGGACGTTCGACGTCAGTCACAAACAACAGAGGCCAACCGTACACAATATTCACATTTCAACATTACAGACATTGACTTACCGCCACACGGGCCGGGTAACAACTGGACTGGAATACGCTATGCTATTCCTGGCCTAACGAGGCTCGTGAGGGTTTCGAGGCGCTTGGGAAAGTGGTTGATTTTTTTTTAAACGCTTTTCACTACTCGTTCCACATGCACATCTATCGAGTAAGATTCACGCAATGCTGGGGGCTTATCTTGCAACCTGGCTAATCGGAAAGCAACAAGCCACTAGCTGAATAGTTTGCAGTTACAGACACCTAATATACACGACGAAAAAGGCGCGATGGGGAGGGGGAGCATGCATGTTGCCAACAGAAAGGCAATATGGACTGATGGTCTCAACAGAAAGGGGACCGGCGAGGGGTGGGTGGAGGTATCCAAGTTCCCAACAGAAAGGCGATGGTGGAGGGGGGCGTACAGGGTCCCAACAGAAAGGCGACGTTCATCCAGGGTTTCAACAGAAAGGCAACGGATGGGTGGGGAACGTCCCAACAATAAGGTGGGTTAGAGTCCCACCTGTCGGCATTCTTCTCCCGCCACTAATCGGCGCCAGCTATTGACGACCCGTCAACTGTTGTGAGCCAACAGCTGACGAGTCACACAACCAATAACCATACCACCAAAAGGATGCGACCGTTCCCAGATTTCAAACAACAACTGAACGTGAGTAGTGTTAGTTATTAGGGGTTTAGGGCGCATCAACTGCAGTGGTTATACAGCGCCCGTGAACGCGAGTAGTGACACCAGGTACAAGAATCAGCGGCATCAGATCGCAATGCCACTCTGATCCGCCCACAGATCAACCAAATATTATCCCATTCGTAAACGCTCTCTTCCCCCTTCTCTCTCTGGGGACGAGTAGCCAAGGGGTAAGTCACTCGTCTCACAATCGAAAGGTTATGGGTTCGAATCTCACCTGTCGCTACTCTTCGCCCGCGACCAATCGGCGTGAGACATTGGCGACACTACATGACTCAACGGTCGAAGTGTCGTAAAACCGACGACCAAACACCCCATCTCTCTCTCTCTCTCTCTCTCTCTCTCTCTCTCTCTCTCTCTCTCTCTCTCTCTCTCTCTCTCTCTCTCTCTCTCTCTCTCTCTCTCTCTCTCTCTCTCTCTCTCTCTCTTTTCTTTTTTTTTTTTCTCTCTCTCTCTCTCTCTCTCTCGCTCTCTTTTTTTCTCTCTCTCCACTAGCATATTCTGCACAGTACTGGGTATGACGGCGGGCGGTTACCTTGACTTGAAACTGTGACTTGAGCTGGTGGTACAGCTCGGAGATGAGCAGGCTGTGGGAGAGCGACTTGCGCATCTTCATGATGCGCACGATGGCCGCGTCTATCTGGTACTGACGGTCCTGGAACACACGCTCTTCCGTGTCCTTCTGCTCCTCCGTCTGCAAATCGCAGGGACGGCGTCACACACAGGACCACATGTGCGATGGCAGCATGTGGACATCGACAGACATGAATACCGACACACGGCAGAAAGACATCGTCCCAGGGGTGTCGATTTTTGAAAATCATTGGGGGGGGGCGAAGTTTATTCGATTCCCTCCCCCAAAAAAGTCATCGGATTTCGCCCACTATATTTTCAGACCTGAATAACTCTGATTTGTATTTGACAATGTGTATGTTCATGTTCATTCAGCATCCTCGCCAACGGGAAAATCGTCCAGCAACAGGTGAAGCCACATAAACAAAAGATCAATGGACAGTACATATCAACATCAAAACTGTTGTGGTGTGGATTGGAGTTTAAGGGCGCGTCGACATCTAGGGTCATTTTGCGCCCATAACATGAAGACTGGGTCATAGCATGCGACTACAGTGTTACACAGTAGACTCGGGTCCAACGTCATCGTCAACGTCATCTATATCCTCAACGCCACCGTCACCATCCCGTCACTCCACACACCAACAAACACACAACGGCTTAAATCAAATATGTATGCGCCCATATGTAGGCGCATACATTTATTACATACACCGGCCTTGATGGAGCATTGGAGCACAGCAGGCTTGAACTGTGATGACGACGGGTGAAGGTATTTCCTCGGTGCCTAACATTAGGAAGGGTGAAGCCAAAGCTTTGGTGGGGCGAGTTCAGGTTCGGGAAGGGGCTTCCACAAAATCCTAGCAATCGAAAACAATGTCCTCTGATCAAACATGTGCATTTATTTAGTCATCGTGATCGCCGAGTCTAGTCAGTCACCACACACGACACCAAACAAACTAAAATGCACAACAGATCACATACATCAATCAACGCAATCGTTCTACTTTTTATTTTTACAACCATTTAAAAACTCCACCCGTACCCAACGGCGAAACCAATTGCAAGAGTAGGCCACACTGGGCACACGCCTCTCCGATCACGGCCAAGGAGTCCGAAAAGGTCAGTCCAGGAGATTCACAGAAGTGCCATCCGATGGTCTTGAAATGGACATGTCGGCTCGAATTGTTTCTTTGCTCTAGAGTCGGAAATATAAAGTACAAAACTTCCGAAAATGGGAATAATATCAGAAATCAACAGTTTTCAAATCTGTGGAATTGGAATGGTCCACGCACGAGGTGTGTCGGAACAGGAACATTTTTACTGCAACCCTGTTGGTATGTTTAATCCTCTCCCTCCAAAAGGTTAAGTGCGGAGTCTTGTATACCTTTGGTCGTGCTTGGACCCACCATATTTATCTTTTTCACCTTATTCCCCAATCTGAGTTCTAATTCCCCTTGAAATTGACTTGGAACGGATAATTTTTCGAGTTAGGGGTCGCTAAAATTCAAAATTTTTATCAGCGCCAGACCACAAATGTCGGTGCTGATGCGCTTTCCGTATATTGGCAAAAAGGAAGTGTTCTTGGCAAAACTAGCGACTTGTTAGACATACATTGTTATGCTAGATTGCTTCAAAGCAATATTAGGTAGCCGAGGTCAAGTCAGGTCAAGTACATGACAGGCTAATGGAACCAACCTCGGTCAACTGGAATGTTGTCATAAATGCAAATGACTGTCATGCATGTTGATTGATGCCACTTTGCATGTTACTCCCTAAACATCCAGAAATCTACTGCTTGTCATTGTGTGCCTAAGCGTTCCCATACTTTATTCCTCTATTTCACTCCTTTCTTTGCTAAGCCGATTGTGCCAACCCGCTCAACGGAGCAATCGGGTAGGCAGCCCGGTTCCGGTAACTAGAGCAGGTAATGACCTGATAAAGTGCCCCTATATAGGTGACCTAAGGTGAAATGGCGGATCTGGCATCTGTATTGCATCATTAGTAATGTCCAAAACATCATTAATGCCAATTTTGGAGCATCTAAACACAATCACAGTGATCCATAACAATGATAAGCCAAGCCACGCAAAACCAGAAAATTTTGCTATTTTGACCTCATTTGACCTTCAAGATAGTGACCTGTCATGAAATTTGCACACAATAGAGTTCACAATGGCGCCCATTTATCCTGCGAATTTCGTTGCTCTAGCCTTAATAGGAGCCGAGATCTTGGGGGGCAGAATCCGCCCCCTCCAGTGCGAGTAATTTGCAGAGGCCCTCCAGGGCGCGTGTTAACAAGCACCCTAAAAGGGGGGGGGGCGAAATCCGCCCACCCCTGCGTTTTTTTTTTGTTGTATATAACTCCAGACTTTACCGGGCGATATGCGCAATTGTTTGCGTACCTGCTTAGAAATGACCGGCAAGTTGTTTAAAGCTAGAAAAACGAAAACCGTCCGGAAATGTTTCGATTTAGGGGTCGTTAAATAAATTTAAAAAATTGAGAGCCAAACCACGAAAATCGGCGCTGATGCGCTTCCCGTATATCGGGAAAATGGAAGTGTTCTTGGAAACACTAGTGACTTGTTTGATGTATATTATGCTTTATAGTTTCAAAATCATGTTAGGTCACCGAGGTCAAGTCAATTCAAGTTCATGGCAGGTTAATGGAACTAAACTTGGTCAACTGGAATGTTGTCATAAACGCAAATGACTGTCATGCGATTGATGTCACCTTGCATGTTACAACCTACACATCCTGAAAAATACTGTTTGCCATTGTTGTAGGAGTAGTCGGGCGGGTAGCCCGGTTTCGGTAACTGGAGCAAGTAATGACCTGATAAAATTGTTATATAGGTGACCTGAGGTCAAATTCCAGGTCCAGCATCTGTGTTGCATCATTGGTAATGTCCAAAACATCATTGATGCCCATTTTGGAGCACTTAAACACAATCACCGGGCTCCATAACAATGACGAGCCAAGACACCAAAAGCCAGACATTTTTGATATTGTTACCTCATTTGACCTCGAATATATTGACCTAAGGTCATTCAATTTGCACAAAATAGAGATCACCACCGTGCCCATCTACCTTGCGAATTCCGTTGCTCTAGCTTTGATAGGAGCCGAGATCTCGGGGGGGGGGCGGAATCCGCCCCCTCTATTGCGCTTAATTTTCAGAGGCCCTCCAGGGCGCGTGTTAAGTCACTTGTGGAACATCTATTTCTCCTACAGCAGTACTCATTTCCTCAGCTTCCTATTGAAGACATTGCAAGCTATGTAACCTAACCTACACCTATGTGTAAATTATTAAGCTAGCCTGAACCTATTGATAATTGACACGATTGTGCTAAACGATGGTGATGGTGATGGTGTGAAACATGTCAATGGAATGGCGATGGTGATGAAATGGATAGTTGTTGACAAAGATGATTGATAGTGCATTATATTTGATGCGATAAACTATCTGCTGGTATATGCTAGGTTAGTTTGCAGCACTCTCCGTGGCATGTGAGAATGGTCCGAGGAAATAAGTGCCGCATTAGGGGAAATCATTCCTTGATATGTGTACAAGTGCTTGTTGGCGACCCAGGTTGCAATGTGTTGAGATCTAATTGGGAATCAGTCAGGAAAACCAGTCAGGTTATGGTTGTCTAATTTGAAACTACCAAGGTATTGCCCGCTCACATCCCAGTTACATGGAAACCTCGATTCCAATTACAGTTACATACTAATTATTCATGCAAGATGAAACTAACCGTAAATCAAAACTAGCATTCAATAGATGAATATATTATCTCTTGATTTCAAAATGTGCGTTCAAGGATGATACAGTTTTTGCGCACATGCTACATATAAAGATAATTTTAATCAGATGCATAGCACTGATACTAAACTTTCCTGGAGTCAGGGTCAGGTAGAGTGGGCTGTTCAGGGTTGGGGTATTGGTCAATGTGCTTTTATGAAGTCGAGTGAATGTGTGTATGTATGCATGTGGGATTCTGAAAAGCACCAGTTTTAATATTTGAACCTGGACACTGGGGGCTTGTACACTTGTGTACTTTTAATTTTAAAGCAATCATCAACTTGATGAATTTGATCATATCATGTCAAGGTTGCAGTAACTTGAGGCTGGGATTGTATGATATTTCAATAGCATACATATATCACAACAATCTATCTGTACCACATGTTATGAAAGATGATTGGCCGTTAAAAAAAAACCTTGGCAATGCTGCTCCCTGGTCCCTTGATCAACAGGAAGACCTTAGTAATGTGAACCCTAACACAACAAAAGTTTCATACAAAATGAACTATAGGCAAATGTTTATTGTAGAATCACAGCTTGAACGTACAATATTGCAGTGACCTTTGGTTAACACGCTATGCAATTAGTTAATGATTATTCTTTCTGAATATGTGATCATCATGAGTTGATGTTCTTGGCAAGTTAATCATTAGTACATTGGAAGCCTTCCAAGATGACACTGATGCTAATCAAGCATGTAACAAACTTATTAAGGCATATGAAACGGGTATTAATAAATTATCTAAAACTTCTACACGCAGTAGAAGAAAGAATCCAATTAATCCATGGATAACCCCTGCACTTCTCTGTTCAATTAAGACAAAACATAAACTATATGCAAAATATATTAGGAATATAATTTTACTGAATGAAAATAAATACTAAATGTAAGGAACATGCTTTGCAATGTACTTAGGGGTGCGAAACGATTATGTTACAAGAGGGCATTCCAGGATAGCAAAGGTGATGGCAAAAACATGTAAGTATTTGAATTAAATTATAAACAAGAATGAATTGCACAGTTCCTCCAATGTGCTTTGTCGATAACTCTGGGGCTACCTGTGTAAATGAACAAATACCTGATAAATTTAATACATTTTTTTCAACGATAGGTAGTGAGTTGGAAACAAATACCTGTAACACACATAAGTCCATTATATTATCTTACGCAGCCTAATTTTGCAAGCATTAACAATATTCCTTCTGTCAATGATGCTCAAATTCAAGACATTATTAAGTCTTTAAACCCTGTTGGTGGAGATATGGATAAAATGAGTACAACAATTTTGATTGGGACAATTTGATTTGATAAAGTATTTTGCAAAATCTATCATATTTCTTTAATCTTTGTCTGAACACTGCAATATTCCCTGATACATTAAAATATGCAGTTATAATTCCTGTATATAAATCAGGGAAAAATAATAAATTTACTAATTATAGGTCAATCCCTTTACTACCAGTATTTTCCAAAGTACTGGAAAGATTAATACACCTTTGGGTATCATAATTTCTAAATGAAAATAATATTATGCACCCATTGCAATTTGGTTTCAGAAAAACCAACGCATACATGCCAATTGCTCTGATGCATAACGAAGTAACTAAATCCTTTGTAAATAATAAACTAGTTTGTACTCTGTACCTAGATAAAAAAAAAGCTTTTGACACCGTTAGCATCAGCATTTTGTTGAACTTTATTGGCTTTAGAGGAAATATACATAAACTGATAACCTCATACCTAACAAATATATCGCAAAGACCCAATATACATGACATCTCCGAACCATTACATATCACAAAATGTTCGATTCTTGGACCTCTGCTATTTACTCTATACATTAACGATCTCTGCAATGTTTCCAATTTGGCCAGCTTTTACCTATTTGCAGACGACACTGCCGTAACTATTACAGCTAATGATCATTCTGAATTACAATGTAAGTACTTTTTATCAACTTTTGAATTGCTTCTTCTGTAAAATTCTTTAATATTGTCATGTCTAAATTACTGTGCTGTTGTCTGGGGAAGTACGTACGACTCTAAGCTCGACAAGATTATTAAGCTGCAGAAGCGTGTTATTAAGATTGTTGATAAGAAACCTTACTTATACCATACAAATGAATTGTTTATTAAACATAGAGTTCTAAAGTTTCTGGACATAGTTGATGAGCGATGTATTTACATCATGCCAGGTTTCCTAAATCAATCATTACCAGCACCTCTTTCTAATATGTTTCAACTTCATGAACAAGGTGGCCTCAGAGTTAGACAACACCTTCAAATACCCTTTTCTGATGTCAATTATAGAATGTTTTCATTACCCTTTATTGCACCAAAGGCCTGGAATAAAATCATCTGCTCTCACTTCCACAGGATTGACGATGCACCTAGGAGTAAAATCATCTTGAAGAAACATCAGACAATACATTACTAGAAAATATGAACTTTTCAATGAATGTTTGTAATGGTAATGTGCAGGGTGGGAAACTTGCTTTCCGGGTTTGGAGTCGGAGTGCAAACAGATTTCTTCCGGAGTACATTTTCATGCACATATTATTTTTCATGCATGGAATTTATTTTCCGGTAACCGACGAGAAAGCATATGTACCTAGTCAGTGTCTACGTAATAGGCATAATACACATCATTTTTGGTCACATCAAAGCATAGAAACAAAGAAGTGAGCAATGGATGGCACCACAAGACAGGGAGTTGTGATCAGCTCAGCTTTGACTCTCATAACTCACAGGAACGATGCGCCTTCCTTTCTCTGTTGGTCTCACCATAATGCTAGGCAAAATGAAAAACAAATAATTCACGGTTCAACCTCAGCTCAGAGCGCACACCTACCTACATCCACAGCCAATTCCCTGCACGATACGGACCCACAACACTACCTCACACGCAGTCAGAATCGACGGTGGTGCGCAAAGGATCAGTCAAGGTCTTGTGTTTGCAGCATGACACTGTTAAGTGTTCAAAACACGTGTTCAAAGTTGCTAATGGTTATGACGTCATTAAAAAAATACCTTGCATTGATTGGTTAAAGGACAGTTTTCGTAACAAAAAATGCTAACGCAGCAAATTCCGATCGGCGGCCTCCGCTGCACTCCGGAAGCGACTCTTAAAACGGTCAGTTTTTCCCACTATAGGGTGGCTCGAAAGCAGGTTTCTGGAGACGCACCGGCCGAATTTGTAGCGACCGGAGGCCATTATATTCAGTGCGTATGCGCGAAGTTTGGCGCGTTGTCGTCGGCATTTCCGCTGGTTGTGGTTTCGTGTGGTGTGTGTGTGTTCGGTTGCTGTCTGTGTGCTTGATGGTACGAAAAGTGTATAGTTATTTGGTAACCGTAAGTAGAATAACATGTTTGGTGGATATTTTCTTCAATCCTGTATTCGTTTTTAGTAGTATTTTTGTTCCTTCTGTGCAAGGTATTTGTGTCGGAGTACATGTGGAGACCATTCTATCCAGTATGAATCCGGAGTGCAAAAATGTTTAAGAGATGAAATCTCTTAAGAAATGCCTTAAGTCCCACCCCGGTAATGTGCTATGCATGGTGGTCTGGTATCCTTCGGGCATTTTCGTTTAAGAATCATGTTTTCTTTTCTTTCTTCTTCTTCATACGTGGTTCGTCCTTTCTCTTTAGTGTAGTAGTAGTTTAGGAAATGCATGTGCAAGAACATGATTTTGTATTACTTCCACATTAACACCTATAGCAGTTATTTTCCTGGGCCCCTCGAAGACGTTACTGGCATTGCTAATTGTCTGGAGAGGGCTTCAGGAACATCTTTTACTAATATCTGGTGGCGGTATCTGTCCAGCAAGAAACAGGAGCGGGGAGTGGTGTGACCTGCCTTGATTTGCTTACCACGACCTACCTCTGACTCTTGGAATTTAACGGAATTAGGTCGCACGGGTATGGAAGGGCACTCCTGCCCACCTATTAATGGGTAGGGAATTTAAAAAAACTTTTTTTAACTGCAAATAAACACTAGAAAGAAGGGTCTCGGTGAGTTCTGGATACATAAACGCAAGTGCTTCACCAAATATCACCCGAATTATATGGTGTACTATGTATGCTAACACTTTTTCAATCAATATAGCCCTCGTTTCCTTATCAGACCCATATTCAAAACTTCAGCATTTACATACCTAGCTAAGAACTGACACTTATCCCCCAGCATATTTCCTAACCAACGTGTCATGAACATCCTTCTCCATACGAAGCCGCGTTACAAAACAAAACAAAAATTAATGGGCAAATTCCGAAATTTTCTTGGAGAAGGGCACATTTGGTCGAAGGGGCGCTTCGACATAAAAATTTATAGAGCGAAAGGTGTAGAGTATACCGGAGCACACTAAAGGGGTGCCTTTTCGTCTCCAAGTGGCGCCTATTCCTCTTAGAGCCGTCTATTCCTCGGAGTCCTTGATGACTGAAAAATCAGTCGAGCGGCAGGGGGAGGAGTGCACTCGAGCCTTCTGACCTATCCTGCCAAATGGGCACATTTCACGTTTCCATGGGGAGGGACACATACTCCTATGCATATTTCCTATATCATCCCATGCTCTGTAAGTGTTTAAGGTGCCGGGCAGTACATGAAGTGCTAGCAAGGACGCGTGCATATTTAGTTATAAAACAGATACATGGGTATTGCGAGCGCCCTGAATAGCCATCGACTTGTGTTCGTAGCCATTCCGTCACTCCCCCTCCCCTCTACGAGCCGATTATTTCCTATATTTTGCACTAAGATGGTATTTTATCGAAGTCTAGGAGTATTTGATATGACAAATATGTTCTCAAACAAATCCTACGAATGTTAGCTGTTAAAAAATCTGATGATTGTTTAAAGAAAATAAATCGGAGATGCGTGATGAAATGTCATCCAGCCAGGCTTCTGGATCCGTTCTTCAGCTCGCAGATTCACCACCTCGCTCGGCCGCATGCCGCTAACGCATCCATAAGTTCAACAGTCTTCAACAACAGTCCCGCGTTACGAGGCGCCGGCTCGTTGCAGGCCCTGACTAATTTGAATCAAGCTCAAAACCCTACTGTTGTGTTCCGATATTTCCGTCCCTCTGCTTTGGCGTAGCCCACAGTCTAACAGTACGCCCCCTATTGCTAGTCACGTCATCAGCCATAGATTGGCACCAGCGGAGAGGTCATCAGCCATAGATTGGCACCAGCGGAGAGGTCATCAGCCATAGATTGGCACCAGCGGAGAGGACGCGACTTTACCTGAGGCAGCATTATGTCACCCCAATAGGTGACCAATACTGATCGGTCCTATGATATGCTAAAAACCTACAAACAAATAGCATAGCCGAAGTTGCACCCGATTCCAATTCTTATATAAAACAGCTTTCGTTTTCACACCTGTATCTACAATCCACGTATTCACAATCCCTGTATAGTATTGAGACGAAGTTCGGTTTCCAATATCCTCTCCTGCAAATATTGAACTTTCAAAAACATGATGATCGTGAACATGCGACCATTATGATCACTACGTTAGAATGGCCCTTTCTGACGAGGCATGATAAGACTACCTAGATATCCTATCGCGAAACAATAGGCTAACCTCAACACGGAAGGTATAATGCTTTGTGAAACATGTATTTGGGGAGGGGTGCCATGACTGATTGCGTCCAAATGAACATCGTGTTTTCAATATCTATTAATTTTGCATTCAGAGGAACTAGAGAAGGGTAGACATTTTTTATGTAATGCTAGCAACGCGAGTAAGGCGTCCAAGGCATTTTAATTTCTACACAAGTGTATCATCATTGTTAGGATTTGAAAACTATCTGAAATGTTACACAAATAGACGAACCTCAGCCTAGTTTTAGCCTCATGAAGCACATACCGCCGAAAGACAAATAAAATAGCAGCTTGAAACCGCACAGCATGTTAAGTTTTGTTCCAAAGATTGTTCGAACCAGACTGTTTATAAACCGATTGCAATCCTGCTCAACGACGAACAAGTGAAAATCCAGCAATTATTGCAGAAGTTCGGCAAAACTCGGTTCGATTTCCGAAGTAACAATTACAAATCCAGACGCATTCGAAATCCGGCGGAGAATACCCTGCATTAAATAACACTGCAACAGACAATCGCTATTCCAAGTGATCCACAGGGCTCCTTACGAGTAGCGGTTAACGACATGCAGTACTATTGAAACGCCCAAAAACAAACTGATGTTCACACGGGAACGCGTTTCGATAGACATCTGGAACCGTTGCACCATGACTATTACACTACAGCGATACCACAGAAATAGTAGGACACCACTAGCATCAACATGATCAACATCGGTCGATCAGCTCCACCGGTGCTCAGTTAGGGTCGCTCAGCAGAGACGCCACCAGCACCGGTCCGGTCAGCTTCCCAGTACCCAGTAGTGGCGGCTCGACAGAAACGCCACCAACACTGTCCTAGTCAGCTCCCACGGCACTCAGTATGAGCCGCCCGGCACGTACGCCACCAGCACCATTTTGGTCAGCTCCCACGGTACTCAACGACGTTATGGGAACCACCAACACCTGTCAAGTCAGCTCCCCCGGAACTCAGCAGAGACAGATTGGCATGGAGACCACCAACACCGATCAGGTCAACTCCATTCGGTACTCAACAGAGGTCGATCGGAACGGACGCCACCAACATCAGTTCGGTAAATTTCAACGGTACTCGGCAGGGCCGCCCGGCTTGGACGCAACTAACACCGGTCTGGTCAGCTTCCAGGCACTCAGCGGAAGCCGCTCGACAGGGATACCACCAGCAACGGTCTGGTCCGCTCAATGGCACCCAGTAAGAGTAACTCAGCAGGAACGTCACCAGCACCTGTCCGATCAGCTTCCCTGGTACTGAAAGGGAGCCGCTCGGCAGAGACGCCACCAGCACCGGTCCCGTCAGTTTCCCCGGTACTGAAAAGGAGCCGCTCGGCAGAAACCCCACCATCACCGGTCCGGTCAACTCCAACGGGACCGGCATTCATCCTGCTCGGCAGGGACGCAACCAGCGCTTATCAGCTCCCTTATCAGTCTTATCAGCTCCCTCGGTACACAGTAAAGGGAACTCGAGAGGGATGCCATCAGCACCAGTCCGGTGAACTCCCACGGTACTTAGTAGTGTCGGCTCGACAGAAACGTCACCAGCACCGGCACGTTCAGCTTCCCCGGTATTCAGTAGGAGCCACTCGGCTCGCACCCATTTCAGCTCCCACGGTACTTGGCCGGGATGTCAGCACGGCTCCAGTCAGCTCCCACGGTGCACAGTAGGGACCACATGGCTTGTACGCCACCAGCGTCGCACCCAAACAATCAGCAGGCGTCGCTCGGCAGGGATGCCACCAACACCGGTCCGATCAGCTTCCTCGGTACTAAGTAGGAACCGCTCGGTCCTTATGCAACTAGCGTCGGTCGGTCGACTCCGCCGGTACTCAGTAGAGGTGACTCAGCAGTGACACCGCCAGTACTGGTCCGCTACTCTCATGGTATTCAGGCTCGGCAGGGACGCTACCAGCACCTGTCCAGTCAGCTCCCGCAGTAGTCAGCACGGGCCGACCGACAGGGACGCCACCAGCACAGTTCGGCCAGCTCCAACGGTGTTCAGTAGGTACGCCATCAGCACCGGTCCAGTCAGCTTCCACGATACTCAGCAGGACATAGTATTGTATTATGTTGGCGGCGGGGAAAAAAATCCTTGCAATGATCCCAAAAGGCCCTCATTTTATCATAAAATTTGCGTAAGTTCCAGATTACTGCATGCTTATTTGTTCGGTTACCTAGTTTTTTTTTTATTCCCCGCAGCAGGGGGATTCGGTAAAAGCGCCACTAGCACTTGTGCAGTCAGTTTCCTGTGCCTGACAGGAGGCACTCGATAGTCCTCTAAACTTGACGTAGAGCTTAACGTGCTTCGAGGTGAAATGGGGGACGGGTGAGGGAAGATGAACCTGTATCTATCATATCGCATATTTTCACATTGTGTCCGATGCATTCGGGTTTGAAGAATGAATTGAACATCGTTGTATATATTATGGAATGTCTTCCCTTGCCGCTTTCCGCTACTGCGCAAGCTGGAAAGGAGCGGAAAATGAAGAACACATTGTATTTCAGACAATATTATTTTAGTATTTCCGTACGGTCGTACTAAGGAGCATCCGATGTTCAACACAATTTTACGATGCTACGTGATCTTGACTTCGAATTACTGAAACTACCTTACGAGGGATGTATTCGATGTCACCAGGACATATACGTTGCTTCCTAGGGGACGTCAAGTTAGGTCTTGCTGCTTGATGGTAGTTGCCAGACTCATAATCATTTAGTTGTGGCTGTGATAAGCGACGATACCACACAGGGTGTCTGAGAAGACAACGCGGGTGGGTATAAAGCGGTCCCTTATAGTATAAAGCATATGATGGATGGCGGGAACCCTTCACACACGGTCCTCGATATTCATAGCACGTCCGCACAGTTTACACACCGGCAGGGGCGGATGAAGGGAATTTGATTATTATAGTATTTTCTTTCTGGAGGTTCGTCATTTCTCTGGATGGGGACCATTTCCATGGCTGAGGTGCCTTTTTTACTCTGAGGTGCCTTCGCTTGAAAAACACTGAGTGAGTAAAGTAGCTTACGCCCGCAGTTGTCCCCCGCCCCTGGTTTCGTGCGTGCGAAATCGGTCCTCGGTTATCGCATCGCTCCTCGGTATTCAGTTTCACTCTGGTGGCATGTCATGCTATTTTTCTCCACAACCAAATAGACAGAGCATGGCTAGGCGTGCACGACTACTACCATTCCAAGTCTGGGCCTTGTCAGCTGGTGCCTTCTCATGGTCCTCGATAGTCGGTGATGAGTTACAGTCCTCACTTTGCACGCATTACACATATATATGTGTGTGTGTGTGTGTGTGTGTGTGTGTGTGTGTGTGTGTGTGTGTGTGTGTGTGTGTGTGTGTGTGTGTGTGTGTGTGTGTGTGTGTGTGTGTGTGTGTGTGTGTGTGTGTGTGTGTGTGTGTGTGTGTGTGTGTGTGTGTACCTCCACTCACAGGAAACACCAGCACCGTCAACGATGGTGCACGGTACTCGGCCAACAGGCGGCCGGACATTCCAGCAGCTCCAGACGAGCTGCAGACTGGCGGACGCCGCGATCGTCGGCCGTGGCATCACTTACCGTCTCCTTCAGCTGGATCTGGTTGATTTTGATGCGGTACAGCTGATGCGTGAAGTCGGGGTTGAACACAAACTTGTCTCCGGGGTTGACCTCCTTGCCGCGAGGCACCTTCTGGATGACCCTGGCCTTGCCGCAGGCCAGCGACTGTACTGTTCTCCTCAGCTCGTCCCTCTGCGACAGGTTCACCCGTGTCAGGAGCTCCGAGGCCGGCGAAGTAACCGTGTCGGGGCCTCGGTCGGTCAGCACTGGTCGGATCGCGACACGTTCGACAGGCGCTGGTCGGAACACGGCACGACGGATCACAACACGTTCCACAGGTGCCGATCAGACCACGACACGACAGATCACAACACGTTCCACAGGCGCCGATCAGACCACGACGCGATGGATCACAGCACGTTCCACAGGCGCTGGTCGGACCACGACACGACGGATCACAACACGACACGTTCCACAGACGCTGGTCGGACCACCACACGATGGATCACAACACGTTCGACAGACGCTGGTCGGACCACGACACGATGGATCACATGTTCCACAGGCGCTGGTCGAACCACGACGACGGATCACAACACGTTCCACAGGCGCCGATCAGACCACGACCCGACGGATCACAACACGTTCCACCGGCGCAGATCAGACCACGACGCGATGGATCACAACACGTTCCACAGGCGCTGGTCGGACCACGACACGACGGATCACAACACGACACGTTCCACAGACGCTGGTCGGGTCACGACACGCTCGACGAGCGTTGGTCGGACCACAATATGCTCGACGGGCACAGGCTGAATCGCGACAAGCAATTACGCCAGACCAGCGTGTTCAGCAGCTAGAGTGGCGCACACCACAACAGCGGCGACACCGGGGCCGTACCTCAATATTTGTCGCCGTCTGGATGTCCTCTATCGTCAGTTCCAGCAATTCGTTGAAGAGAAGCAGCACCAGGGCCTGGTACAGCGACACATGCAGCTCCTTACAGCCCTGCATACCAGAGAGTTGGGGTGAATACGCTGCGGATCGAATCGCTGGCGCTCCAACTGCCGACACAGTCGTTTAGTGTTTATTGTGCACAATATACAACACCATATTCAGCCTTTTACAGAAGTCATCAGTTAAAAAGCATGAACAGAACATGAGAACAGCTTTCAGTTCAAACAAGTAAAAGGCTGTTCGAGCTACATCGATGCCCGATGGCTACGCGACTCAGATGTGAGTGCGTAACACAGCACATACGAATCTAACGGCCTGTGTCTAAATTGTACTCAGCGAGTTCGCGAATATGTCAGCACTTGGTGTCCTCTCTAAAAATGCATTCAATTATCTTGGTAATCTGCCGAATAAGCCACACTCAATGGTTTCCACACGTGCATATGGTACATGAAATAAAATAGGTTGACTGCTTCTCCTGACTGGGACACATCATCCAAAGTTATACCATGAAACCGACGAGTCCGTCCTACCGCATAAAACGTCTCGTAAGAACATGATGTCGGACTGTACACGAGGAGTAGGCACAGACGTCATGCTATAAAAGCGAAGAAGGTCCTGATATTACAGATTGTGGCTAGGTGTGTAACTAGTGTCAACACGCGCCCTGGGGGGCACCTGAAAATTACGCGCACTGGAGGGGGCGGGTTCCGCCACCCCGTAAGATCTCGGCTCTCATTAAGGCTAGAGCAACGAAATTCGCAGGGTGGATGGGCACGGTAGTTAACTCTATTGTGTGCAAATTTCGTGACCTTCGGTCAATATCTTCAAGGTTAAATGAGGTCAAAATAGCAAAATGTTCTGGTTTTGCGTGGCTAGGCCTGTCATTGTTATGGATTGCTGTGATTGTGTTTAAATACTCAAAATTTGGGGATAATGATGTTTTGGACATTACTAATGATGCAATACATATGCCAGATCCACCATTTAACCTCAGGTCACCGATATGGGAGCACTTTATCAGGTCATTACCTCTCCAGTTACCGGAACCGGGCTGCCCACCTGACTGCTCCGTTCGACGGCTCGGCACAATTGGCTTCGCAAAGAAAGGAGTGAAATACAGGAATAAAGCATAGAAGCGCTTAGGCATACAATGACAAACAGTAGATTTCTGGATGTGTAGGCAGTAACATGCAAAGTGACATCAATCGCATGACAGCCATTTCCATTTACAACATTCCAGTTGACCAAGTTTGATTCCCTTAGCCTGTCATGATGACCTCTGCGACCTAACATGACTTTTAAATTATATAGCATAACAATATGCATCAAATAAGTCGCTAGTGTTGTGAAGAACACTTCCCTTTTGCCAATATACGAGAAGCGCATCAGCGCCGATTTTTGTGGTCTGGCGCTGCGATTTTTTTCTAAAAACTTTGACGGCCCATAACTTAAAAACTTGTCGGCGGATTTTAATTTTTCTTGCTTTGAATAATTCGCCTGACATTTCTAAGCAGGTACAGAAAAAAAAATGGCGCATATCTTCCGGTACAATATGGAGTTGTGTATGAAAAATCGGATGGATGGGCGGATTTCGCCCTCCACCCCTCCAGGGCATGTGTTAGCCTGTTATGAACTTGACCTGACTTGACCTCGGTGACCTGACATGACTTTGAAACAGTGTAGCATAACAATATACATCAAACAAGTCACTAGTGTTGCCATGAACACTTCCTTTTTGCCAATATACGGGAAGCGCATCAGCGGCGATATTTGTGGTCTGGCGCTGATAATTTTTTTAAACTTTGCTGACACCTAACTCGAAATATTGTCGGTCGATTTTCGTTTTTCTTACTTTAAACAACGTGCCGTTCATTTTCAAGCAGGAACACAAACAATGGCGTATATCAGCTGGTTAAATCGGGAGTTATCTACGAAAAACCGGAGGGGTGGGCGGATTTCGCCCCTCCCTCCAGGGCGCGTGTTCAGCCCAGCCGAGCATTGGAAAAGTGGCCCTTTTTTGGAACTTTTGCCATCCAAAGAATTATACACTCCGGAAAAAATACACTCCTTGCATTGCCGGATGAAGACATGCTTAACTAGCAAGACAGCTAGATTTCATTATACAATAGTGATAACATGGGTGGCATGGAAGATTCAGTCATACTGGGTCCCGTACCATATAAAGTTTCCAGTATAATTGAGGGTACTACACATTTGTTATTTCAGGTCATCTGTAGGCACATTCCAAGAGGAGGCAGGAGTGGAGCCGAAAATGTGATGCCAGTCAGATGCAAGCAGAATATCAGCTTGCTAGCATGCACAAGTACAACACATGTCAACAGATGGCAAATATGGATCACTGCAGTCTGAATATGATTTTACTGCTACTCAACATTCCATCTTCCATATCATTCCATAACATTCCATTTGTGCATGTGTGATTTCTTGTGAAGTGGAGGTGAATTAATAAACAGCCACCAATGCATTCATGTGTATGTTCTCCATTTGTGTAAAAATATCAAAACGAAGTCCAGATGTGCCCAGAAGAATGTATGGATGAACACCAAGAGCTAGAGTGGCATCCCCACAACTGGTAAGCCACAAAGTGTAGCACTTCCCCAAAATCCCCAAAATACTGGTGCATATGAGCCATGTTTTGCCACAGCATAGGAATTTTCATGGTCATTATTACTTTTCCACACACGTTTTACACACATTTTACGCCCATGAAGCATACAAAGGTATTAGGTTTGGCTAAGTTATGCTAGATTAGTTTTTGCTGTTGTTGTAAGTTAGCCATTTATCAATTTCCTTTGAGGATCATTCAGGATTATAAAAGTTTTTTAATTAAAAAACCACTCAGGCTAGCACAGGCTGTTTGGTTAGAATACGCCATTTAGTGTTTTTAATGGAATTTTTTTAAGGGAAAAATTGCTTAGAAAATTTCCATTAAAAATGCTTTCTAGCATCCAGTTAAGCTGCAGCTTTTTTCTTCATTTTTAACATTACATTTCATTTTATGGTATATTTCCCAACAAAACACGGGCCACTTTTCTTGGTGTCATTTTCCTACTCAACTGCACTTGCCCAAAAAAATGTGCAGTCACATCATGTAAGTACCTACATTATGAACACATTCATAATCATTGAATGAAAAATAAATTTCAAGAAATCAAGTCACCTTAAACTGCAAATTTGTCTATTTAGAAAGTCAGACCAGGAATGTTATAAGTATAATGGTATTCAATATAGAATGTGGACAGGATGCACCTAACAATTCCTTGAACATTTCATGAATGCGCACATAATGCTTGAATGCATGCATATCTATAATATCTGCAGTCAATGTGCACTGAAGAGGCCCAGCCCCCATTTTGAAAGAAAAACATTCACGCTTCAAAATGTGGTAAGTGAAAACAGGATATTCCAGACAAAAGCAAAGCAATCAGTTTTGTTCATTACTACGCTTGTCGGAAAAACATCGCAGCAATTAATATTATCATGTCCTGCTCCTTGTATTATCTGAAGATATCCCGTCACACAACACAAGCTTACAGCTTTGGTTTATCCAAATCAATAACTCGAATAACCGCGAAGATATTTGATATAGGTAAGTAGGCAGGCACCTACCGTCATGCAATACCAGCTCTCATACCTCGAGCCAAACACGCCGTCTATTCCATCCGGATAGCAGCGAAGAGCTTTAAAGAAAATCCTTCGTTGAATAAAAAAATATCTACGCTCCGCTAACCAAATAAAGGAATTCACCTTACCAGCCCGACAGCGTACAAAGGTCCGATCTTGGATTAAATGGACTCACCGCTCTCCATTTCCCACCCCGGCCGGAGCTATTTAAACCACTGCCACGAAAAGCCATGGAAAATGCATTTATTTTTGCTTCCTTGGAGAATCATATGTTCTGCGTCAAAGGGGATGGATAAAGACGTTCATATTTATATTATTAAGCAGTCAGGAGCGATATACATACAAGATATCGGAAGGATTTTTCCCATGAAAATTGCCTGAATAGTACCAAAACGTTCCTAAAACCTGCTAACACTTTGCTCAAAAATGAAGATCCATAGAACCAGAAATTTCATCTCCTTTCGATTTCATGACATATATTGTTTCCGAATTGCATCAACAAGCGGGAATAGTTGTGTTCATGCCAATCCGACCGCGAGGTTTCCCCACTCCGAACAAATTCAGATTTACGTGTGTTGACCTAATCCTGTACACTCTTATAAGCCTCATTCTGATCCAATGATTAATTCCTTCCCGTAATCCTGATTATTATTAATTGAGAAAAAATTCCCTGTAATTCTCTGGGCAGTTTTCTCCAACTCATTTAAATTTTTGGGTATTTCATAGCTATCATGGTGCGAAATGAGACGAAAATTTCCTCTCGTCCGTGACGATAGTCTCGTTTTGCAGCGTCAATTTGCCCGCCCGTCTTGTCGCTTTTCATCCTTCCAAGTCATTCCTTGCTTCTACTAAACATTCCAGACATGAACGTGCATCGAAATACATTTAATATTAATAAGAATTGACCTCAATTATTTTTATCAGCTTTCTCATTTGCAAAAAGAAAATTGCATGGTTGAGAGAATAAAAGATTTTAGACGGATTGTTTTAGTATAACTTTCCTTAAACCATTATATATTTCGAAACCCATATCCCGAAGTAACATTTTAGACCCTCCCATAGATTAGCCGGTGCACGAACGCCCTGCTTTCGAGGTATGTTTATTAGTATTAGTATTAGTTGTGCGGTGTTGGTATGTCAGGAGTGACAGGTATTGATATATAAACTTGGTTGACATCGATTAAGTATACTTTTGTGATCATTTTCTCAACCATTGCTCAGGAAGTTGCCTTATAAGTCATTCACGTAACGCGGGTGCCTTCAGACGACGATGTGTGGTGGACCCCATCTGGTTGTCTGTGAGACACTAGGATAGGAACCCAACAAATCACTTGAAGGCGTTTTATTCTTGAAGAAGAATTGTCGGGTTATTTTACGACGCATTCAACCGCAAGGTTGTATAGCGTCGCCAACCTATCACACCGATTGGTCGTGGGTGGACTCAGCAAATGCCGCCGGCCGCGAGATTCGAGTCCCACGCTCCATCATCTAAGCTACCGAGGCCCACGGGTTTTTATTCTTCATTCCAGGAAACAGCACTGCATTTTTCAAAATGTATACACTTCGTTATTTATAAAATGTATATCCTCCATTACTTGGTGCTTCAATATACACCCCATAATTTGGCAAACTGGGAAATTATACACCCCATAACATAGTGCTTCTCAAGAATATACACTCCATACTTTGGCAAGCCCAAAAATTATACACTCCGAATCCAAGACCGAGAAATGAAAATCCAACACTGGCCCAGCCATGTTCAAATGTATGTTCTACACTATCAATCCAAGCCAGATGTGTTGTTGCTCCACCTTCTCCGATGACTGAGCAATACTCAAGGCGAGACCCAATGTTCGCGTTGTATGCAGTCAGCAGAGCACTTTTCGAAAACTTGCTATCAAGTCCTTCTGCTTGTATGGGCCCAATAAACAGCCGAAGAGTGCGGTTCGCAGGTGACAAAGTATCCGGCACATGCTGTACGAATGCCAGTTTACTGTTCAAGTACACCCCCAGGTCTCGCATCACAGTCTCACGGTGCAGCGTCGTATCATATACCTTATATTCGAGGCGCACAGGAGTACGACAAAGAGTCAACGTGGACGACTTGCACTTGGCGGGTTCGAGGACAACATTCAGTCCACGGACTACTTGCAGAGGCAGTCAATATCCATCCGCAGGTGGATCGCATCGTCCTCAGACGCTACCCTCCTAATATTTTTCAGTCAGTAAACAATGGAACTGATTGGCATAGCGTGACAAGTGGCCCAACTGGTCGGGTCGGCCGGCGTGGGACCGCTCGCGAGCCGCAGGCCGCGCCGTCTTGCACTCACACATTTGAAGTTTCCCCGCAGCAGGCAGTGTCCGAGCGACGGCTGCCACTGTAGCTTGCGGCCGCTGTGCTTGCTCAGGTAGAACTTGTTGAAGGTGTCCTGCAGCGGCACCATGGCCGGCTGCAGGTGCACCTCCACTGGCGCGTAGGTCGGCCAGTAGCCCATCGTCAGGATGTTGACGGTCAGGTCGAGTGCCGGCGGCGAATTGCGCGCCACGCTCAGATGCTGCGGCGACACGCGCGGGCGTCAACGCCCGGCGCTAGGCCGCCTACTCAGGCCGGGCCGGCTGCACGGCGCGGTGACGTCAAACTGCACACCAGGTGACACTCTGGCGATTTCATCGCTTCGACACCGCCATTGCGAACATCCAGGGAGTTACGAGATCGCAGCCATTTACTGTTGAAAATACGATTGTGGAAAATATACCAGCACCACCACAGCATTCCCATATTTGCCATATTGCAATGCATGCATCCTTAGTAGTATGCACATTCTTAGCTAGTGATTATTGATGATGAATTAGAGGTTAGGGGCGCGCCGACTGCCGGTGTCATTTTTGCCCATCATCTCGTGACTGTTATTATTCGTGGCTACACATTTTTCGCATGCATGTTATATATATATATATAACATCCTGCAGAATCCAGAATAACTTCCCTGCAGAATCCACTCACCTGCTTGAAGGCGAGCATTATATCTTTGCTTAGCTCCATGTCCTTGAACATGCCTTCCAGCTTCGACGTGAAGCCTGCGCCACACTCCTGCTTCAGCTTACTCAGCATCGACTTCTCGGCGTCCACGCTGGCCGACTTTCCCAGCAGCAGCCGCTTGGCCAGGTCCTGGTCGCAGCAGTTAGCGTTCAAACAAGCGCCAGCAACTGCGATACGCACACTGTTTGCAATGAACTTAATCTACATAGCAAACAAGAAGAAATATAAATTAATGAATACCATGAATGCATCGTAGGCGCATATGAATACATCGCACTGAGCGAAACATAAATTTCAGTATGGTACATTAATTCGGGTATTCAGTTCGGTGCAAGGCGTATATGTGGGGTACAGCAACTGCCATGGTACGTGCGTGACGCAGGCAATTTCTGACGGCCACGGTCATACAGCTCAGCCGAACCTACCTTCTGACGGCTTTGGCCACGATCGTACAGCTCAACAGAACATACCTTCTGCCGACTTTGGCCACGGTAGTACAGCTCAGCCGAACATACCTTCTGACGGCTTTGGCCACCGTAGCACAGCTCAGCTGAACATACCTTCTTGTAGAAGGCCTCGAACACATCTTTTCCGTGGATGAAGCGGAACAGAACCATTATCTTGTCCATGAGCCGCTCCAGCTCCTCCTCGGTGGCCTCCTTGTTGCCGGAACGCAGCTTATTGTCGATGTATTTGGCTGCAGGTGGGACAAACTTGATACACCGACTGCAGCACTGGTGTTCGTAACAGCTTCCTTCACAAGGTGTGATATTTGACACCTTTCATATATGCTTCTTATTTGCACATATCGCACACATGTACACAATTCCCACATTTTGTATACGATGCCCGAATACAAACGCAAAAGATGTCCAATAAGCAGCTATGGCATTAATTGATGCCTCTCCCTGATAAACAAAATTATTGATTCGGTCTATTCTATTCACGTAAATATTTTTTACCGATCTAAACTACCTTTATTCCACTCAAATCAGCAGTTAGCAGAAGGCACGCACAGCTGACTGTAATTCCAGCCCGGCTGTACGATCCGGGCTGGCGGCGCTCCACACAGAGCACCTCTGACGTAAGATCACCTCTGACGGGCACTGACTGATCACCTCTGACGGGCACTGACCGATCACCTCTGACGGGTACTGGTCGATCACCTCTGACGGGCACTGACCGATCACCTCTGGGGGACACTGACCGATCATCTCGGCCGGCTTGTTCTGCCGCTGGTTGATGAAGTTCTCGAACGCGTCCCTGAGCAGCTGTAGGAACTTGTCGTTGTTCTGGAAACACTGTACCATGATGCTGTCCATGTGGTCCTTGAACTCGAGCAGCTCCTGCACCATCACCCGGTCCTTCTCCTCGTCCACCACAATTGTGCGCCCGCGCTTCTGCAGACGGTGAGAATACATGTAATACGTTTGCAGATGGTGAGAGTATGTGTTACACGTATGCAGACGGTGGGAGTACGTGCTACACATTTGCAGATGGTGAAGATACGTGTTACACGTCTGCAGACGGTAAGAATACGTGCCACACGTCTGCAGACGGTGTTATACGTCTGCAGACGGTAAGAATACGTGTTACACGTTTGCAGACGGAGAGAGTACGTGTTACACGTATGTACACGGTGAGATTACGTATTACACGTCTGCGGACGGTGAGAATACGCGCTGCACGGCTGCCGACGGTGATAGTACGTGCTATACGTCTGGAGACGGTGAGAGTACATGCTAGACGTATGCACACGGTGAGGGAACGTGTTACAGTCTGTGGACGGTGAGAGCACGTGTTACACGTCTGCGGACGGTGAGAGTACGTGCTACACGTAAGCAGACGGTGAGAGTACGTGCTACACGTTAGCATGCGGCGAGAACACGTGTTACACATCTGAAGACGGTGAGATACGTGCTACACGTCTCCAGGCGATGCTACACTTCTGCAGACAGTGAGAGTACGTGTCACACGTCTGCAGACGGTGAGAGTACGTGTCACACGTCTGCAGGCGGTGAGTGTACGTGTTAAGCGTGTGCAGAGGGGCGGTTCTACACCAGGCTAATACATGTCATACTTCTGCGAATGGTGAGGTGTGCTACGCTTCTACAGACGGTGAGAAATTATGCTGTTAATCATTTGCATACAATGTCTTACATATGATAATGGCCACAATCAGATGCATGAATTCAAGGTTCGTGTTTTTACTGGAAGAACTAGTTTTTGTCATGACCACCAACTTTTACCCGAAAAAAAGGACAAGAAACTGGTAAAAATCGGAAAATTGAACATCTTGAACGTTTTTAAATACAATTTTGCCTATTCCCATGTGCCATTCACGTGTATGATACATGACACTACCAGACATACAAAGTGTCTTGTATACCTGAAAGAAATTATGCAGTGTTTGCAGGACCATTACCAGTAAGCACAAGAATTAGTATTTGAAATTTCAGTTAATTTGATCAGTGCACATTAGGGTGGTCCAAACATACATGCTAATTTTAATAGTTTCAAGGAAGTGCACTCCACAAGGCTATTTTTATTCCACTATATGTGCCTGTATTGTGCGCCAAATTTTGGACGATTTCATGCACATTTAAGGGTCGCGCAAAATCTCATCTTCGGGTTCTCTCTTTTGCAGATGACCTTCTCAGCACCGAGTACGCGAAGTGGACCAGAATGGTGGTTATTATGGAGTCCCCTTGACTTTTTCTCAACTGCACGGCTTCCAACGCGAGGTGACGTACTTCCCATGTCACAATTCTTTCACCTGAAGTAGAAATTGCCTTCCCCGGAAATATTCAAGAAGATACGTGAAGCCTGCTGTGCCATCTGGACAAGGGCAAGGATCCCTACACTGCGGTTGGATTCCTGTGTGAGGAAGTTGGAGAAGTTGATGCGGGAATACCAGAACCACAACCTTCTCGCCTGTGAGGTGACACACAGGCGGTGTTTTCCACACATCACTCGACGACCTCTTCGACATCGGAGCCAGTGATGCTCTGGCGCAGGTGACTGTTGAAGGGGATCGTGTGTTTTACCAAATGCAACGTGAGGACGTCACCTCCTGCAGCATTTCTGGCACTGATCTCGTGACAGCAGGGAGGGAGAGTCGGAAGCGATTTCGGGAAGAACAAGAGAAGGCGAGAAGATCGAAGGCAAAGGCTGAGGCAGCTTCATCCTCGGTTGCGGCGACTCAGCTGTCTTCCACGTCCTCCTCCAACCTCGAGTCCGAGGACGACGAAGACTTCACTTCTACTCACAGTCGTTCGACAGCGTCTGCAGCTCCTCCCAAACGACCGAAGAACACTTTCGCCTCCTTTGCTGTCGCATCAGCCCTCGATCGAGTCAACCTTCCGGACCGTGGAGTCGTGTTCGTGGCAGGAACCGTGGCATGGGCCCTTGGCCATGATCTTTCAGATCTGACCCTCTACAGAAGCTCAGTCCGGCGATGTAGGCGGCAGACACGGCTTCAAGCGGACACTCAAGATCGAGAAGACTTCACCCCCAAAGGTCCACTTCTCTTACACTGGGATACCAAGCTCTCCCAGACTACACTTGGAATGGGGGAACGGTGGACCGCGTAGCCATGCTCGTTACTAGCCAGGCCGATTTCGAGAAATTACTAGCTGTGCCGAAGACGGAAAGGGGAAAGGGGAACGAGAGAAGCACAAGCAGCGGCATGCATGGCGACTCTTGACGGTTGGTCACTCCGTCCTCATATTCAAGGCCTGGTCTACGATACGACTGCCTCCAACACGGGTCGCTGCCGTGGAGCTGGTACGCTGAATGAAGAAGGGCTCGGGAGGGAACTAGTGTGGATAGATTGTCGTCATCATGTCTAAGATATCGTCCTCTCCAGTGTCTTCAATATAGTCTTTGGGCCAACGGGAGGGTCTGAAACTGGACTCTTCAAGAGGTCCCATACGTTTTGGCCCAGTCAACCAAGAGATGTGGGTTGGTACCCCAGGTGAGATGTTCCGCGACTACAAATTTGAAGAGGAGCGCACTAGCATGATTTCCTACATCCAGCAGGCTATGGGTGGAGGGGGTGATCAGTGACCAAGTTTCGGTCCCCAGGCCCGACGCATCACGCGCGGTGGATGCAGAATGGATTGTACGTCTTGAAGATCTTCCTCTTTCGGGACCAGTTCCGTCTCGGTGCCAAGGAATTGCGCGCCACCAAATCACTCTCGTTTTGCGTCGCCTTGATCTACGTTCGGTTCTGGAACGAGGCTCTGCGTGACATACAGGCCCCCGCAACGATTTGGAATTCCTCCAAACCCTGTGAGCATACTCAGACAAAGAGGTCACAGATGCTGCCTCTCATCCACACCTTCAACACATCGCTGACCAAGGACGAAGAGCAGAAACAATACCTACTCCGCCTCGTGGCTAATCACCGTCTCTGCCTCTTTGCTCCGACCAAGGAGGGACTGATGAGGGTGGATGCTGAATTGTCGAGGGACAGATTGAAGTCCCACCTCATTTCGGCATCCAAGTTGGCACGATGAAGCATCATTATTTAAGGTTATTTTGTTTTCCTAGAAAACAGGAGCTATGCTATGCGAAAGAAGAACAAAAATCAACATCCTTCAGTTTGTCTTCTGTCAGAAAAAGACACATTTTTTGCGCGACCCCTGAAATTAAACGAAATCCCATAAAAATTGGTCTCAGTGTTATTTATGAACAGCGTAACGCAATAAAACTTGTGGAGCGAACAATTTTTCAACATTCTTTTTTTGGACCAGCACATGGCAAATTGCTATCCAGCCTGACTGTATTGCTAGCTGGCATACCGTTGGTCGGAGCACAGCCAAACATTGCATACAAATTGAGTGGTCAATATGACATGTTGACGCCAGAAAAAGCTTCAGGTCGGATCAGCTGACAGAGATATGACGTCACAAGGGGGTTATTTGGACCTGAGGGTGCATCGACAGTGTTGGCTATACAGCTAAGTTTTCGCCGTCATAGCCAAAGGTCTGCACAGCAGTTGGTGTGCTGTATGTGGTTTCATGTTGTCGTTCATCGTATCTAAGTCAGTTTTGGCTCAAGATTCGCCGTGATCAGATACGGCTGCCAAGAACCAGTATGTATCAGATCACTAGTCCAGGCCATCTCAGGCCAATGAGAACCCATGTGACTCACCACTTGATGCTGTAAGCATCGATTTACAGGCTTATGATGGATTACAATCAGCACCTAGCATCTGACAATATGTAGAACCAACACGATTTACATCAATTCGCTCTCCAGTATCATTTTCTAGCATGACTTGACCTGACCTAATTTGACCTGGTATGGCCTTGACCGGTGTGTAACTCGCTACCGTTCATCTGACGCGAAAATCGAGACGAATTGTTCGAAGGCGGTTTCGAAGCCATCTGAGCAAAATGATAACTTTTAGAGCGATCTAAAGCAAGCTATGCTATCCGGCCAGCTTACCTTGACGTGGGTCTTCATGTGACCACATTAGCTGACCTTGCCATGGACACACAAAGCCAAGTCGTCTTACCTTGACATAGGCGCATGGCTTCGTGTGACCACTTCAGTTCACCTTGACACGGGCACACAAGGCCGAGTCGTCTCACCTTGACATAGGCACTCATGCCGGCGCCCAGCTCGACCAGGCCGTTTTTGACACGCAACACCAGACTGTAGAGCAGGCGTAGCTCCTGGTGACGCCCCTGCTCCAGCAGCTGGTCCAGCCCCTTCTGCAGCAGCGTCACCAGGTGTTCCGAGATGAGCTGCTTTTCGACGCTGTAGATGAGCATTCGGCGCGTGCTGGCGTCCAGGTAGTAGAGCAGCCGCTCGTGCTCCTCCTGCAGCCGCCGGTCCACGTGCACTAGGTACTGGGGCACGTCGCGCTCCTGGAGCAGACGCTGGCCCTCGGCCGCGTACAGTCGGTCCGTCGCCTGAAGAAACCTGCCCGCCGCGCAGCAGCCAGCCGTTGTCGTTCGATGGGTGGTTCACGATGTACTTTATGTACGGTCACGGCTAATGGGGCCGTCCACATTGTTTCTTCGGTGGACCGCGGGATTGGGAAACGGTAAACCCGTGACCTTGGTATCCAGAGCTCAACACCTTCACCACTCGGTCGTCCCCGTCCCACAGCAGCCAGTGATGTCAAGGGGAGCACACGGGGTACAATCCCGTCATGGGAGATACCCTGTGGTAAACTGGACACAGCAGTATCGCAAGAGAACTATCGAAAGCACAGTTTCGTAAACGGGAACTCTCGAAGGTACAGTTCGCCATGGGGGATACAGTTCCGCTGCAGGGACGTACCGGTGAAATGACCGGTCCACGAGGAGACCTTCGCCGTGTGATGGAACAGATGTACCCGAAACAGATAAATCAGAATGCGGTCACGTGGAACAGCGGTCCTGTTTCGCTGAGTCGGTGGGTCAGGCACCACACCGACGTGTGTGCTCACACCCACTGCCCACCTGTCCTCAAATGCCAGCTGGTAGATCTGCAAGTCACTGAGCATGCGCAGTAGCGACTTGAGCAGGATCCGGTCGACGGCCTCTCCGGCGCGTTCACGCTCGATCAGCGACAGCAGGCCGGCCACGGTACGGCTCTGCACCAACTCGTCGGTGATGACGTGCGTCCGGAAAATGTCCAGACCCATATCCCTGCCGAGACGGACCGGCCTGTGGTCACGCGTGCCGGGAAAAGTGCCCGGACCAGCCCGTTTAGGGTCGCGTGTGTAAGGGATATGCTCAGAGCCATGTCCCTGCCAACGGACTCGTCTAGGGTCACGTGCGAAAGGAAAATATGCAGATTCTGCAGGCAGAGCAAGGCCTGCGCCTCCGCTTTCTGCAGGCCTCCGCTTACTGTCGGTGGGTTGATTGATCATTGAAGTTCGAGTTACTTGAGTTTAGGGGGCTTCGACCAAAACGTCCTTGAATTAAAAAGCGCATTGACTGCAACGATTATACAGGTACAAACACTTATCAGTCAAACACAGAAATGCAAATGGATTTTAGCCGAAGAAAAGTAATATATTCCATCGCTTCGAATAATCCACGCCAATTAAAATACAATAGGACCACCCTGATCTTACAATGGAAGTGAATAAGCACAAATAATTTTAAAAAATTGACTTCTAAGGAGAGCTGTCACGATTAAACGACGGTGCTCAACCCCCATCCTACACTTCTCTCAGCGAAGGCGAACACGTTCAACACGACGCCTTTGCTCACGGGCAAGTCAGGAGGCGACCAGCACTTGGCGCAGTGGCAGAGGTACGCAGCACCCTGGGCCCGACGGTCCTCCATCGATACTCGAAAGACCACCCTGAGAGTCGTATGTGTGGCCATTTCGCAGGCAAAGTAATACCACCTCGCCGTTGCACATTCGATATACAGACAAGGTACATTCACCAAACCAGAGTTTGATTGCTCTTGGACTTGTCCGATATGGACTCCAGCCTGACTTGCCACTTTAAAACAAAAATGAGATGTCCAATGTCTGTCCGCCCACTGCTGATCGCACGACAGCGCAGTGAGATCATCCAGAAACACAGCAGATTAGCAACAGGACGGCCACCTACCTTACGGCAATCTAGTGGCTCCAATAGGCATATCAAGTTTCATTAGACAGGATCTGTCCAACTTCGTAGAAACTCCGCCGTCGAACCCGCATGAATAAGAAACGTCCTCCACGAAGAACTGCAGCGTTGAAGCCGTTCACCGTGGCCAATATCTCACCCCATGTCAAGAAACCCAAGCACAGTTGCGCGGCACATCCCCGGAACGAACATACAGTACTCGATAGGTGGTGGCGCACCTGCCCTGCCGAGTACAGTCTGACGGCATGACCCATGGATGCCAACAGCGCAACACATCACACGACATACACTGACTGAGGATATCCGGATCTGTCACACATGTCGCTCACCATATGCTGAGGATGTCCAGTCAGGGTGGGAATTTTGGGCTTCTCATGGAGTATGGAGACCTAAGGACATTTTATTCTCCAGGATTGTGACTGCAAATGTTGAACTTTTTTGTTCTCCGAATGAAACGTGCCAATAATGGATGACATTTTGTTTCCAGGATCTCAGTCCAGCTACAACGATGCAGTTGCAGTTTCCAGTCCATCATACAAATTAGAAACCTGGACAACAGAACAGAAGAGCATGGCATAGCAGGTCATAAGGCATGAAATGCAGGTTGCAGTCAATTGTCCAGGAAGCATATCATGCTATATCAGAATGCCTATAAGTTTGTGGTGGTTGTTTGAATTGCATTGTGCATGTGTCAAACATATTGCATGTTATGCATATGTGTATGAATCTGCAAATATGCTTTGAATAAATACATTCAACTCTGGCTATACCTATACATGTATTTTGCCTGGAAGAACTGATATTGAAGGTGCAAGGAAATGACATGAAGGAAATGTTGTTGCAAAATCCCACACATTTGTGGTGGAGCCCTTGGTTATATCAGATAGGTACGTATCGCACAGTTACAAACTATGTCCTGGCTCAGTTTAGGCCTCAATCAAGGCCGAACTCGTGGGGGGGGGGGTACTCAGGTCAATCGTTGGTGTGCACGATGCCCCCAAATCCGAACGAAACAAAAGCATCGACATAGCATAAAAGCAATAGAGAACAAAGTAATGTAAATTTCTGAACTAGTTATTACCTCAGCCTAATACTCTCCAGGATATTTTCACACTGGCAGGACGGCGGCCCAGCACAATCACTCTGTAACCACAGATGAATCGTCATTCGGCTTGAGCCAATCTCGTCTCATTCTGAAGAACAAAGATATGAGGGATTAGGTTTTCGTATATCTTCAGAATTCTGTCGAAATGACACTTTAGAAGGAATGATTGGAATACACCATGATTCTTCTTCATAATTCCGGGAAAAACTGGCGTTACACCAAAAAATCTCCATTACGAAACCTCTCGTATTGCTGCCATATCTTGCCACCATAGTTGGAACTCGAAATATACACAATGACGTCAAATACTCGCATATCGGACCCGAGGTTCGTTCTCCAGCCGCATTCCAATCGGAGACTACCGGAGAACGTAATTCTGGACATCTCAGACCGTTTTCAGTAATTCTGTTAATTTCATGAAATAGAGCATTCAATTTCGAATTGAAATGCGTAAAATAGCACTAGCTAGCGAACTTCATTGATGGCAGAAGACCTATTTTTTGGAGCCATATAAATGCTTTAAAAATGCAAAAAAACCTTGGGTTACTTTGGTATGAATTCCACCTTAATTCGCAAAACTACAGTAACCTATCAAGAGAAAAGCATCTGAATAGTAGTTTTAACCCTTCAGCAACTGCAGTAACTGTGCATGTACGGAGTTTAAACGTTCTCCGGGCTATTTATGGTCACAATTAGACGTCATTTAAAATAATTTCGCAAATCTGGCATTTCATCATTTTACCACCCTTGGATACGTCGCCGTTAGCAAAGGACAATATCCGTACTAGAGTAGGAGAATTAACAAATTATTGGGACGGTCTCGCCCGATTCATGTTTTGATCTAGGATAAAGACAACGTAATTTCATGATTAGGAACATATATCTTCAGTGTATTGATTCCCATATAACTGAAGAAAAAAGGTAACACCGTATTGACGTATGAAATCCTATTAAAGGCGACAGGAATTGAGGTCAAGCAGCGGTCTTGAAATTGTGTAAATATTGCAGTCATGTTTACACAGGGATCACGCTTTGACCGCGCGTATCGCCTCACAGCTTTGTCCCCTTCCCTTTGTGCGAAGATCTTTGTCTCGATTGGTTGGGTATACTCGGGTTGAGGCAAAGTTTTGAGAGCTTTCCGGAGAAAAACCTAGTAAGTGCGAGTGAATTAAGTGGGCGTGATTGAAGTGACTTAGGGTCCAGTAAAGCGGTGTAAGTATGCTTGTGAGTAAGTGGCTTGTATGCTTTTTATCAATCATGTTTTTTTGGGCTCCGACACCAGCAGGTTTCTGCTTTTTTTAGGGGGGAGGGTGGGGTCCAAAGCCTTTTTTTTATTCTCCGACTCCACGGGGAGGAATATCTTCTTTTTATTGGAGGGCTCCGATACAAATTTTGTATTCTCCGACTCCAGGTCAGCGAACCACTTTTCCCACGCTGTGTCCAGACCTGTCACACATGTAACTCACGATATGCTGAGGATGTCCGAGCCTGTCACACACACGCGACTCATACCATGCTGATGATATCCGGACCTGTCACACACAAGCAATGATAAATCATTCATAAAATAAGGTGGAATATACCACCTATTGAACGATAAGAAGACTTCCTTCCCAAGGAAGTATCGACATCCTGCCTCTTGATGTATGTTTATGAAGTTCTCATGCATTGTTTCTAATGGTGGTTTGTCTGTAAGTATCATGCTTATGCTCACCATTACATATTGTGATGCATAAACGTCTTGCACCTAACGCGAGTTCATGTAAAGAGATTACACATATGGTCTCTGTTTAATATTATTTGCTGATAGTATGACATTCTTATCATTCTCATTAGCATATGTATCCCTATATTAGGTGTCTCCCAAAATAAATGAAAGAGATACATACATAATCAGGCAATAGGCTCAAAATTTAGTTTGAATGACTGAAATGATATTGTAAACGACACCGTTTCCATGGGGGATTTTGACATCTTAGTGGATTCGTTTCGACATCGCACACCTAACGAAAAACCAATATTTTAACACTGCACACAAGTGACTCACCATATGCTGAGGATTTCCGGATCTGTCACACATGAGTGACTCATCATATGCTGAGGATGTCCGGACCTGTCACACACGTGACTCACCATATGCTTAGGATGGCTGGACTCTGCAGCACGTAGGTGCGGTCCAGGAACAGGAAGATGCTGCGCACCATGATCATCTGTCGACAGTGGCTCTGCCAGCAGTCGTTCATCTCACGCAGCAGACAGTCGCGGTCGGCCGCCTCGTCGCCCAGAAAATTGAGCACCTGGAGTTTTACATGCGCTTCGGTGAGTTCTGCAACAGAGCAGTGGCAGCTTCGATCAGATGTGGCGTCGGGCATTCAGCAGGGCGATGTTCAGCCAGGGAATGACCACCCCATGGAACAATCATTTGGGAGCTATTACCCAAGGAATGCTTGTTCCAGGAGACACCCAGCTGAGGGTCACTCAACCAGGGGACCAGCTGTGGTAACAGTGAAAGTGATGACACGTCTGGCCAGGTTATAGATGACTGATGGCCATAAATGTTCTACATTTTCAGCATCCAGAGAATATATGCAGTAATAATCAACTTCACACAATGCTACATTCAACAATTTAGCATTTATATTTGCTCAGAGTGTGAGCTGAAGCAAACATGCCATTTGGTGCTTATTGGTATGACTTCATGCTGCTAACATTCACTGCAAAGTATGAAAAATTATACTGTTTTTCCATAATTTGATACTTCACTCCCACTCTCTACAACAACACTCCCTACCATAAATTACTTCTGTGTACTTGTATAGTGTTCTCCCAAGTGCAACAGAACATCAATAGTCACCACCATATAGACATCTGAACTTACAAGCATATCACATAAAACATTTGCTCATATGACATGCTGGCAACCACAAATAGGCCACAAACAATAAGATATTCATCTTGCTCGTGATAAGCCAGCTTCCTCTTAATGCATACTTTCAATGACAGCTTAATCCATGCCTGGGCAGCCTACCAATAAAACATTAATCCAATTACGGCCAACCAGAATAACACACAGCAAGTGATTTGCTGTGCCAGCTATGTGCAGACTCCACCACATCTCATGGCATTTGAACATATTGTCAGAATGGCTCCTAGTAAATTTGCTGTCAGCTATATGCAGACTCCACCACATTCCCTATCCACTGAGACAACCACACCTTTCAGATTTGAGTATAGCTGCATTGCCATCTTGTGATTGCACATATTTTCCACTGCTTGGTAGAGTTCCTCCAAACTGTAGGCTATGGAGCATGACTGTTGGATGGCCAGCACAGCTTCCTTCAACTTTCTCCATGTCACCTCCTGGTAGTTCTCAGGCAACTTTGGCCGCTCTGAAGTGTACCACATGTTATCATGTAATAGGCATATTACAATAAAATGCCCAATTCACAATCCATGAATGTAGGGAGGCATGGTCCTGAAATACTGATTAGGTTGGATGTCAAGATGTGAAAACATATCATCTTTGTACATCCACAAATTCAAAAAAGGATACAGTAACATATCCTTTGCTCACCCACTTCACAATTCCAGTACAGATGAGTATCTAGCATAAGTTGTATCAGATTAACTGATGTTGCAACATTTTATGATTACAACATTTGGTCACACAAACTCACAAAAGCTCTGGATGTTACTATGAACCAGGTGCTGAGCTGGAAACAATATCATGTGTCTGTGAACACTCCCAACATCCTCATAGTGCCTGTTTTCAAAATCTGCTTTTGCTTCACATCTGATCTGCTGCCTAAAGGTAGAACACAAATTTTATTTGGGTCCTTATAATTTGTCTATATATAGCTCTCACCAGCTCAAATACATACAGGTCATATTGACACCACTTCTTACTTCAATTGCATCTATATGTGCTACAACTAACTGTCCATAGGCATGAAGCATGGCATGTGCTGAATATATGAAGAAGTTATATTTTGTGTTCCTTGGGATTGCAGAAATATTATCAATTCCTCCTCATGGCTTTTCATAATTAGTCATTGGATTCCATATTTAATGTTTTCTGGTGTGGAAAACTTCCACATAAACTATGTTTATTTCCATTTGTTCATGAAGAAAACCTGGATACCATTTGTCCATAAATGACAACTTGTACATACAAATCTGTCAAGAGCATATCCTTGACAGACAGCAGATCCATTGATTGATTATTTGGGCTTAAGGGCGCACTGACTACAAGGTCATTTAGCACCCATAGACAGCAGATCCACCATTTGAGATTAGCTCTATAGTGAATATCAGGCAATTCCAACATTTTGTGCCTACAGCCTCTGAATTTTCCCAGTACTTTCACCACTAACTCTGTGGTGAAAGTACATGGTACAGTTGTGGCTTATGGGTTAATGCAATTGTTTGAATCATTGCACTCCAGTTCCAACAGTGCATACACACATTAATGCATTATAAACTGGCATGTATATGCAAATATGAGAATCAGAAACTTAACATTGCCATAAAGAAGACATGCTGGCATGTTAATAGGCAGGCCTACATCTGCTTTTTTTTCTCCCAAGTCACATGGGTTCCAGAACAACATAGAGCACACAGACCTGACCTTGTGAATATTAGCAGAGAATATGTTTACCAGTTTATGTGGAGACTGCACTTGGCTCCACAAGTTTGACACCATGGCTGCCACATGGCTGCTAGATGTAGTTAAGGCTCCACACCATGGCTGCCAGATGCAGTTAAGGCTCAACACATGACAGCAGGGGGTAGAGTTAAGGCTGTTCCATGAGAAACAGTAAATGAAAATGACAACAAAAGCATAATTCATAGATGTCAAACAAGTCTATATATCACAGTATCTTAGTCCACTTGCAATGAAGTTAATTTAAGTTAAGAACAGAGTCTCCCCATGAGTAGGACTTGAGGGACTCAGTCATCATGTTCTAAGGCTTAATAAGATCTGTCTGGGTTATCCAGATTAAAACCTATATCTGACATAGGGGCCAACTAGGTTAAACATATAAAGGGAAGATACCAGGCACGATACAATGAGAAAAGATGTGGTGGTTGTGATTTTACAATGGATTCAGCAGCTGAGGCCATATGGATTAACCTGCCTCTCACCTTGGGAGGAAGGGTGGAGACAGCTGGGAATCAAATCCCATACCATAGCTTGCAAGATGATTGGCTTAACCACTGATCTGCCAACACACATTGATGAAAAAGATAGTTTGTGTAAGCTATGGTGTTCAATTAAAATACATTTAATAAAAACACTCACCATACAATTTGAAATAAAGTTGTAACCTGCATAGGTTACAGATGGACCATTTTTAGTATAATTTTCCTTACACCATTTTATATTCCAAAACCCACATCCCAATAGACAGCAAGCAACAAATCAGTCAGTACATGAGCATCCTACTTGTGGAGTGTTGTGAATATTTATTAGTTGTGTAGTGCAAGCATGTCAGGACTATCAGGTATGGATTGAAAAACTTGGTTGACATCAATTAAGTATACTTTTGTTATCATTTTCTCTACTGTTGCTCAGAAGATGGCTTACAACAGCATCCTTCACTAATTTAACCATAGCACCAAGTTGCTCTCTGGTGTTCATTCATTGGCTGCCATATACAGTACAGCTGAGTGTAGTCTCCATGTAAATAAGAAAGCTTAATGCAATTTACTGATGTTTGTAAGTTTAATTTTACCTATTTCAGCACCCTTGACCATAAAACCTATTTTGTATTAGAACTGATGTAATAACTATATTTAGTGGTCGTTTCTAATGTATGCAGATTATTTGCCAGGTCCTCTCCCTCTATCTTGTCCCAGGTCTCTTTCCAGAGACCTGGGGCCTGTGAGCATATTCCCACAGTAAAACAGATGCAGTAATCAGAACAGTTTGTTGCCAAACATCTATATTGAACCTCAAAATGAGAAATAATAGAGGATAATTTGCCAGAGGAAAATGTTATTTTTTTTTAAATCGAGAACAGTCTTTTTCCAACCATGCACATAAGCACATTGGAACATAGCATCATACATTTTGAGTATCATGTAGATATAACATAAGGGACACCACTGTTGCACCATTAGCATGTTGATTAGGTAGGTATGCTAATGAAAGCATTCAAGCTTTGAAATACCTAGGTACCTACCTATTGTTGTTGTTGTTTGTTTATTGGTTGGTTCACAACACACTTTATGCACATTCACAGCTAATGGCACCTCCCACACTGTTTCGCCGGTGGGCCACGGGATTGGGAAATGTCCTGAGTGGAGCTAGAGTCAAACCCAGGACCTTTGGTACCCATAGCCCGACACCGTAACCACTCGGCCATCCCCGCCCCTAGGTAGGTACTCATGAGACATTTAGAACACTTGTAAGTAATGGAGGTCAGGTGAGGCCCTTAATCTTTCACCTGATGTCTCAGCTATTGTGTTGGTGTTATACAGCTTGCTGTATACAGTGGTCTTCAAAGTATTGAACTTACCTCTCAAGTTCTTGATGACGAGCTTCTTAGCAGATCCTGTCTTCGTAGCTGCAGCAGCTTGGTCCGCTCCAGTATTAATGCCATTTCCTCCGATGTTTATCGCGGAGAAGTTCGGACGTTTTGATTGTACAGTGTCAGCCATTTCCTCTTCACCTGCTGGTGTGTCAAAATTTGGTGGGGTTTTGGTACCAATGGTTGCTGATCAAAGGATGCGATGCTAAAAATAATAACAATTGCCCGCCGACAGTTTCGCGACACTTCATACGCCGTTTCTCCAATTAGCTCCTGTTCCTTAAGAAAGGAATTCTGGCAGAACCACTAAAAGGGATTATTCGCGCTCATTGAGCTGTACTCAAACTTGATGTATATAACCCACGGAAACTAAATTATACGACAAAGGGTCGAGACACCACCGTAGCTAACGGTCAGAAGTCGTTTCTACATCCAAAACTCGCCCGCAAGCCACGCAGGTTATACGGCCGAGGCCCCTCTCATCCCCATGCCTCCCTGCGTGTCGGCTCAAATGATACAAATGACGTCATCTGGGGTAACACTTTTGGGCCGCTTTAATGGCTTCATGCATTTTAAAATGGAAATATTTTCAATTCAACTCACTTTCTTAATCCTATAGTATCACGTCTGTGTTTTTGGAATCGTGTTGAGCTGTTATTTTATCATCCTCAGTTAGGCTGCAAATTAGGCGACGACCACCCCGAATGCAGCGTTTTAGGTTGCACACATTTTCTCAAATTCATAGATGGAGCAGTTGAGTCATAAATAGCGCAGCTGTTTACATAGCTTCGTTGAAGGTTGTTTTAAGATTGGTTTATGTCTGTCACACCTTGGGTTCGATGCACGTGCGTTTTAGTTGTAGTTTTATTGTATAGTGTTCTGTTGTGGTGTGTCGTTTATCATCTGGAATAAAGATATGAAAAGAATATATTCTTAACCAACATGCTTGTTTCCAAGAGATGAAAATGCATATAAGACCTGGTTGACAGTGAAAAGGAGCTGATGGAGTTCATCCAACCAGCCCATCCATTTCTTCCAACCACTTTACCTCTGATGATTATGATCCTGGCCACGGATGCCGCTGAAAATAATGCCAATGTCAACACCTGCATTTTCTGGTGTCATTCCTTGAATTAGCCTGCCTATCAGATCTGTATGGTATGGAGTGTTGCATCATGCTTGTCTGGAATGCTTGCTGCATTTTTGAGCATCTTAGACATCAAGACACAAAAGAGCAGTGTGACTATGAACCACAAGGGCCCTTCCTGGCTGCCCTCTGAACACTCAACCAGTTGCCCACCAAATCCGTCGATCAGCCCTCCCTGGCATATTGAAAAGCAAGCCCTCTATTCTTGTAATAATTGCCTATGGTGTTTTTAAAGATGTTCAATGTGCTGCTACTGACAATGGTTTTGGCATCTAGTTCCAGTGCTCTATTACCCTGTTGGTGAAGAAAGACTGTCTTAACATTGTCCTGCTGTAGTTAACTTTAATTTTGAATTGATGACCTTTAAGTACATCATTTCTGTTAGATTCAAATATTTATCTAATATATCCATCCTCCTGACCATAAACGAATTTGAAGACCTTAATGAGTGCTCCTCTCAACTTTCTATATATAAGTGACGGCATGTTCAATTTCTTCAATCTTTCCTCATATGCCAGGTTGCTTATGTCATTAACCATTTTTGTAGCCATATTTTGTACTCTCTAAAAGCGAACAATCTTTTTCATTACTAGGAGCCAAAGCTTGGACACAGTATTCCAAACGTGGCCTGACATGCACAGTAAAGCTTCCTGATGACTTTCTCACTTATGTATGATACCTTCCTATATATTTCCCAAGCATTCTCAGTGCCTTCTTCCTGGATTCTTTCGTCTGTTCTGATCCCCCCAATCTTGTGCTCAGAATAACACCAAAGTCCTTCTGCTGAATCACCGATAGAACTTGGCCACCCCCATCAAATATGAAGCCTTCATATGCTGCTTACCTTATCTTCATATCTCTTCTTTGTATAGCTAAGTAAAGAACCAGTTCAATTAGTTTGATGCCACTTCTATTCACATGAATTTTAACACGACCATCATCAGCAAACTGGGACTGGAGCAGGACGTCCTAGCCGTCGTTGCCGGCTTCGTCGCCTACAAAATGAGGCGTCAATGCATCGCTTGGCTGTCCGATGTCTGAAGCACCGGAGGCGCTCCTGGCCGTTGTGTCCAGCTTTTGGTTAATCACCATCGGTCGCGGCGGGCGCTGCATGCCACATACGTGGTAGAGGGCGATGCCAAACCAGTTCAATTCTGATGTCTGCTTCATCATGGACTCAACCTGCACAGGCGACACCAGCATCGTGAGACCCGGGGTGGGCGTCATTAGTAGCCGGCAGTCGAAGCTAGGAGTGCGGCTAGTTGTGTGAGACGGAGGCTGACTCGAGTTAGGCTGCATGTGCGCATCGGCTGGTTCCGCAAGAACTCTGCTCGGCAAAGCGCAGGGGCGGGCATCTAGGCAGGTCCGTCATCATGTCACCAGGCAGCGATAGGATGTCCACCCTCACACTGCCGGCCATGTGTTACCGTCTCTGCTGTGTGTCGTGTCGTGGCGCTCGGTTCTGCCCTTTTGTATTGTGTTTGTTGTTGCCACCGTGACCAGGGGCGGACTGGCGGCGCCTCGTGTGTTGCCCGTTCTGGCGGCACTTTGCATTGGTTTCATGCCGCCCGATCCTGCCGTTTTGTTGGCGTGTCTTGCTGCTGCCACTGTGACCACTGACGGGTTGGCGGCGCTCCCTGTGTCGGCCCGTCCTGGCGGCACTTGACCCTGCCGTCGTATCGCCCGGTCCTACTGTCCTGTTGGCGTGTTTTGCTGCTGCCGCTGTGACCAGGGGCAGACAAGCTGCGCCCGTCCTCGCGGCACTTGACACTGTTAGCGGCTCTGGTACTGCTATGAAACAGGTGTGGCGTATGCCATTTCATTGTTGCTCATGAGGCCTATGATCATTGATTTGAAAGAACGATATGCAAAGTCTCTGCTCCACGAACATCGATCGTGATCCTTCATTCATGCTCTGAATCGGAAACAGCACATAAGCCGACTAGGTCGACTACGCGGACGTGTAGGAATGTTTTGAATCATCCAGATCTAGTTCTGAACGCATTGTTAGGGAATGCCGCCAATACATGCGTGGCCGCTTTTAGCACGCCATGTCTGACCGCTTTCCAGTCCATCCGCCGAATGTAACCTTCGAATTAGAGTAAAATTTTACATACTTTTTTGATGGGTCAACCCCCGCTTACGACTGGCGTGAGCCCACCTCCCGCAACCATACCTCCAGGCATTGCGTTACCTCCTGTTACCTCCAGTCCAGTTACCATTGCGTTACCACCTCCTGTTACCTCCAGGCATTGCGTCTCCCAAATCGTTTTCTGGAAGTTCCACCCATGTTTCTGAGCTGGTACGGAGGTTCACAGATGCCCCCATAAAGGGAAAGTCTCCCTCTCACGTGCTCCCTATGGTCTTGTCGATCGTAAAAAGAAACGATTGTCCTCTTCCTTGCCTCCTATATCATGGGCACTGTCCCATATAGAGGGGTTAAAAAGCCTTTCGGTCAATTAATTTTGGCATGCAGCATCATAAGCCCAATGCTAAATTTGATGTACATTAAGGGACTCGACCCCCTCCCCATCTTATTCCATCATGGCGACGACCACACTTCAGATACGTCCTTATTGCATTTCGCCGCGGTAAGATGCTAATTCTCTGCCATATTTGATCTGTCCTACCTCGCTTTGTACGTTCTTCCGGGTATAATATGTGTATAAAAGGTATTGGAGATCCCTTCCGGGACTATGACGCTCTAAATTGTGAACCTGCACCTCTTAAATCCTCATTTTATCGCCCGTACTATGCATACGCTGCGTATATTCGACAGCGTGTTAGCAACTTGGCCCGTATTAAGTGGTACCCCAGATGACGTCATATAAGGACCTGCGCAGAAAGCTGCGCAGTAGGGATGACGCCACCTCGTATATATCGCCTTGATACGGCCCTGGCAGGGCCATTGCCCTCACTAGCTGCTTTCACAAACTAACTATTCGAACGCCTTGTTAAAAAACGCCTCCTCTATATCATTCAAACACAGCACTTAATCTCTCCTATGCAATCAGGCTTCCTTCCAAATCGATCATGTTTAGACAACCTCACCTACCTGATCACAGACATCCAGGAAGCGGCGGCCAGGAAACATTCCACGACCGCCGTCTTCCTGGATCTAAAACAAGCCTATGACACCATCAACATAACAGCACTATTACAACACTTACACAACATCGACATACAAGGCAGACTGATGCACTACCTCCATTTCTATCTACTCAACAGATCTTTTCAAGTAAAAATTGGGCCCCACACCTCAGACACCAAATTCCCCACCACCGGTTTAATGCAAGGCTCAGTCCTCAGTCCCCTACTCTTCATTTTAGCCCTAAATTCCGCCGTCACCGACAACTTTTCGACCAAAATTGCAGTCTACGCCGACGATATAGTACTATGGACATCAAGAAAAGCACCATCACACGCACTAACAGTATTACAACACGCACTAACAGAACTCAACAACAAACTCACCACACTAAACCTCCATATAGCACCACTCAAATCCAAATGTATGATTTTCGGCTACAACAGAGACACAAACCTACGACCCCTAAAAATAAACAATTCACCCATTCCCTTTGTCACCACAACAAAATGTCTCGGTATCACATTAGACAAACAACTAACTTTTCGGCCACATTTCCTAAACTTACAAAAACGCGCCTCAAAAAGAACCGACATACTACGAGCACTTTCTGGTGCACACTGGGGATCCGACCGAAACACACTTCTGACCCTTTACAAATCACTCATTCGGCCAATTCTGGAATACGGATCCCCACTCTTTGAAAACGCAGCTAAATCAAACCTCTAAATTTTAGATTTTTAGATTCAACGACGATCTTTTCAAATAGTCACAGGAGCCTTCACCACCTCACCTTCTCACTCTCTTCACATATACAACCACATCCCAGAATTACAGCACAGACGTACAGAAGCACTACTTAGATACCACTACAAAACACAACTCACGAAACAACACCCATGCACACAGGCACTAAAACTCCGCACAGCACGCAGACACCAACTCATGAACTCCACACGACTACGAACCACAATAGGATGCCGCACACACCGACACGCTAACACACTAGACATAACACTTCCAACGACAACACCACACCCACAACCCATCGCATGGTGGAAACAGCCGACACCAAACACACACTTCCTCATTGACAAGCCAAAAGACACATACACACACGCAGAAATACAACAACTATTCCTACAATTCACAGCACAGCACGTCAACTACAACATCATATATACAGACGGCTCCAAATCACATACACAGCAGACGGGCGCAGCGGCGGTGCTGTACAGTGTACAGCCACAACACTCCAACAAACCACACAACGCCCCTATTCACAATCCGACTACTATCCCACAATACGACAGGCCATCAACAAACACATACAACAAACATGGGACACAGTAACAACACAGCTACACGAAATACACCCCAAAGACGAACACTGGCACTCCATCAACCAAAACACCAGACTAAAAGAACGGACACTAACACGACTACGCATGGGGCACACTGCACTCACACACTCATACCTCCTACTCAATCAACCATGACCACAATGCACTACCTGCCACCACACACTCACAGTCAAACACATGCTCATATACTGCACCAAATACAACAACCAAAGACAACATATCACAAACCATTGCACCACGAACAACATCCCACTGAACCTCACCACGCTCCTCAACGACGACCATCCAGGATTGCACGAACACCTCTTCCACTTTCTCAAAACTATGCGCATTATGGAAGAATTGTGAAAAAAAGGAAAAGAGAAAAAAGGGAAAAGATATGTTAAAAAACGAAAGAGAAAATGAGCAAAACCGGGACAATGAGAAAAAAAGAAAAAGATACGTTACAAAAAGAAAAGAAAAAAAAGAGAGAAATATATATTCATGTTCCTGCAATGTTCAATTCTGGCAATGACCCGACCCCCCGCCCCACTACACCCCATACCCCAATGTGGCACCGTCCGGACTAACTCTCTCTCTCTCGACCTCATCATCTCCGGCTCTCAAACAACTCTACTGCACCAGCTCTACATCTTCACTCGAACCGGACTACCTCAGCTCTACTCTTCAAGACCATCTCAATGCTACTTCACCACTGCTCGTCTACTCTACTAAACCTCCACCTCGGATTGATCCTCCTACCCTACGCTACTCACTCTCTTACACACCTTCTCTCAACCGGAACCAGCCGATATCACCACACGGTGGCAGGCTGGCAAAACCAAGATAACTAGAGACAACAGGTACTCCAAAGTTGGCTGTTCTAGTATAGTTAGTTGAAACTAGACAAAACCTACGCCAACTGACGTCATATTCCAGAAGCGCTTTTTTATTCCAGAATACTGCTTAATTATATTCTAGTTTTGGACTATACTAATAAATCTACTAAATATGGTGCTTTCATTTTAGCACAATTATGGCGCTTTTCTCACGATTAGTTTCCCCGTTGGTTGTAAAGCATGTTAGTCATTAATTGAAGCTTGAATATTTTTTTCTTATTCTGCTAGCGTGCTGGTGGCTTTGAACCGAAAGGCACCATACTCAGAATTAATTTATCCATGGCGTGGTTGATATTGAGAACACACCTCAGACAATTTATGCGAATTAAGGCCTTATACCCACACTGTCAACTTGGTCAGCATGTCATTGATGCAATCTGGTGATTAATAAAGACATAAAGACATAAAAGATTAGTGCAACTATGAGCCACAAGGGCCCTTCTTGGTTGCACTCTGTACACTGAACCAGTTGCACACCAAAACTGTTAATCAGCCCTCCCTGTAATACTGAAAAGCAACCCCTATATTCTTATAATGATTGTCTATGCTGTTTTTAAAGATGTTCAATGTGCTGCTACTGACGATGTTTTCTGGCAGCTGGTTGCAGTGTTCCACTACCCTGTTGGTGAAGAAAGTTTGCCTTAACCTTGTTCTGCTGTGGTTAATTTTAATTTTGAATTTATGACCTCTAATTGCATCATTTCTGTTAAATTCAAACATTTCCCCAAGGTATCCCCTCTCCAGACTATTGACAAATTTAAAGACCTCGATGAGATCTCCTCTCAGCCCTCTATATCTAAGTGAAAACATATTCAATTTCTTCAATCTTTCCTCATATGCCAGGTTGCTTATGCCATTAACCATTTTTGTAGCCCTCTTTTCTACTCTCTCCAAAAGCCAACAATCTTTTTCATAGCTAGGAGACCAAGCTTGGATGCAGTATTCCAAATGTGGCCTGACGTATGCACAGTAAAGCTTCCTGATCACTTCCTCACTTCTGTATGATACATTCCTATTTATTGCCCCGAGCATTCTCAGTGCCTTCTTCCTGGCTTCCTTGGTCTGTTCTGATGCCCCCAGTTTTGTGTTTAGAATAACACCTAAATCCTTCTCCTGTTGAGTCACTGATAGCACTTGGCCACCCATCAAGTATGGAGCCTTCATATGCTGCTTACCTACATGCATGATTTTGCACTTATCAAAGTTAAATTTCATTTGCCATTCTTCGGACCACTTCACAAGTTCCTCTAAGTCTTTTTGCAGCGAGATATGCTCATCCTGACCTGTTATTGCTCTAAAGACCTTCAAATCATCCGCAAATTTCAAAACTTTACTGCTTAGGCCACTTTCAATGTTATTTACAAATATAATGAACAGTAATGGCCCTAGTACTGACCCCTGGGGGACTCCACTAAGAACATTTTGCCATGATGACTTTGTACCATTTAGCATCACACTTTGCTGTCTATCTGAAAGACACAACTCTATCCATTTTAAGATGCTACCTGCTATACCATGGGGCTGAAGCTGTATCATTAACCGTTTATGGGGTACCTTGTCAAAGGCCTTACTAAAGTCAAGATATGCTACATCAACCTGATTTCCCTGATCAAATTGTTCTGTGGCGAAGTTCAAAAGTCCAACAGGTTTGTGAGACACGATCGTCCTTTTCTAAACCCATGTTGAGTATTTTGAATCAATCTGCTACCTTCCAGATAACTAATTATTCTATCCTTGATAATTGATTCGAGTACCTTGCATACTAGGGATGTGAGACTTATTGGCCTATAGTTTTCAACTTTCCCTCGTTCTCCTTTCTTGAAAATAGGAACTACATTTGCCCTTTTCCAATCGGTTGGAATTTCATTATGTGAAACTGATCTGCAAAATATTATACTAAGTGGAAATGCCAGTTCCTTTTCAGTTTCCCGCAACACCCTAGCATAAATTTCATCAGGTCCTGCTGCCTTATTTTGCTTTATTTTCCTGGTATGATTGTAAACAACATCACTATCAATGAAATCAACAGCATTTGTCAGATCCCATGTCACTGAACTATGGTGTATGGTCGGCAGATTGTTTGCATGCAGATTAATGTTAGCATGTGCGTTGGCCCCCTGTCAGTTATCATATTGTTTCTGTGTGCTGTATGTAATCATGCAATACCGTGCCATTCACCAACTTGTGGACAATTTGGTAATTGCTTGCCCATTGTATCATGGCTAGGCAGTAGTGGTAGTAGGGTAAGAGGGAGTTTCTAAACACTTAATGCATGAAACAAATTGCTCTACTGCTGCTTTTGTGTGGCCAAACCAGTAATTGTACTGTTTACTGAATTTCAAAAAAATGAAGATGGTATCCATATTCAGATGGTTCTCTCTATCTAAGTCATCTAACCACTCACATAGAGCTACTTTAAAACATATAATTGTTTTGTAGTGTTGTGCCATTTTCTGAACATGAAAATGGTGGTGCAGGATTACTTCACTGTAGCTTTTGTGGTACCAATTATTAGTAGCCACTAAAAATACTGGTGTAATTGCAAAAAGATATCAGACCTTAAAATAAATTTTCAGGGAAATATGTACTTTTTAGTTAATATTTGAATTCTTGATATGCCTTTCCAATGCAAAGTTGATTGATGTGGTTAAAATGTGACCACCCTCACCTGTACTGTGTGAGATGTGATTTAAGGGTTCATTATTGCAGTTTTGAGTGTTTACAAGTGACGTTTTGCACATTTTTTCTTAGGCAAAGCTAAAATGAGGTTGGGATAAGTTAGGCATTTCTTTAGCTTCCTCAATTTTCAAATCGAATTGTTCATGAATGTTTTTTTTATTGGAAGCTAATTTGTGTTCCCTTCTGAAAAGAGGCAAGGCTGGAGCTGTCTGAGGTTTTTACAATTTCACCTGCAGAAGAAGATTTGCATTTTAGTTGAGGTGGCATTTGAAGAAAAAATTGTAAATGCATGTTTCTGAATGTCATTAAGATGATATGACCATTGTATTCCAGCGCAAATGCATGCTTTTCAGTTCGTAAGTGAAGTAATGTGAAATGTGTTGCTTTCAGTGGGGTAATTGGTAATGAAGGATAATGTTAAATGTATAAACAGTGCATCCAAACCAATGTCATCCATTGAATATCTTTGATATCACATATGCAACGATGCTGGTTGAGTTATCACCACAATCCTTCCCCAGTCCAAAACTAACCTACCTCTTTTTCAAGAAAAACACTTGTTTCTATTCTATCCTACAAATTCCAAAAACCTTCATATTTATATATAAGAAGCCCAAATGAAGACAATTTTTTAGACAGATGTATGGACTGAAATTCTTGAAGCTTACTATCAACTTCTTCCCAGTATCCTAAAAATAATTTTCCATAAACTGTGTTGAATGAAGAACAAGGCTACTTGGGAGTAGTGAAAGATCAAAAGAAGACAGGATAGGCAGTCATGCACGGAAAGCCAAAACCAGGTTTAATTATACCAAAAAAAATGAATACATATATTTGCATGTGGCTATTTCTAATATTTTTATCATGATATTCCAGCAGAATAATGGCCAGCCCTTTCTACATGGAGTAAGGATAACAGATTCAGCCTAGGATACAAAATTTATGCTTCAGTCTGCCGCCAGGCGTTGAGGAGGAAGCACGTGTTTGGTGGAGCTACTACATACGAGCTAAGTGTTGCGGAAAAGGACGGTGTACTGGGATAAATTGTGTATAGATATTTAGCGGTTGCTTCTGAGCGTATATTTCAACAGTTTTTATCAAATAAGTATTTTTGACCAGCAAATTAGGCTATATTAACCCAGGGAGGCTGCCCAGCGCCATTTTGTTAAGTTCTAAGGGTGTTGGCTGTGTCAATTTGGTGTTTAAGTTTAAGATAGATTTTAAGACTAAGATAGTAGGCATAGCATTACACTAGGTATATCTTCATATCCTAGTGTAACTGCAGGATTGTTGGGTGTTGTGGACGGGTACTACAGTGTTTGATTCAGTGGTGTATATTTGTGTGGTGTGAGCTCTGTAGTGTGTAATTCTAGAGTGTATAATTCTATAGTGTAGGCTTCTGTAGTGAATAAGTTTGTGTCAAATTGGTGTGTAAGTTTAAGATAGATTTTAGGACTAAAATAGTGGGCATAATTTACAGTAGGTATCTTCATATCTAGTGTAATTATACGGGATTATAGTGTATTGTAGATACTTATAGGCTATATTACTGTATTACTGTAGATATATTACAGTAGATACTTGTAGGCTTACAAGCTTACAGTAACTAGACTTAGTACTAAGAGTAGAAAGAAAGAAAAAAAAAACAACAACACAAATGGAAGGAGACTGTGGGAATTGTAAGTGTGTGGGAATCATTGGGGACTTGAGTAAGAGGTTAGATATGTTAACGGGGGAGGTGGAGCGCTTGAAGTGTTTGGTGGCGGGACCCATCATGGGAGGTGCCAGCCAGGCAACTCGGGTGCCCGAGCGGAGGACTGATGGGAGTTCGGATGGCTTAGTCCGGGATGGTGGCAGTTGGAAGGTGGCAAGGCGCCATAGCACCCGACTGGCGCTAAGGAAGGTGGACATGGGCGTCCCAATTAAAAATAGGTTTGATGCACTGGAGGAGAGGGAAGGTAATGATGAGAGGGACGGAGGTGGGGATGACCAGATGGCTGAAGATAGAGATGGAGAGAGAGAGGTTTTAGTCATAGGGGATTCCAGGGTTCGGTACATGGATCGAACATTTTGTAACAAGAACCCCAGCAGACGGATGCGTGTTTGCTACCCGGGAGCGCAGGTGAAAGATGTTAGGGATAGGCTGGAGGGAGTAATGAGGGGAAGTGGAGAGGGTGCAACGGTAATTGTGCAGGTTGGAGTTAACGATGTAGGAAAAAATAATACAGAGGAAACAATGAAAGCCTATAGGGCTTTGATAGGTAGTTTAGCAGGAAGTAGGAAAAGAGGAGTGGTGACATCCATCCTCCCTATGGTCCATGCAAGCATGGAGTGGTATTCGAGGGCCATTGGGCTCAATACCAGGGTGGCCAACATTTGTAAGGAGCTTGGGGTGCAGTTCTTGGATTTGTGGGGGGAGTTTTGGGGGAGGACGGAGATGTTTGCTTTAGATGGATTACATCTGAGCAAGAGAGGAGTGGAACTGCTCAGCAATAGGTATGAGGAGGCTCTCAACAGGAAACAGGGAAACTAGGCAGGACATGGGGGGATGTAGCTGATAAAGAGAGAAGCATAGCAAGCAATGGAAGGAATAATTTAGCATGTTTTTATGTCAATGCCAGAAGTGTTAGGAACAAAATTGGGGAACTGCATGCATATATGTTGTCTGAACAGCTAGATTTGGTGTGCATAACAGAAGCATGGGTTAACGAAAGCATGTTTGGAGACAACTTGCAAGAATTTGAATTGACAGGCTACAACATGCATGCCTATCAAAGAGAGGCAAGGATAGGAGGTGGCATTCTCTTGTATGTTAGGCAAGTAATGAAATGTCATTCCATAGAGGATGGAGTACATAGTGCAGGAGTAGAATCTTTGTGGTTAGATATAATTCTGAAGAATGGAACAAAATTTAGGATTGGGGCATTCTATAGACCTCCAGACCAGAATGAAAACACTGACAGGCTGATGCAGGAAGAGATAAGTAGGAGAGTACAGGAGAGAACTATTTTGTTGGGGGATTTCAACATAGCAGGATTGGGAAACAAAACAATAGGTGTAAGCAAATCAGAAAGATGTTTCATGGCTTGTTTTGAGGACAATTTCTTCTTTCAAATGATACACGAGCCTACAAGGGAAAATAAAATATTAGATCTAGTGCTTACTAATGAGGAAAATTTTGTGCAAAATGTTAACGTAGGAGAGACCTTTGGTAATAGTGATCACAACATTATACGCTTCTCATTATATGTTGGAAGGGTAGCAACCAACAGAACATTGATTCCGAATTTTACAAAAGGGAATTACAGTGAGTTCAGGAGCTTCCTAAGTGAAATTAATTGGGAAGTCATATTGAATGGCTTAGATGCTTATGAAATGTGGACAATGATAAAAGATAAGCTATTTCAGGGTCAGGATAGGTTCATTCCCAGTAGGCAAATTAGATCAAACAGGGTTAAGCACCCTTCGTGGCTGACTAGGGAAGTTAAGCAATTACTGGACTCAAAGAAATAAGCATTCAAGAAACTAAAAGATACTAACTCTGGGTTAAACCTAGAATCATATAGAATAGCTAGAAATAAAGTTAGGAGGTGTGTTAGAGCATCTAAAAGACTTGCTGAAATCAACTTTGCTCGAGAATGTTCAGCAGGTAATGCTAAGAGATTCTTTAGCTTCTATAAATTTAAGGCTAAAAAGTGTAGTGTAGGACCACTGGAGGTAGATGGGGAAATAGTGGTTGATGATTGCGACATTGTGGAATCCCTAAGCAAGCAATTCTCATCAGTCTTCACTAAAGATAATTCTGGTACAATAGGAACATCTGTAGGCCATGCCATGGCAGGTGATATGCTGGAGGATCTTACAATAACTACAGAAGCCGTAGAGAAGCAGTTGCAGAATATAAAACCTAATAAAGCTTCCGGACCAGATGAAATATATGCTAGGATCTTAGTAGAGTGTGCTAAAGCTTTAGCAACTCCCCTAGGTATCATTTTCAGGCGATCTATGGAGTATTCAGAAGTACCTGAAGATTGGAGAAATGCAAGTGTAGTACCAATTTTCAAAAAGGGAAATAGGAAGAGTGTAGGAAACTACAGGCCAGTCAGTTTGACCTCATTAGTTTGCAAAGTACTAGAAAAGCTGGTTAAACAGAATGTTCAGATTCATCTTGATAGGCACAACCTTTTAAGGGATACTCAACATGGATTTCGATCTCAAAGGTCTTGTTTAACTAACCTATTGGAGTTCATTGAGTATGTTACCAAAGAAGTAGACAATGAAAGCAGGATGGATGTTGTGTACTTGGACTTTAGCAAAGCTTTTGATAAAGTTCCACATGGAAGGTTAATTCATCAATTACAACAACATGGGATTGTAGGAAAAGTTCTACATTGGATTGAAGCATGGTTGCAGGGAAGGAAACAAAGGGTAGTATTGAATGGATGTAAATCTGGTTGGAAAGATGTTCTGAGTGGAGTGCCACAGGGCTCTGTTCTAGGGCCCCTCCTCTTTATCATCTTTGTGAACAACATTGAAGTAGGGCTGAGGAATAGAGTGTTCAAATTTGCTGATGACATCAAGCTGGTAGGAGTGGCTAACAGCAGAGATCAATCTAGTAATATTCAACTAGATTTGGACGACCTAAAAGAGTGGGCTGATCAATGGCAGATGACTTTCAACTATGATAAGTGTAAGGTTATGCATATAGGGTCTGCAGGCGAGACATTCAGTTATAAAATGGGAGGGAGGGAACTGGATGTTATTGAAGAGGAAAGGGACTTAGGTGTGTTGGTCTCAAAAGACCTTAAAGCAGAAAAACAATGTATCTCAGCTAGAAATAGGGCACTCAGAATGCTGGGACTCATTAATAGAAGTGTGAAATATAAGAGCAGGGAAGTCATGAAAAAGCTGTACTTAGCATATGTGCGGCCCCACTTGGAGTACTCTGTACAAGCATGGAGCCCCTACCTAGAAAAGGATATAGATATGTTAGAAAGAGTCCAGCGCAAAGCCACTGGACTCGTCAGTGGATTAAGTAACTTAGAATATGGAGAAAGGCTTAATGCATTAGATATGTACTCACTCAAGTATAGGAGATTAAGGGGAGACATGATTGAAATGTACAAAATTGTTAGAGGGCTAGATCAGGTCAATTTGAATGATGCTCTGCAGTTTAGAGTATCCCATAGGGGTCATCAATTCAGGTTAGACAAAATGAGGTGCAGGACAGTTAAACGACAACAGGTCTTCAGTCAAAGGGTTGTTGACCAATGGAATAGGCTGCCTGCTGATGCAGTGGGGAGTCCCTCATTGAATGTCTTTAAAAGTAGGGTGGATAAATTTTTTAGACAGGAAAATGTTGTTTTTGAATTCTAACTTGTGATGCATGGGATATTGAGTATTTTCACTAGCTATATAGGGTATAACATTATGCTAGTATTATGTTGTACTATATGGGGTGTACCTAGCAGTGGATTTGGCAACTTCCTTTGCGATGTCATACTGATGAGATTGGCTGTGGTGGCACAGGTGGAGGGATTGCATGGGTTTGGAATTGATAGGTGTGAACATGTACTTTCTAATATCTTCTAGACAGGCTTGACCCAGATGGGCCCTTGTGGCCCTTATTAAGCCTTAACACTTTATGACTTTATGACTTCCATTAACTTAGTTTCCATGTCACGAGGTGAATTAATATACCGTGCACAATTGATGTGAGTGTGTAATTAAGGTACAATGGATCTACCATTTCCTTCGTGAATCACGTTCAACATCCAGAATACAATATCAGTAGGTTTTAGATGACCGAACATGAGTATGTTTTAGGAGGTCCAACATCAGTTGTTTAGGTTAGATTCAGTTAGGATATTTTTGTAATGTGACATCAGTGTTCTTTGTTAGCCACCAAAAACCCCATTTCCCCACATTTTCCATATTTTCCATATTATTCCATATTCTCCCCACACTTTCCATAACCTCTTACGTCTTATCGCGTGGGGGATTGCATGTACTGTCATTGTCAACATTAGTGTTTTCCTAGTGTTGGGAAAATCTTAGTTGAATGATGTTAATGTTATTTTTGAGTGAAATTACTTTTTTCTAGATATCAGCACATGAACTTGAACTGCCCATTTGATGAGATTTCATTTCCCGTTGAAATGAATATCAGCTTCCTTCAAATCACATCAGATAATGATGTGAATTGAACGAATGTTAAATGCTAAACGTGACGGTGGGGGGGGGGAATGATGTGTGGCCTGGTCCATGGCCAGAAAGAAACCAGCGGACCGATCGCTGGGCACCCATTTGCGTATCCCGAAGATGAACCACGAGAAGCGTTCTGGACTCACCTCCTAAGCCTTAGCGGCCTGACGGTCCCCACCGAGGAATTCTTCCACACATTCAGAGAGATGGATGCAGCGTTTTGTGTTCACCATGCCCAAGAACCCAACAATCTCAGCAGACATCCAAAGGTCATTGAAAGTTTCCGCCAGGTGTTGGAATCCAGATTCAATTCCATAGACAAAATATAATTAAGTGCTTTGCGAGGATCCGGACATTTATTCATCTCGGGCTGGTGAACAAGGTGAACGTCGCCAAGCTCGCAAAATGGCAGCAGCGGAAAGCCGAGCAGTTTGTTCAGCGACTGCGAAGTATGGGCCGCACTTGGGCAATACTTCACATTCAGATCAGTGTTTGAATCTTTCATTGTTTGGACCTGCCGTTGATCATATAGCAGCATATCAGGACTTTCTACACAAATATTACACGAGACTAAACGTACGTGTTGCAGTCGCACCGAGTGTATGTCAAGCTCAACAACTGATATGTGCCTGTGTTTGTGAAGGCGGTAGAGCGTAGCCTGTAGGTTTACACGTACTCATCGTCCCACTACGGTGTTCGTGAGTAGTCTGTGTATGTATGCATGTCGAGTTGTTCTCAGCCACAGATGTCACGATGAGAATGTTCCATCTATTCTTGCCAGTTCGTCCGATTTTATAAGGTGCCAGATATGTACGTACTGTAATGTTAGGTATTGCAATGTATTGCCGCAATGCAATCTCATTAAGTACCGTGGCTTATCTGCACCTGCTACCGATAACCTCTTATGTCACGCGTTTGGTGGAGCCGCGGTAGCTTAGTCCGTAGGGTGTTGGGCTCTTGACCGCAAAATTATGGGTTCGAGTCCCGCCACCAGCGGAATTACCGAGTCCATCCGCGACCAATCGGTTTGAGAAGTTGGCGACGCTATATGGCCTAGCAGTTAATTGCGTCGTAAATGAACCCAAGGTTCTTTTTCTGCTTCATGTGCCTGCTTCTCCTAATATATGTCTTGCGTTGTGCTTCCCCAATATGTCGTTTTAATACGCACCCTGTTGGGCGCCGGAATATATATATTCATGTGCGCAAAATGACGAACGCAGTCCATGCGCCAAAAATGCACATTCACTTCCACCACAGAGTACACAAGCGAGAAACAATCGGCAGTGGGAGCGACGGCCTTCCCCAATCTTGGCAGTCTCGTCTTTTCCAGATGCATGCTCATCGTATTAAAGTCTGATTGATAAACAACTTTTGTTGCCGTATTTATGTCGTGCTGTACTGTAACAAAGCTTCCTCTGGGGGACACTTGGAACACCGAAATACCCCCCCCCCCGTTCATGTAGCGGCAGGTACCGCGACGGAAGTCGTCGTCGCTGCTAACTCGGCAATCACCGCCCCGGGCTGTCGAGGCCAGTGTCTAGTGTGACCCCTCCCCTCCGATCAGGTAACCCCGGCGCCGTCGACCGCCGTCGACCGCCGCGGACGCCGCTGTATCTAATGTCTGACGGAAGTTAACGTGTCGGTGTCTGACGGTCGGATGTGGCCGTCATGGGTGTATGATGATGTGACAGCCTGTTCTGGGCCGGAGCGCCACAAACTCCCGGCTGCCTGCGTCAGCGTGGTCTCAGTTTACGAAAACATGTTTGGGGTTAATGTGTGTCGCCAGTCGTAGAGTCGGCCGACCGAGGCCGAGGCTCAGAGGTGTCTGAGCTGACGGAATGTCTGATAGACAGTCTGACACGCTGTTGTAGTGCATCGAGTCCGGGCATTGCTCTGGTTAGTTCAGAGCCGCGTGACGATGACGTGTCTCCTGGCGTGTGGCCAAGGGCGGTTGCCCTGAGAAGCTATATAGCCGCCGAGCGAGACGGATCGCGCTCTCTTCTCTGTTTGAACCTCACCTGACTCTCTCTCTGTCGCTCACTCTGCGTGGACGCCGCAGGGCGGCTGGCTGTGGTCAGCCGCCCCTGGCTGACTACTGCAGGTATGTCTGGTACTAACTGTTTGTAAACGCTGTATAACTGTCGAGATGTAAGCTTGTGAGATGGGAGTTAGTATACTTGAAGATCGATCTGTTTGGAAGTTGGAGATTGTGTGTGAACGTTATTAACAAGAGATTGAGATGGTGCCAGGCTGAGTTTATATGAAGACTTGGATGCAGAGATGTGTGAGACGGCTCAGAGCTCAGAGATGTGAGATCAGAGCTATGAAATTGGAAGCTGCGAGCTGGTGAAATAATTATACCGGGGTTATCGTAACGCTGAGGTCCATAGTCTATCACGTGCCTATAGAAGTTTACGTCAGACAAAGTGGGGAAATGTCTGAGAAAGCTCTGGGGAGCAAAACTTCACTACAACTGGTCGCCGTGACCCGGAAAATCTCTACAACTTGGGAGATTTGAGAATTTGAGAAACATATCGTGTTGAATTTATCCCCGGAAAACCCTATATCTGATGCGTTCGTGAACTGGGATGAAACAAGTAAATGCCTGAAATTGCCAATAATTCAGGATTGAATCTAATCATGGTGCCTGAGTCAAAGCAGGTAGCCATCGTTGAGAGCAGCAACTGCTGTCACAAGCTGACTGCTGTACCAGAGGAAGCTGTAGGCTTCAATGAAAATTCACCACTGCAGCCGTCTTCACATTTGAAGCCTCCTCAGCCAGTAAACCGTGAGTCCGGGCATTCCCAAAATCCTGCCAAACACCTGTTTGAATTTTGGCCACTACTAGAACAGTATTGTATAATTTTATAATATCATTTTGACGTCTGCTGATCTTCGTATGTCGTGCTTGTAACTTATGGTGTGGACTCTGATGTCAAATTGAAACATAATTAGTGAAGCTTAATATTTGTCAGAATGATTTTGGAAAATTGTTGCTTCATTAAATACAAATAATTTTAGAAAATTATTACTGGATTAAATAAGTTGAATCCCAGGCAACAACAGTTATTATTTAAATATGACTTGAGATATGACCTGATGGTTTGAGGAAAAAAATAAAACAATTCTTCAGTGAGTTACAATTAATTTTGTGAGTTCTTCAATTAATTTAGATGGACAAATAGGTTAACTTAGAATGATATAAAATTGTTCAAATGAAGTTTACATGGAACTGTAGTATTATATGGAACACAGATGATCTTTTAAAATAGATGGCACCTACTTAGAAAAATAATTTAATGATAGGAATAGATAAGACTTAAATAGACAGCTATATAAAAATATTTTTGGGACTTTAGAAATTCGCCTTGAAGGAAACTTAATAGTCTAGAATTGATTGTCCTTTTCGAGAGTATTTAGTTGAAGAACTTTTATTTGAGGAAAATATAATTATTGCCAGTGGGAGGGCATAATTAATTTTCATTGGGTGACACATGTACCCAGATGAAAGAAAATTATTGGGACTACGATTACATCTACATGTGTGTTTGTGTGTATGTATGTTGGATACGGTGCAAGATGAGTTGATATACTTGAGCATCAAGAGGCTGCTGGACTAGTAGGTCACAGCCTGAACGGATTTCGGTGCAAGAATGGTTGATTAACCTGAGCACTAAGAAGCTACTTGGCTAGTGGGTCACTTAGCTTGGGTTAAGCCGTTGCTTGAGCTCCTGGGAGAGCTCAGACTGAAGCTTGATTAGCCTCTCGGTACTGTCGAGACCTGAGTGTCCAATGACAGAGCAATGTCGTGCTGAGCCACGTTGTTCGGTGAAACACCCGAACGAGAATGTGAGTAGAGTGTGCTATGAGTAGATTGTGTCTGGAAATCGTTCCCATTGCTCACATTTTTGCATCTTTTTGATGAACCCTGACTGTCCAGGTTATATAATGAGCTTTTGTTTGGAGTGTACTTGTTTTTAGTTGACAGTGCGGACGGGCGCAGTGACGCCACCTATACGGGAACACCGAAGCGCCGGTAGCGGCATCAAAGGTGTGAATAACGTGACGTGAATACAGTCACCTGCAGGGTGGGAATTTTGGGCCTCTCCTGAGTATGGAGACCTAAGGACATTTTATTCTCCAGATTGTGACTGAAATGTTGAACTTTATTCTCCGAATGAAACGTGCCAATTTATGGATGACATTTTGCTTCCAGGATCTCAGTAAGCTCCAACAATGCAGTTGCAGTTTCCAGTCCATCATACAAATTAGAAGCCTGGACAACAGAAGAGTATGGCATAGAGGTCATAAGGCATGAAATGCAGGTTGCAGTCAATTGCCCAGGAATCATATCATGTTATATCACAATACCTACAAGTTTGTGGTGGTTGTTTCGATTGCATTGTGCATTGTCAAACAAACTATGTCCTGGCTCAGTCTAAGCCCCAATCAAGGCCGAACTCGCGGGGTTACTCAGGTAATCGTTGGTGTGCACGATGCCTCCAAATCCGAACGAAACAAAAGCATCGACATAGCATAGAAACAATAGAGAACAAAATAATGTAAATTTCGGAACTAGTTATTACCTCAGCCAATTACTCTCCAGGATATTTTCACACTGGCAGGACGGCGGCCCAGCACAATCACTTGTAACCACAGATGAATCGTCATTCGGCTTGCGCCAATCTCGTCTCATTCTAAATAACAAAGATATGAGGGATTAGGTTTTCGTATGTCTTCGAATTCTGTCGAAATGACGCTTCAGAAGGAAATATTGGAATATACCACGATTCTTCTTCATAATTCCGGGAAATACTGGCGTTACACCAAAAATCTCCATTACGAAACCTCTCGTCTTGTTGCCATATCTTGCGACCATAGTGGAACTCGAAATATGCACAACGACGTCATATACTCGCATATCGGACCCGAGGTCCTGTTCTCCAGCCGCATTCAATCGGAGACTACCGGAGAACGCAATTCTGGACATCTCAGACAGTTTTAAGTAATTCTGTTAATTTCATGAAATAGAGCATTCAATTTCGAATTGAAATGCATAAAATAGCACCAGCTAGCGAACTTCATTGATGGCAGAAGACCTATTTTTGGAGCCATGTAAATGCTTAAAAAATGCAAAAGACCTTGGGTTACTTTGGTATGAATTCCACCTCAATTCGCAAAACTACAGTAACCCATCAAGAGAAAAGCATCTGAATAGTAGTTTTATCACTTCAGCAACTGCGTAACTGTGCATGTACGGAGTTATTACGTTCTCCGGGCCATTTATGGTCATAATTAGACGTCATTTAAAATAGTTACGAAAAATCTATCATTTCATCATTTGACCACCCTTGGATACGTCGCCGTTAGGATAGGACAATATCCGTACTAGAGTAGGAGAATTAACAAATTATTGGGACGGTCTCGCCCGATTCATGTTTTGATCTAGGATAAAGACAACGTAATTTCATGATTAGGAACATATATCTTCAGTGTATTGATTCCTATATAACTGAAGAAAAAAGGTAACACCGTATTGACGTATGAATTCTATTAAAGGCGACGGAATTGAGGTCAAGCAGCGGTCTTGAAATTGTGTAAATATTGCAGTCATGTTTGCACAGCGACCACACTTTGACCGCGCGTTTCGCCTCGCTGCTTTGTCCCCTTCCCTTTGCGCGAAGATCTTTGTCTCGATTGGTTGGGTATACTCGGGTTGAGACAAAGTTTTGAGAGCTTTCGGAGAAAAACCTAGTAAGTGCGAGTGAATTAAGTGGGCGTAATTGAAGTGACTTAGGGTCCAGTAAAGGGTGTAGTATGTTTGTAGTAAGCGGCTTGTACGCTTTTCAGCAATCATCTTTTTTGGGGCTCCGACACCAGTAGCTTTCTTTTTTTAGGGGGGTCTGAGGCCATTTTTTATTCTCCGACTCCATGGGCAGGAATATCTTTTTTCTTGGAGGGCTCCGATACAAATTTTTATTCTCCGACTCCAGGTCAGCGAACCACTTTTCCCACGCTGAAGTCACCTGACATAAAAAATAAGTAGGTCTTATGTGGTGCCACCCATCGGAACTTCAGAATAACTCGACGCCAGTGGCGCCTCCTATATAGACCAGTGACGCAATGCATGTGGTGCCACATAACACGGAAAGCTAGAATGGATTGAGAGATGTTTACATGTGAGCTGCTGTTTTAGAAGTTAATGTTGATATGAATGTTTAGAGCTGTTGTATGATTGAAGTTGATGTCTTGTAGAATGGATGATGATATTGATTCGGCTGACATGTATCTACTTGGATGTATGAATGTTAGTGATTGAGTCTGTGACTGTAGTTATATCTGAGGTTCTTCTGTTCGTTGAAACTTGTGAAGGTGTTGTATTAATTTTGTTTAGTGGCTAAAATGAACACTTAATCCTGGATGTCCGCCCCTGCAAACCGAGTATTATCCCCTACCCACAGCAAGTTACCCATTCCTGTCTTACCACCCGGTGAAGAGAGAAGCTGACTTCATCTGATGAACAAGAGATAGTGCCTGACTAACTTGAGTTGGACGCGTCAGTCCGGTTCGAATCGTCACTACTGACTAATCTGCCACAGATAGCTGACCGCGATCGAGACGGAGCTGATTTCAGCACCGCTGGCGACTCCGACTAGTGGGACTGACCACACCACTGGTCATACGGAACTGCGCTTCAGGGCTGCGCTTGCTCACTACTGGCGCTGTCCGAGGTGCACTGCCATGGCACCCCATGGACCAGGCTGCCTGTGTCTGGCCGCATGGTGCTCTTGAGAACTGAAGCGGTAGCTACTCGAGTGATGCCCCCGAGGCATACTGAGGTGGGCAGGCAGACGCCTCGCCTTACCTGTCACATCGTGGACAGAATCTTCAGTGAACATCGAACGCTATGGTGATTCGGCACTTCTTCTTCGAATATTCGGCGGAACTTGAACTCTATTGCATTGGATTTGAATGTGTTGGTTTCGGATGTGCATTGCTGCTTGTTACTGACATGCGTAGGATTGTAGCTGATGCTAATCGTAACCCGTATTGATTGGTTGTTTGCATTAGACTCTGAGTGATTGTGAATACTTGGGAAATGAATGTTCATGGCCGTGATTTGTCTAGTGGATCCCATAATTGGTCTGTGGACTCAATGAGAGATTGTTCGGCCTCGTGTTGTGTTGTAACAAAGCTTCCTCTGGGGGACACTTGGAACACCGAAATACCCCCCCGTTCATGTAGCGGCAGGTACCGCGACGGAAGTCGTCGTCGCTGCTAACTCGGCAATCACCGCCCCGGGCTGTCGAGGCCAGTGTCTAGTGTGACCCCTCCCCTCCGATCAGGTAACCCCGGCGCCGTCGACCGCCGTCGACCGCCGCGGACGCCGCTGTATCTAATGTCTGACGGAAGTTAACGTGTCGGTGTCTGACGGTCGGATGTGGCCGTCATGGGTGTATGATGATGTGACAGCCTGTTCTGGGCCGGAGCGCCACAAACTCCCGGCTGCCTGCGTCAGCGTGGTCTCAGTTTACGAAAACATGTTTGGGGTTAATGTGTGTCGCCAGTCGTAGAGTCGGCCGACCGAGGCCGAGGCTCAGAGGTGTCTGAGCTGACGGAATGTCTGATAGACAGTCTGACACGCTGTTGTAGTGCATCGAGTCCGGGCATTGCTCTGGTTAGTTCAGAGCCGCGTGACGATGACGTGTCTCCTGGCGTGTGGCCAAGGGCGGTTGCCCTGAGAAGCTATATAGCCGCCGAGCGAGACGGATCGCGCTCTCTTCTCTGTTTGGACCTCACCTGACCCTGTCTCTGTCGCTCACTCTGCGCGGACGCCGCAGGGCGGCTGGCTGTGGTCAGCCGCCCCTGGCTGACTACTGCAGGTATGTCTGGTACTAACTGTTTGTAAACGCTGTATAACTGTCGAGATGGAAGCTTGTGAGATGGGAGTTAGTATACTTGAAGATCGATCTGTTTGGAAGTTGGAGATTGTGTGTGAACGTTATTAACAAGAGATTGAGATGGTGCCAGGCTGAGTTTATATGAAGACTTGGATGCAGAGATGTGTGAGACGGCTCAGAGCTCAGAGATGTGAGATCAGAGCTATGAAATTGGAAGCTGCGAGCTGGTGAAATAATTATACCGGGGTTATCGTAACGCTGAGGTCCATAGTCTATCACGTGCCTATAGAAGTTTACGTCAGACAAAGTGGGGAAATGTCTGGAGAAAGCTCTGGGGAGCAAAACTTCACTACAGTACTGCAGAATGCGGGATTTTTTTTTATTTAAAATTTAGTCCCAGTTGTTGCTGGGGTGGGTTTAGGAACCAGGGTTCTATTGCTAAGCAGAGCTCGTCGCGTGATCTCTCGCCCCACCACCCGATCCACGAATTCCTTTTCAACGGCAGAATTTTGATCGAAAGTTTAACGTGCCGTCAATACACCGACACGGCCGCCCGGTAGCTCGTCCCCGGCCTTATCGGGCCAGCTGCCAACTCACACTCCCGGCCGGGGGCTAAACGCGAGCGCGCGAAGCGACTCGAACCCTGTGTTGCCAGGACAGGGGGAGACCAGCACAGGCCAGCGCTCTAACCAACTGAGCTACCGGGGTGGCATTTCAGGTTGCACGACGCGAATAAAGAAATCATATTTTAAAAGGAGAATGTTTTCTTTAGTTTAAAGTAGAACACATTTAATTCAAAAGATGTGTGGTACTACGTGGTAATTTTCCATTCCAACCACAAATTAAGCTGTGATTAAAGTTGCTTCCGAGCTGGTCTGGCATAGAAATTGCTGTTACCCATGCATTATTGCATGCATGACAGAAGTTTGATTCACATGGTGTCAGCGACTCAGCCAATTCATTTCGACTGAAAATGCCGAATAACGGTGTGCGAACATGGGCAAAGCCACGGTGGGGAATGAACCGGGATGCTTCCCCAATCTTGCCAAGTTCCGCGTTAAGCCTTTGACAATGCATGATAATCGAACTGAAATCCTCATGCGGGCATCTAAAATTCGTCTTAGCGCTTACGGGTTCCACAAAGTTGTTGCCGAGTCTAAATCGAGCGTTCATGGTACGAAAAGCGTGATTTTTCATTTTGCGCCGGCACTCCAGAAAGTTCAGGATTGTCACCGAAATATTTTAGCAAACGTCTGCTCCTGTCAAAGCAATGCTTGTCGCAGTCCTGGTGGCGTGTGTTCGCCTTGTATCGTAAAAGGCATGGAGCCGAGCTTAGAACTGGCATCGCTCTGACTCCAGCTCGGGTCCAGTTATTTGACTGTTCGGCAGCATGCACAATTGTTGGTTTTGTCATCTTGATAATCATGTACTGTTATTGTAGGCACACCTCGAGGAGCAGGGACTAATGTTGGTCGGCATGTACTGGTGGGAGGAAAAGGGCAACCGTTAGTTTTTAGTTCAATATTTGCAATGCACTGCCGTAGTGCCACAAATGACTAAATTCAGGGGATCCTGTCTCCTGTCCCACCCCCGATGGTCCGCCGCCCGTATCAGGAAGGGACTGTGGGCCTGGACACTGCCATAAGCGGTGACGTGTTCCGTAGTTCCTATGCCTGGCTGATTAGAAGAAGTGCCCAACCATAAAGTTAAGGTGGCAGAACCCCAGCCTTGAAGAATATCTGCGTATTTCCCTTATCCTTATGAAAAAGATCGCCCCATGTGAACAGTGTCTTAATTAACTGTCGCTTATTAGAAGGACTTCCCACAGCACGCACAAAAAGCTGACGGCCTCCAGGCTCGAACCGGCTACCTCCGAGTCGGCAAACCGACGCGCTACCAACTGCGCTACCAACGCGGAGTCGCTCGGCCCGCTTAAGTTAAATAGTGTCGATGGATATGACATGGGTCTAAATAACACCATTTTACACAATAACTAACACATTCATGTGAAATTCTCCCATGATTATCGAAATACCATGAAACAAGGTTTCAGATGACGTATAATTTGCACCACTCACTTATACTTGTTAGTCAGGAACGTACGCGGAAAAGTACCATTTCTTGCTGTCGTGATAATCTGCTGAACCCAAATCAGCGCCCAGATGACGTCCCGGGCTGCCAATTCACATTGACAGGGGCCGGTCCGTACCACGCAGAGAATTGGCTGTGTATGTAGGTAGGTGCAATGGTAGGCGTGTGTTGTGGGGTGGGGGTGCAGCGTGAATTATTTGTTTGTTTTCCATTCTAGCGTAAAGGGCCTTGATTCTAGCCTTGTACTGAGACCAACAGTAAAAGGAAAGCGCATTGCTCTTGTGAGTTACGAGTGACGAAGCTGAGTCGATCATCACAACTCTCCTGTCTCGCGGTGCCGTCCATTGTTCACATTGTTTCTATGCTTTGATGTGACCAGAAATGATGATGTGTATTACTTATGCGTAGTACGTAGGGACTGACTAGGGAAATATGATTTTCTCCTCGGTTACCGGCAAATAGATTCCATGCATATACAATAATATGTCCATGAAAATGTACTCCGGAAGAAATCTGTTTGCATTCTGACTCCAAACCTGTTTGCATTCCGACTCCCATCCTGCTAACTATTCTATCCTTGATAATTAATTTGAGTACCTTGCAGACTAGGGATGTGAGACTTATTGGCCTATAGTTTTCAACTTAACCTCTTTCTCCTTTCTTGAAAATAGGAAGTACATTTGCCCTTTTCCAACCAGTTAGAATTTAATTTTATGAAACTGATCTACAAAATAGTACACTAAGTGGAATTGCCAGTTTCTTTTCAGCTTCCCACAATACCCTAGTATAAATTTCATCAGGTCTTGCTGCCTTGTTTGGCTTCATTTTCCTGATATGATTGAAAACAACATGACTATCAATGAAATCAACATCATTTATCAGATCACATGTCCCTGAACTTATAATTACTTAAGAACTGAGATGGTGTACGATTGGAAGATTGATCATATCTTCCAATGTAAACACTGATTTAAACTGCTTGCTCAGCTCCTCAACCATCTCAATATCCTCACCCAGTGTAGTTTAATTTCCAGTGGATCAATTTTGCTAGAAACTTTGCTCAGCTTGTAGAAATTAAAGAACCTTTTGGTGTCCCCATTAGAGTTCCTAGCCAAGTTCAGTTCTTTTGCTAGCTTTGCTGCTCTGGTTTTTTGCTTCAGTGTCTAGCTTTTCTATATGCCTTTAGATTTATGACAAGATTTCTATATGCCTTTAGATTTAGATTTGAGGCTTCCTTGACACTCTAAATGCAGCTTTTTTAGCCTTAATTGCTTTTATCATGCGTGGTGTAAGCCATGCTGGCTTTCCCCATGCTTCTTTTGTGCCTACCCTTCTTTTGTGCCTTTGCTTTTGGGTGACATGTCTAATCTGAATTCCCTCCATGTAAGACTTGAAATTTTCCACATTTCACAGGCATTTAAATTGGAGAATTCTTCTTTCCATCTGATGGCACTTAAAGCTGCTCTCATGCAGTCAAAGTCTGCTCTGTTGAAATTTGGAACCTTCACCAAATTATCCTTAATAATCTCCCCTACATGTGCCTCAAATCTAACTATGTTATGGTCACTTCTTCCCAGAGTTTCTCCCACAGTTAAGTCTTGAACCAATTCACTCAAATCTGAGAATACAAGGTCCAAGAATGAGCCATGCCTGGTAGGTTCCGATACAAACCAGTGTAAGAACAGGTCCTCTTCAAGGCATTTCCTAAACATTTTGCATGATGGGGAGCCAATGCCAACATTTTCACATCCTTTTAGACTAATGTCACCAAGAATAAGGCACTTCCTTTGAAAGTTTCTACTGATTTCCTCACAAATCACCTTATAAAGCTCCAGTTGCTGAGAATGTGGCAGGGTTCCTGATCAGTAGAAAGCTCCTATACTCAGTGTATTGCTGTTGCCTTTTCCCACAGCGACATCAAGCCAAATTGACTCCACAGACACATTTTTCTCCCACCTGCTACTTTTTGAGAACTGAATAAGCTATTCACTTAGAGCATTATACCACCCTCTTTCACTGCCAGACTCCTATTGCATGCAAATATATTGTGTCCCTAGATCTCATAGTCCTCCAACTTATCTCCAAAATACCCTTCACTGACACGTGCCTCCATAATGCAAACAATATCTGGTTCCTCCTCAACAACATAGCACTTAACTCATCAAATTTGGATTGAATGATCTGAGCATTGAGCATCATACAGTTAACAGATGGTCCATAACCACCTTTGGCCTTTTCCTGTGGAGTTCTTTCATCACTGGATGAACTACCACTGTGCCTCCTTGAACTACTGCTATCTCTATTTGCTGACTTTGAGGTTCCATTGCCTTGGCTGACACTATTGGAATATCCCTGAGATGGCAGTGCAATTTCATCCCTCCCTACCCCATTTCCTGGTTTCTCTGAAGGACATGCTCATACACATTGTCTAACACATGCAGCCCCTTCTTGGAGAAGTGCAGGCCATCCCTCTGATAGAGGTCCCATGATCGATAAAATTTGCACCACTTGTCAACAAAGGTGAAACCTAACTCATGGCAGAGCTTATCATGCAGGTATGGTATTTTTGTGCTTCAAAATATGTTCCTTTCTTGGATTTTTCCTCATACAATGTTTATGAATGGGTTGAAATGTTGCCATCACTCATTTCCTTTGCAAATGCTTGTTTTTTGGTTTGCAACCAAATGATAGCAAATGGCTTTGAGTTTGGTAATATGCCAAAATATAATGCTAAAAATACAAAGCAACATAGCATAACCTAGTGTAACCTCCCATGTATTTACATATAAATGAGCAAAATTCCAATATTTTATTTTATTTTCTCTAAAATGCTAAAATCAACCTAGCCTAACCTAGCATGTTTTGAACAAAAAGAAAAGTAATTCAGAGAAACTTAAAAAATATATTTGGAAATGTGTCAAACCTAGCATAGCCTAGCCAAATCTCTTTGCATCTTTCATGGGAGTTAAAATGTGTGTTAAACCTTGTTGCTGCATGACTGATGTAGTTGATGAGCCCCTAAGCTCCAAAACCTGCCTTGTGAATAAGTACCTTAAAAGATAATAATACCACAGATATTAGGCAGGTACCTAGATAACTGGCTGGGTAGACACTACACAAAGCCTCCCTTTTCATACTATTTTGGTTGCCAGCTGAAATGTAACTATTTCTGACAGAAGTAAGTGGTCACATCATAATCATGTTCTCACATTCATATGGTATTTTAACTTCTTTCCTTGACATTATATTAAGAGATCAAGTTGTAACTTTTCCACTGGTCTATCATATCAAATGTTAATTCCCAGCCCCAGGTCATATGAATTACACTTCATAGTTCATATAGTAATGTGTGCATTGGTCTGATGGTGTTACTGACACAGTGAGCATTACTTCCACAGATATATCTTTCATTGATTGTTTTCAGATGCTTGGTCTAACTCAGTGGATTCACCAGCCTACCTTTGTAATTTCCAGAAATACACTGGATTTAATTTTAACTTATGAACTAGATATGGTTGGGGTGGTAGAAATATTGCCCCACTTTCCCCAATGCTGACACTGTCTTGTTTTAATTGACTGTTATTTCCGAACAAGAAAACTAACTATATCTAGCAATATCACACTGAAAAGGTCTTAGCAAAGAGGAAACTACAGAGCCATTAATATGTGCCCTGGAGGGCCTCTGAAAATTATGCACACTGTAGGGGGGGGGGGGTGGATTCCGCCCCCTTAAGATCTGGGCTCCCATTAAGGTTAGAGCAACGAAATTCGCAGGGTGGATGGGCACGATAGTAAACTCTATTGTGTGCAAAGTATATGACCTTAGCCTTGAACCCTCAGAAGGCGCGATTGACAATTTTCGTGACCTTTGGTCAATATCTTCACGGTCAAATGAGGTCAAAATAGCAAAATTTTCTGGTTTTCTGTGGCTTGGCTTGTCATTGGTATGGATCGCTGTGATTGTGTTTGAATGTTCAAAAATTGGCATTAATGTTTTGGACATTACTAATCAGTGTAGGATTTTCATATTTCTTTCTTGGTAGTGGAGTACATTTTTTTTTAGGCTGGAGTACAAAAAAAACAGGTATGCACTAACTGACAACTGACATTGTTTTAGTGGGGCTGAAAACCAATGTCACCATTTTTGTATGCATGAACATCTTGCCAAACTAAGCCATGCCCAAAATTTTGCTGCACTAAAAAATTAGTTGTCCATAACCAGGTGGCATTGCTTTAATGGAATTAAAAATAAATGTCAGCATTTCATGCTGTATGTACCATGTAAGCATTATATATGTACATATAGCTAACTTCTAAGTCAGCAATATGTCAGCAAGCTGAGTCGTGAATATGTGCAATTGTGTCGAGGAATGCATCTAGTGGGAAATGCCCTCAGTAGCCAAAGTACTCCCCAAAATATACCCATGATATATGGAAATGGGATAGATGTTGCCTGAGTGTAGGTGCGTGAAGCAATTCCAGAGTTCACAAACAAATATTTATTATGAATGGGCTTGATGTGATGTGAACGCACAAATAACATATCTGTTGGCAGAGATCAGGATGACTCGCACTGACTCACATTGGGCGGACCACACAACCGGGATCATCCTTCAACAAACACTTCTCCGAGGGACTGGTCCCACGACTAATGGGCCGAGTTCACCCGCGATTCATTGGAATTATTGCTAACTTCAGTTGTCTTTAGACGGATTGGTGGCCAAGATTTTGAACGCTCCACAAATGAGTTTCATGGCCCCAGTGGGTCCCGTCGCGATGAGCCGGTTTTACAGCGGAAGTTTCGTCATAGGTCACGTGGTCTCAGGAACAAGATAGAGGGAGAATACCCGGCATATTGATATGCACAAGTTAAAAGCGACCATAAAATAAAATTATCACATCGATTTTAATAGCGAAATATGTTTTACTATTCCTGCTGTCAAAATAAGGAGAGTTAATCTTACATCAGAAAATTTTAACATGTTTCTGATTTGCGTGGAGACTGCACACAGCTCTATGGAATATGAGAGCCTACGAACGACTGCCATATATATAATTTGTGCTGTTGCTAAATTAGCGAAGGATGAGGTTATAAGCCAACTTCAGGCACAATGGTAGAGAAAATAATAACAAAAGCATACTTAATCCATGTTGACCAAGTCTATAAATATGGGTTTCGGAATATATAATGGTTTAATGAAAATTGTACTAAAACAGTCCGGCTAAAATAGTTTTATTCTCATCACCAAGAAGGTTATTTTGCACGAAAAAGCTGAGACAAGGAATTCAAACCCATTCTTATTATTATTATAAGTTCCATCATGTACTTGTTTAGTTCATGTCTGGAATGTTTAGTTGAAGCAAGGATCGAGTTAGGAGTATCTAGAGCTGCTAGACGGGAGTATCTGTAAAACCGCCCACGGGTGGTTTTATTTTTCTTCTTAGATAGAGCTGGTCGGATTCGCTAACTCAGCCCGAGAAGTACAACTCTTCATGGGGCGGGGAACAGGGAATGGGTCGGAGTAAATTTCGGAACATGTATTACGGACCCTTCACTGACACCGATGAACCCAAAATGTGGTTATATTTCAAGGCGCATGTTTATCTTCGCACACATTTACAAAAAAAAATGCGACAGTCATGCAAAAGTGCACAAATGACATTGGTTTCTTGGTGTAATCGCCTCGGAGAACTTGCTTGCTCCGGGGCGGATTTTAGGAAATTTGAAGTGATTTTGACTTTTTTAGACTTTTTAGACACATTGTGTCTAAAAAAGTTGTCCCTTTAACAAAATGACCTTCGATTGCGCATTTGAAGCATTTACTGGCGAAACCAGGCTTCAACTTTATACTCCGATTACACCAAGTACCCCTGGATTTGCCAACTAGAGATTTCTGGTGCTTCTTGGCGAGTACTCCAGCGCAAGGCTATAGAACACCTCTAGGCTCCAGCGCAAGTTTCCAAAGAGTAATATGGAATAGATATTCATTAATCTAAGTATGTTATATATCAGATAAAATATTGATAAATATTGAACCAATATTGAATAAACATTGAATTAATTATTGACTTTATTGACACTAATATAGCGTTTTTCACATGTGAAGCGCTGACGTTGTGTGTAGCCGGTTTTAGTAAGGTTCTTTACGAATTTTAGCGCAACACCGACGGCTCATGCTCCGTCGTATGCTTTGTACTGCCTTTCAAGGATGTGTAGTGACGTTGGATGGTCGGGGCGCTGGGGTCGCGGAAACTGCTAGTTATTGTCAGGTATGGACTTTTAGTGGTAGCACTCGACCAAGCAATGTTGTTCTTCGTTTTCCCTTCTGGAGTACCAAATATTTCATTTAGTCTAGTCACAATCCTGGAGTACAAAATGTATTGGTATGCATGACACCAACAAACTCCAGTTTTTCCAACACTGTTACTAATGATGTAATGCATGTGGCAGATCCACCATTTGACCTCAGGTCACCCATATAGAAGCACTTTATCAGGTCATTACCTGTTCCAGTTACCGGAACCGGGCTGCCCACCTGACTGCTCCGTTGGGCGGCTCGGCACAATCGGCTTCATAAAGAAAGGAGTGAAATACATGAATAAAGTATAGAAACACTAAAGCACACAATGACAAACAGTAGGATGTGTAGGGAGTAACACGCAAAGTGACGTCAATCGCATGACAGTCATTTCCACTTAGGACAACATTCCAGTTGACTATGTTTGGTTCCATTAGCCTGTCATGATGACCTCGGCGACCTAACATGACTTTTAAATGACATAGCGTAACAATATGCATCAAACAAGCTGCTTGTGTTGTCAAGAACACTTCCCGTTTGCCAATATACGGGAAGCGTATCAGCGCAGATTTTTGTGGTCTGCCGCTGCGTTTAAAAAAAAAAAAACACTTTAACGGCCCATAACTTAAAATACCTTTCGGCCGATTTTAATTTGTTTTGATTTAAACAATGCGCCGGTCATTTCTAAGCAGGTACGGAAAAAATGGCGCATATCGGCCGGTACAATATGGAGTTGTGTACGAAAAATCGGAGGGGTGGGCGGATTTCGCCATCCACCCCACCAGGGCGTGTGTTAAACTGTCATAAACTTGACCTCACTTCACCTCGGTGACCTGACATGACTTTGGAACAATGTAGCATAACAATATACATCAAAGAAGTCGCTAGTGTTGCCAAGAACACTTCCTTTTTGCCGATATGCGGGAAGCGCATCAGCGCCGATATTTGTGGTCTGGCGCTGATTTTTTTTTTGAGTTTACCGACCCCTAACCCGAACAATTTAGCGTCGATTTTCGTTTTTCTTGCTTTAAACAGCGTGCCGTTCATTTCGAAGCAGATGCACAAACAATGACGTATATCGGGCTGTAAAATCTGCAGTTATCTACGAAAAACAGGAGGGGTGGACGGATTTCGCCCCCCCCCCCTCCAGGACGCGTGTTAAGCAACGTCTGGTTGAATATGACTGCCTTGAGTTTCAGTATTTAAACACTAGCGGAAAGTGCAATAGGTTCCTATAAATATTTTCAGCTCTTGTAGATTGGTATATGCCCATTTTTGTACCAAGGGGGCATCCTCCATGGCCAACCAGACCTTCTCAAAGTTTACTAAGCAGGAGAAAGAATGCATGGACAAAGTGCAAACAGGACAGAAACCAATTTGGGAGACAGTCTACACAGGCAGATCATTCACTGAGATATTTCGAAGATTTAAATAAACAGTATATACATTTTAGTATTCACTCCCAGATTAAGTATGCATTGTCATTCATTAATTCACAAACTATCTTCCAAGGAATTTCACTCTTACATACGACACCAGAAAATCGGCAAAACATCCCTCGGGCCATTGAGGGGAAGTGTGGACTAACATGTGACTGCCAGGAAATGGCTGAAATATTTGCAGGTGCTTTTTCCTCAATATGCTGCACAAGTAGAGAACCCAGCCCCACACCAAACAACTGAAGCAGTGCTGCAGAGCATCAATATTTCTGAAGCTGATGTGCTTAAAATTTTGAGTGAGGTGGATGGGTCCACTCTCAATTAATTGTATCCTGCCATGAGGAGCTTGTAAAACCATTGTTCATAATTTTTAGCTCATTCCTTTCTACTGGAAGCCTTCCTGACAGGTGGAAAACTTCACAAGTAATCCCAATCTTTAAAAAGGATTTGAAGCACGATCCCCTAAATTATCGACCAGTGAGACTTGCTTCCGTCCCATGCAAAATTCTTGAACATATAGTTGTTGAGAAGCTCACAGAATATTTGGAGGTCCATCATTTGCTGGACCAAGGACAATTTGGCTTCCGGCGTGGACGTTCGATAGAGGATCAACTACTTCCAACATATGAGACTGTCTCTACCTGGTTAGATAAGGGCTATATGGTGGATGTCATTTTCTTTGATTTTTCAAAGGCGTTTGATATTGTTAATCATTTGCTGCCACTAACAAAATTGAGAGCTTTAGGGATCTCAGAGACAATCCTCACTTGGATCAAAAAGAAATTATGTGGGAGGAAAACACAAGTCCTTGTCTGGTTCTTGAAGCAAGCCAAGAAATGAGGAGTGGAGTACCTCAAGACTCTGTGTTAGGTCCTGTGTTATTCTTTATCTATGTGAACTATGTACCTCATGATATTCAGTCTCCATTCAATGTTTTTGCAGCTGACCTAAAAATATACATGAAACTCAAGTACAAATCTTTCTCAGACCTGCTGGCTAGCATTTGACAGGGTCAAAAAGATATAGATACTCTGGTTAGTACTGCCAAGTCATGGGGGATAGCAATGAATGCCAAAAAATGTGCAGTTCTGAAAGCACACAGTTGCTCATATGACTCTAAAAATATTGGCCCTTACGCAAATTATTACCTGGATGGATTTCATGTGAGCTTTGTTGAGGTCCATACTGACATAAAGACATAAAGACATAAAAGATTAGTGCAACTATGAGCCACAAGGGCCCTTCTTGGTTGCGCTCTGTACACTGAACCAGTCGCCCACCAAATCTGTCAATCAGCCCTCCTGGTAATACTGAAAAGCAAGCCATCTATTCTTATAATGATTGTCTATGCTGTATTTTAAGATGTTCAATGTGCTGCTACTGACAATGTTTTCTGGCAGCTGGTTCCAGTATTCTACTACCCTGTTAGTGAAGAAAGTTTGCTTTAACCTTGTTCTGCTGTGGTTAACTTTAATTTTAAGTTTATGACCTCTAATTGCATCATTTATGCTCAATTCAAACATTTCCCCAAGATATCCCCTCTCCAGACCATGGACAAATTTAAAAACCTTGATGAGATCCCCTCAGCCTTCTATATCTAAGTGAAAACATTCAATTTCTTCAATCTTTCCTTATATGCCAGGTTGCTTATGCCATTAACCATTTTTGTAGCCCTCTTTTGTACTCTCTCTAAAAGCCAATAATCTTTTTCATAGCTAGGAGACCAAGCTCGGATGCAGTATTCCAAATGTGGCCTGACATATGCACAGTAAAGCTTCCCGATGACTTCCTCACTTCTGTATGGTACATTCCTATTTATTGCCCCAAACATTATCAGTGCCTTCTTCCTGGCTTCCTTGGTCTGTTCTGATTCCCCAATTTTGTGTTTAGAATAACACCTAAATCCTTCTCCTGTTGAGTCACTGTAGCACTTGGCCACCCATCAAGTATGGAGCCATGCATTGCATTGCAGTAGATACAAACTTGCGATTCCATCAACACATTGACAGAATAGTACAGAAAGCTGGGACCCCAGCCAGCAACCTGCTAAGTTTTACTTTATGCCACTCTCCTGAATTTATTAAAACCCCATACATTACTCATGTCAGGCCACTTTTGGAGTTCTCATCATGTGTTTGGAACACAGGTTGCATTGGTGATTTAAGGCGTCTAGAATCAGTACAGAGAAGGTGCTCAAGAAACATACAGGGAATGAATGGTCTGGATTATGGAGCCATATTATGGAAACTAGATTTGTACTCAGTTAAAGGTAGACTAATTCCAGCAGACATGATCAAATGTCGGAATATTTTTCATGACCATTCTGCCATTAAGAGCACTGACATGTTTGTGCTGGCACCATCAGTGAACACATGTGGCCACTCCTTGAAATTTGCTCACAAGCAAGCATCAGTAGATTTCAGGAAGATATTTTTTTAGCCACAGATGCTGTGCCACCTGGAATTCACTGCCTGGAGATGTGGTAATCTTAACAGACCTAGTGATATTTAAAGCAGCACTGCATGCAAATCTCTGCACATTGTTGTACGAGTATATTGAATAGGATTAACCATGGTAATATACTAATCAAACTTGTAGATTAGCTTTACTTCTCTATACTTCATCTTTCTTAGCTTCCATCAGAAACATTTTGTGACTACAACATATTAGCAGATTTAGTGGCTACTCTAAGCATACAATTTCTGCTTAAGGTACACTGTAACCGGCCCTGATATTGCGCAACGCCTGCATTCCGCGGCATCTGCGCGTGCTCCCGCCGGCCGCCCGCCGGCGACCGGGCGGTTGTTGTTTGCCGGACTCCGCGCGAGACGGGTGCGCGGAGTGGTGTCTGGACAGTTAAATACAAGTGAAGTGTTCGGCTGACGCGGTAACACTGGGGGCTCGTCCGCTGCGTCCCTACGGCAGCGAGACATTAACTTACCACGTGTTACGAAAGTGTTACGTGTTACCAAGTTACCGAAAGTGTTACCAAATGTTACGAAATGTCTAATTCGGACTCTGTAACTGTCGGTGAGCCGCAGCGAAGGCCGGCTGGAGTTGTGACCCCGCCGCCTGCTGATATGGTCGCGTTCATACAAGAGATGAAGACACACATGCGTGCTCAAGAGGAACGGGCCGAACGTCAGCAAAGTGCAATTGCTGAGCTGCAGCACGCTCTAGCATCCGGCGCGGCTCCCAGTCCGCTGCGTGCCCAAACAGTGCACGGGCGTATTGAGGCTGATGTGGCCGAACCAGCTATCGCCGCCATTGCTGCCCGGCCGCTCATGAGTGCTAGCACCGCCCCGAGTCACGCGCCGCGCTCGCACCAGCTGTTGCCCTACAATGAAGATGCTGCAGAGACGCTGACTGATTTTTTTGATCAGTTTGAAAGGCACTGTCTGGTGGAATATCGCGGCACCATGGATGACGCGCTGCCTTTGCTGCGATCTCAGCTTTCTGGTCGCGTTCTCGAGCTCTTTGATGCCAGTGGTGTCCGCAGCTCGTATCCCGTCATACGACGCAGGATGCTGGAGTGGTCGTCGCGCCGGAGTACGTGCGAGGAGTCGGCGCAGGAATCATATCGCAGTGGTGCGGGCCGATCTGGAGAATCGTTAGCGGTGTATGCTTTTAGGCTCGGTGCCCTGTTCGAAGAAGCTTACCCGACGTCTGATAAGCAGGTGAGCAACGATTTGCGCCGGAAACTGCTAGCATCATTGCCGACACGCGCCGCCGATTTCTTGCGCCGGCAGCTGCGTTACGCTCTAGTCAACCACGACACTATGCTTACCTGGGACGGGCTGGTATCATATCTCGAGTAGGAGCAGCTCGACAGTGACGCAGACAACGTACACGAAACTTTGTACACGCGTACATCCCCTCAGCCTGGCGCCGGCCGGGCAGAGGCACGACGGTCACACGATTTTCGTCACCGCCCGGTGACGTCATCACGCTCGGCCTCCGTGACCCCGCGTAACGCGTATCGCGATCGCGAGTTTTCCACGAGCGTGTCCGACAGCGAATCTGACCAATCACATCGCTGCGACGACACGCGCGTGGTTGTGCGTGCACGACAACACGCGGACCGCTCTCGCCGTGGACTGGGCGGCATACAGAGACACTCGCCCGGCAGAGAGCGCCGTTCTGAAACATCGCGTGCGCGCTGCGCGTTTTGCCGACGTCAAGGTCACACTGAGCGCGAGTGCCGGCGTGCCAATGACCTGTGTTTTGCATGCGGTGCGCCTGGGCACTTCGCGCGCAACTGTCGCGCCGTTTCTTCACGATGTCCTTCCGGTGGCGGTGACGAATCTGTCCGCTCGATCCGCCGCTGCGCGAGAACGCCGCGCCCGGTTGCTGGGACGGAATGTGAGATGTCCGACTGGTCCGATTCAGCCACAGCTATGGAACGGTACGGCGATTCGAGACGCCACCGCCGCGGGGAAGGGGCCGCACGCCCAGTCGGTCGGGAAACTGATTGGTCGCACGGCCGAGATTGGGCCAGCTGCTGCGACCGATTCAAGCCCTACCAGTCAACGAATATTGTCCACGGCGGTGCCCGATGATGACTCGTCGTGTACCGATGGAGGTTTGTCGTCGTCGCCGGAAGTTCTGCGCACTGAATACGTTTTCGCATCTTCTGTTCGACCGGAACCGATTCTACGCGCGACAGTGAGCGTCGGTGCCCGGCGTGCATCCGGCGTCCTGGATACTGGTTCCGGACGCTGAATGATCGCGCGGTTCTTGATTGACGAAAGTGCGATTCGGCCGTGCTCGGAGGTCGTTCGTGCGGTCGGTGGCCATGTGTTGTGCCCAATTGGTTGTGTAGACGTCATGGTAGATTTACATGGCGTGAAGCTTGAACTCACGAACTGCATGGTGTTTGATACCAAACTTGCAGCGGCTGACATCATCATTGGTTGCGACGCGATGGAATGGCACGGACTACGTCTTGATATCGCGCGACGGTCGGTCTCCGGCCGACACACTGACGGATCGCGATGGTCAGTGTATCTGCCGCTCGGAACGCGCGACTCTACATGTGCATACTTCGCCAGCGCGGTGCCATGCCACTCGACGCAAGATGTCACTGTCGCACCGGGGGATTCGGTTGCGTTACCCTGCGCGTTCGCTTCGCAACCGGCATGTGAGTTGTGTTGTGCAGCACCGCGCCAGTTAGTCTTCACTGGCAGCGCCCCAAGTGTGCCCTGCTTGCAGTCCATCGACGGGATCCTCGACCCGACCGCGCCGCGCGTGCTCGTGTGCAACCGTGCCCGTGTGTCTTTCACAATCCGAAAGGGGGCGACGATCGGCGAACTGCACACGGCAGCTAACGGCGGGCTGGATTGCGACTTGCAAGTAGACGTGCTCGCCGCGTCCTCTGCTAACGAACAGAAGCAGATGTGCTCCACGCCATCCGCAGCAGATATATCAGGTCTGACGCCGGAGCAGCGTGGCGCCGTGCAGGCCGTGTTTGACCGGCACGCGGCGGTGTTTGCCGACGCGGACACACTTGGAACCGCGCTGACTGCGCACAGAATCGAGCTGACTGACGACACGCCAATATACATTCGGCCGCGTCGCATGTCCCCACCGATTGCTGAAGAAGTCGACCGACAGTGCCTTGAGCTCGAACGCCTTGGGATAATCGAACGCTGCAACTCGGCGTGGAATGCGCCAATAGTCCCAATTCGCAAGCGTGACGGGTCTCTCCGTCTCTGCGTAGATTACCGTCGTCTCAACCAGCAGACGGTGACTGAGCGTTTTCCTATGGCCGATGTCGCTGATTCCGTGTACAGCGCGCATCATAGCAGACGGCGCGAGATTCTCCGTGATAATCGAGAGGAGTATAGCAGGAGAATAGAGGAGGGTGGCGCGCGGTCTGTATTTAAAAGCATAGACACCGCAGTTGGTCGAAACAATTTCGACAAACGCGTCATCCCTACCGCGTCCCCAGATGACCTCAACACTTACTTTGTGGGGGTAGGTCCCCGTGTAGCAGCGGAGGTGGCCGCGCAGGGTAGTTCCCCCAACCTACCATGCTTGCTACCCCGTGTGGGTGCCTGCGCGTTCAGCCCCTCCCCCCTCTCACTGGCGGACTTTCAATTACTGGTCCTGGGGATGCGGTGCTCTGCCTCCGCAGGAGCAGACGGGATTTGCATGCGGATCGTGCGTCTGACCCTCGACGTGTTAGGAGATATATATCTTCACCTGGTCAATTCCTGTCTTGCGAACTCCGACTTCCCCCCGCTTGGAAACATTCCCTCGTTTTTCCGGTTTATAAATCAGGCGATTCATCCTTGGCTTCCTCTTTCCGTCCAATTTCCATAGTTCCCACCATCGCTAAAATTGTAGAGCGTGCTGTACACCAGCAGCTCTACGGCTACCTGTCCTACAATCGCCTCCTCTCCCCTACCCAGCACGGCTTTCGTCCCAATCACTCTTGCGAAACCGCACTCCTGTCCCAATCCGACCGTATCCTTTCCGCCAACGACCGTGGGGATGTATCTCTTCTGTGTCTCCTCGACCTCAGCAAGGCATTCGATGTGATAAACCATGAGAAGCTCCTCGCCAAATTAAGCATCCACGGCATTGAAATATCCTGGTTTTCGGCCTACCTGAGCGATCACACCCAGAGCGTCAAAATTACTGATCGTTTAGGCAACACAAAAATATCTTCCCGGCTTCCCAACAACGTCGGTGTGTTCCAGGGTGGTTGTTTGGGACCGCTCCTGTACAGCGTGTTCAGCAATGACCTCAGCCTCTTTGTCGAAGAGGCAGAGGTCACTCAATTCGCAGACGACACGTCCTTACTCGTCAGCGGCAAAAAACGGGATCTAATATCCACTTCAACCACCGATACCCCACCCCTGATCGCCCGTCTCGAGCGCGTCCTGGAATGCCTCGATCAGTGGTTTCGTGCGAATGGCCTAAAAGTGAACGCTGCCAAGTCACAACTTCTTCTTTTGGGCGGACCCCAAAATTTGCGCAACATCCCCGACTTTTCTGTAAAATTCCGTGATCAAAATCTCGTCCCCTGTTCTCAAGCCAAAAACCTCGGTGTCATTTTTGACCGCACGCTGTCCTGGACGCCCCATGTTACCCAGCTCACCGGCCGTTGTTTCGGCACCCTCATTGGTTTGTCACATGTGAGGCACAGCCTACCGTCCGAGATTCTCACCACCCTCGTTACAGCCCTGGTCATCTCCCAGATCCGGTACTGTATTTCGGTTTATGGAAACTCCACCCAAGAAAACACCAACCGGGTACAAAAATTATCAACTTCGCTGCTAAGATGATTTTCGGCCGCAAAAAATTCAATCACGCCTCGGATCTGATAGAGGAACTGGGCTGGCTGAGGGCGGATGAGTTAGCCAGCTACCACACACTCACCACGCTCCATAAGATCCGTAGGCAGGGAGTCCCTGAAGAGCTGGCAGATTTGTTTCGGACGGTGGGTGAGCTGAGGGAGAGAGAGGTACCGCGTCGAGGCGATGACATCCATGTCACTCGGTGGCGCACCGAGATGGGCAGGCGCAGATTTCGGGTCAGGGCTCCCTTACTGCACAATGCATTGCCTCCGGAGATCAGAGAGCTACCTGTGTCGAGGTTCGGCCGAGCTTTGAAGCGCCATATTGTTGGCGGCAGGGAATGATTTATGCTCTATGACCCATGTGTGTATACGGTTTTGTTTTTAACATCTCATTTATCATATAGGCATGTATGCTAGTTTCACCTTTTAGCCTTTTATACCTGCATGCACTTTTTAATTCTTGACTTTGAGCCGTAATAACCATGTCTTTATTGGATGGTTCAATAAACAGTCTGAGTCTGAGTCTGAGTCATATGAGCTGGTTCAGCGCGCTGGATGTTGAGAAGGCCTACTATCAGCTGCCGATTGCTGAGGAGTCGCGCGATTGCACGGCGTTCAGCACGCCGCGCGCGCGCACTACCGCTTTCGCCGCCTCAGCTTCGGTCTAAAGAATGCTCCGGTTGTCTTCCAGCGTGAGATGCAAGCCGTCCTATCCAGCTTCTCACGCCGGCAGCTGGTTGTGTATCTGGACGACCTGCTTCTGATGGAGACGCCATTTGAAGATCACTTGCGGCTCGTGGACGGTGTTCTGTCGGCGCTGGAGGCGCAGGGCATCAGGCTTAACGCGGCGAAGTGTGCAGGGTTCACACACGAGGTCAAGTTTCTCGGGCATGAGCTATCGTCTGAGGGCCTGCGCAAGGCGCCGGAATATGTCGATAAGGTGCGGTCCTTTCAACGACCGAGCACCGTTCAGCAGCTTCGTCAGTTTCTCGGACTGGTGAACTTCCAGCGGAAGTTCGTACGCAGCTGCTCCGATATCGCACGGCCGCTGGCTGAGCTGACCGGTCAGTCCTGCTCCACCGTTCTTGACTGGACACCAGAGATGATCAGCTCGTTCGACCAGCTGAAGAGAGAAATTGAAGGTGACATCACGCTCGCTTTCCCCGACTACAGCGAGTCCGCCCAGCCGCTTTGCCTCTGGGTCGATGCGTCGGCATACGGCGCCGGCGCTTACATTTCACAACACCAGAATGGTCGGGACAGGTACATTGCATTTGGCTCGACGTCGTTCACCAACGCTCAGCGCGGCTACTCAGCGACAGGTCGTGAACTCGCGGCGCTGCGCTGGGGTGTGAAGACGTTTCACGCATTCCTGGCTGGCGTCCGATTTATAGCTTACACAGACCATCAGGCGCTCGTGCATCTGCACTCGTTGCGCTTGGTCAACCACCGGGTCGCGCGGACCGTGGAGGAATTGTCGGAGTACGATATGGAGATCCGTCACGTGCCGGGCCGTTTGAACACAGCCGCTGACATGTTGTCGCGCGAACATGTACCGCAGGGGGTGCCATCTGAGCTCGAGCGCTCTACCAAACCGGGCCTCCCAGATGGCCTCATCCTCCGGTACCGGACGGAGGGGGGTGGAGACAGCCTGGTTAGTGTCTGTGCCAGTGGATGCGACTCAATGCACACCAGCCGGCTGCCAACCACGAGCTCCGCGTTAAGCTGATCGACGATGCTCTCCGTTCGCCAGGGAGATATGGACTGAAACTCGATCGGCTCGTGCGTCAGGCGTTGCATCTGATGCGCCTTCCCGGGCAGCCGCTGGCCATAGAGTTACTTGCCGTATTCGCACGCCTGTACGACGTGAGGATACTCGTACACTTCGGGCCTGACAATCCCATGAAATTCTGTGGCGTGCACCACAATAAGCATGGAAATATTCATCTACACTGTCTGGCCGGTATCCATTTCAATCTACTCGCAGAGCGCGGCTCGCTCCATCAACAGAACCCAGCGCTGGCAGCGTATATCGTGGATGAGGAACGCGCACGCGAAAACACTGCTTTGCGTGCGCCGCTGCCACACGAGCGAGACAGACTGAGCGACGACGACAAACGAGAGTTTGCAAATCCCAGCTGTGAACATATGCATGGCTCACGCTGCTCGATAGCCGCAACTTGTAAGGGCAGGGTGGTCTGCGCGTTACTAGATAGTGGCGCAGCCGTTAGTTTGTGTAGCGCCGACTCACTGAGGCGCATGCTAATCACAGATGCGGACATTAGTTGCAGCAATATTTTGCTACGAGGTGTCGCTGGGTCAACGTTCGGCGCTGAGTACGTCGAGGCCGACATTGTGCTGGCGCCCGGAATGACGCCGCTCCGTGTGCCACTAGTGATTGACCGGAGTGATTCGTTTGGCCACTGTTTACTGCTCGGCGCGAACTTCCTCCGGGCAACTGGTGCAGTCATCGATTTGAGACGGCGCGAGGTCACCTGCGGGGATTGTGTCGTCCCCTTACTCGAGGAGCGGCAGGTACCAGATAACTTGATAGTGCTCGCACAAATACACCGCGTGCCGGACAATGCGGCTGTGCATGAACATCAGCGATGCAACCGCGTGATTAGATCGTTGGCACACCACATTCGGCGACGGACGAATAGATTGGATCTTCCAGCACAACTCCATTGCTTCCGACAGCACTGGAAGCGGATCGGCGTGACAGATGAACTGGTGACGTATCAACACACGGAGCACGGCTGTGTGCCTGTGGTTTCCCGCGACTGGCTTGTTGAGCTGGTCGGAACTATGCACGCCGAAACCGCGCACGCCGGCCGTGACAAGCTTATCGACTTGGTCGGCCGGCAAGTTTTTTGTCCGGGTGCGAGCAACATCGTAGCCGACATAGTCGGTGCTTGCACTAAGTGCCAGCTGTTCAAGCCGTCTGCGCAGATACACCCGCCACCGACACTGCGAATCAAGGCGAGCGCGCCATTCGTGCTAATAGTTGCGGATCTGGTTCTGTTTCCTCGCACTGGACGTGGACATATCGGCTGTTTAGTCGTGGTCGACCACGCCTCCAAGTTTGGCATCGCTGTACCGATTCGATCAAAATCATCGCCAGCTGTCGCTATGGCGTTCGAGCAGCGCGTGCTTCCCGCTCTGCTGCGACCGGCGGTCCGCTGTCTAACTGATAACGGCGGTGAGTTCTGCGGATCCGAGTTCGAGGCAATGTTGCAGCGATGGAGTATCAACCACGTTCGCTCCACGCCGCTGCGCGCCCAGGGTCATGGCGCGGTGAAGCGTTTGAACCGCACGCTTGGCCAGTCCCTGCGTATGCTGGACGGCGCGCCGGGAAACTGGGACCTGCGCCTGCCTCGTGCTATTTCGACGTACAACACGTCCGTACATGCAGAGCTAGGTGTGTCACCCGCGGAGTACCTGCTGGGCCGTGTGCACAAGACAAGCGATGTCCCGCGCGTCCCAGTAGCGACCCAGCGTGAGTGGCGCATGGGGCATCCAAGCTTCGCACCATTTCGCGCTGGTGACCAAGTCAAAAAGACGATAGTACGCTCGGGCAGCTTGCTGGCTAACAAGTTTGAGCGCCGCTACAACGGCCCGTTTACGGTGACACGGGTAAACGATAATGGGGTGACGTACGAAGTTACGAGTGGGGATGGCCGCGTAATACGCGCCCACCATACACAGCTGAGAAAATGGAAGAGCGCGCCAACGTACCTGCAGCGTGCATCTGAGAATGTGCGTAACTTATTCGACTGGCCGGCCGGCGATACAGGGAGCGAACGAGCTGCTTCCGGGAAAATGTGTACGCCGCACCGGTTTGCGCCGTTGCCTGATCAGCCACATCGGGCTGTGCGACGTGAAGCGTCGCAGCAGACGACGCCATCGCTGCGCTCTTGTCGGCCATCACAGCAAACCGGGGAGAGGGCGACGCAGACGTCGCCAGCGTTGAAAACAGTCATTCGTAGGTCACCGCAGGCACCGCGACGAGTATGGTTTCAACTGACAACGGAAACAGAGGACCCGAAGCCAGCGGACGGTAGTCCGCAACTTCGCAGATCTGCGCGGAATCGACGACCTCCGCAGTGGCTGAAAGACTATGTTACCGATGCGGGGTGATGTGTTTAAATAGCCACCCGACGTGTGTCTCTTGTATATGGAGTATATGTGTGTGTGTGGTGGGGGGGTTGTGATAACGGCGTTGGCTGGCGGGGGGGGGAGTGTAACCGGCCCTGATATTGCGCAACGCCTGCATTCCGAGGCATCTGCGCGTGCTCCCGCCGGCCACCCGCCGGCGACCGGGCGGTTGTTGTTTGCCGGACTCCGCGCGAGACGGGTGCGCGGAGTGGTGTCTGGACAGTTAAATACAAGTGAAGTGTTCGGCTGACGCGGTAACAACACTTTCCAGTTCCTGTGTCTTGCCCTGTCTATCTGATAACCATACTTTTCCTCAGTCTATGGGACTAGCGTACCTGCAGATACAGGCTCCCCTTCATCGGTCACGGAACTCATCTCTGGGTGAGTGATGCTCGAGAATTTGTGGAGCCAGCCAACCAGGTGAGAGTAGTAAGATGGAATGCAATTTGGCCAAATATATTGGTTGTGCCTACCAGGTCCAGGCCAGGTCAGGCCTGAAACAACCATAGATGTGGTTGCTTCATGCCAATCATACAGAATGTATGCTCCAACTTATTTATGCTTAAGGCTGGAGCCATGCGTTCTGGAATCTTGTGATTTTTATGGTTTTATATATCTGATCTTGATCTACATTTCAGGTGATACAATTTAATCATTTTTGACAGTCATATACGTTCTGATGTCAAATAATCAGTGTGATACCAGAGACTTGAAGGCATCTGACTCCCCAAAGGTAAGGCATGTTGTTTTAGTATTTCATGCCTCAGTAATTTTAATAAAGACTTGATTTGAAACAAACTTCTATAAGAAATATTGATGTTTGACACTGAGATGAAAGGCAACATTCCTTTTCATTGTGAAGGAGTTTGTCACCATACCATGCCAGAAGTATGCATATTGTGATGAAATGCAAGCATATTTGGCAGTAGCATGGTGCAAAACATAGCAGAGAGTTTGACCAACTGGATCCAGATTAACCCTACCCTGTATGCAGGTGGACGTATCCCGAATCTAGATCAAGGTTGGAAAACTTGCTGTTCCTGGATATTTGGCATCCAGGATATTAGCATATCCAGAACGTTTTTCTCACATTTTTCTTATTTGAAAGTTAGTTATTTCGGTTTTTGCACATGAACCAGAATTTCTGTTTGGAGATTGACTGGTCCTGTTTGACAATGAACTGCTATGTGATATTGTTCAAGGTTCACTAGGAAGTACAAGCAGAACTTCTGATTCACAAGTTGAAAGTATAATATCGTCAATATTTGATTATCCCCAAAAGTCCTCAATGTCCATAACAAAACAGCAAATCTAACCACAATCCAATGGCAAATTGCTGTAGGTCAGTAATCAAATGACATGCTAAATCCTGCATTGTCTGCAATGCTCTACCAATTTCACAATTTAAATTGTGCAAAATTATCAACTGTTGTGTTTATATTGATTGGTGTCATTTTATGAGCAAGATCAAGTGACATGTCCGAATCCAGCAACACTGGCATGTGAGACAGAGTAGAAAACCATTTTGCAATTTTTGCCACCCAGGTGATCCCAAAAACTTTCAACTGATGTTTGCACTTGTTAGCGGTTTGGTATTGTGCTGTGCTGAATGGGACAGTACTATGTTGTACTAAGGGAAATGGGATTGTATGTGCTGGGGGAACTTTACTGTGACAGAGACAGTGGGTACTCCTGTGCCGTGGAAATAGAACGGAGCTCACCTGTGGCAGGGGGAGGGGGGAGAATGGGATAGTATTCGCCTGGGGCGAGGTAAAATGGGTACTCCGCCGTTCCGCGGGAAATTGGATGATACTCTCGCACAGGAGACAGCTGGTTACTCTGCTGTGCCGGGAAGGTATGCCTGTACTCTGCTGTGCTTGGTGAGATCAACCAGTACTCTGCTGTGCTGGGTAAGGTAGGATAGTACTCTGTATTCTGCTCTGCTCCACTGGATGTTCTCTATCGTAAAGTGTATGGTTATTTTTCTATATGTGCTTCTTGTCGGTGTGAGTCAATAACAGCATTTGAAGGAAGTGATTCTGTCTCGCATACAACGATTAGTTGTGTATTGTGGATTGTTGGTTGATCATGGCATCTCCTACTTCCTTGGCGATAAATAACTAATGCGCAATTTGCATTGTATTTACAGTTGCAAGAGCTGCAAGTGCTGGATGCCGAGCTAAGCTGCCTAAAGAAGGGCTCTGTAAGTACTGGAACCTCTATCTCTATCAGGGCAAAGTATCCACTAAGGTGTTGAATCCCAGCATCTGCAATTTTTATCCGCGTAAACTGCTCGCACCATTGTCACGATCGCGGACTATTGTTGGGGTGCTGGGTGAACACACTGAAACCGTGCATATTTCATCTTCCTATGTTCCGAAATCATTCATTTGCCCTAGCCCCAAAAATTTTAATGCAGGAACATGTCATGAAGAGCCAGATGATAATGAACTATGCGCTAGAAGTATGCTATGCATGCTTGCCAAACTCACTCAGACACCCCTCGCAAAATCACACTTAATCTAGTCACCACTTCCTGGTTCGGGTGCAATTGTTCAGTGTACTGACAAGTTTCTCAGCATTACACAATTCAAGTGGAAATCAGCACCCAGTTGAGATTTGTTCCTGTCTCGGACAGTTTTGACTTCCCGAGTTGACATCGGTTGAATATAACTGCATTGAACTGCATTAGGTTGTACTATTTATGTAGACATAAAGACATATTATACAATACTATATTTCAAACTAGTGTTTTGCTATCAACTGTTCTCTTTCGATTTCGTCGCATTATGCGTAGTACTCTTCACGTCTTTTAACATGGTTTTGACATCATGGGCTGATACCCTCCAGTCTAAAGAAACGAACCCCGGGACACTGAGTGTACACTGCCATAAATGGGGTGGGGAGGGGAGGGGTGGCAAGGTCTCAGTCTGTCGCCATCCAGAGGCGTCAGATCATGCAACGAATCGCTGCTGTATCGCTGTGATACTTTTTCATAGCATGAAACCAGATACATCATATTTGAAATAATGATCGGGTTACTCGAAGAGCCTATCAGAACAAGTGATATAATTGTGAAAAGCGGCTGCTATCCGCAGCTCCTCGACCGGATTTTGGTTCCAGTCAACTGGAAGGATTTCGATTTGTTTTGATCTAGGTATCGGGTAGCGTTCGAAAAAACGATCGTTTTGAACGACCTCTGCGGAAGTGGACACATCGGCCCTTCTTTCACCTTTCGGGTAAGGTCCACCAAACGACCTTGACCGGTCATCGCACGACTCTCTACCACGTGAGCGAGCAGGCCGGTCGGGTGGTGGCGTCCAAGAATAGACTATGTAACTACTTTATTCTCCGGAGCATATGTCCAGAAGTGACCAGTAGTTTAGACCCTGGTAACAGGTGAACGTTCTGATAAAGTATTTCGGGCAGGCTAGCGAAAGAAGAAATTCGGAGGTCGATACAAAGGAAACACCGTGAAATATAATGCTCCGTAGTTTCAGTCGAGTGGCTGTACACACCTTTCTAGGAGACGGCTAACTGAAATTGGAAGTGATGTGAATTTGTAGTTTGTGGTTGTAGTTATTGCCGAATTTAGGTCCCGACCGTCGTCTATGTGCCGGGCAATGCGAGGAAAATGCTGTGGCAAACCCAGTGTATCACTTCGGTCGAGTATAACAACTTTGGCGAGGGCATATTTGGTAATTCCGGAGCCCAAAGTTATGTTGGCGTTAAAGGTACCATACCCACCCATGAAGCGATATTAACCATTGCATATCGATTGTGACGGTGGTAGACTTGCAATAGCTGTATTCTGGCATCTTTGCATAGCTGTATTCGAGTTGTTTTGGCTCGGCACTGATGTTGATCCCCGCTTTGGCAGAGAGTGTACGTCCAGCAGCCGAACAGCCAGGTGTTCTTCCTGAGCGAGGTTCCCACGGTGCGCTCGTCTGTCAAGAAACAGATTGCCGACCTGAAACCACCACAATGAACAAGGACATCAACCACTGGTCTTCATCAACCACACAGATGAGATGAGGTCGACAAACGCGCGCTGTCGCTGCTGCAGCAGGTCCAGCGGCAGGTGCAGGCCAACGACGAGAACGCGCGCCAGCTGACGGCACAGCTGCGCGCCACGCGCGCCGGCTACGCGGCCGAGCAGCGACGGCTGGAGGCGGCGCAGCGTCACCTGGACCTGGAGCCAGTCCACCTGTCGACCGGCGCGCAGCGCGTGCTGTGGGCCCTGGGCGTGTCGGCGCAACTACTGGGGCTGGCCCAGCCGTGCGTGGCCGGCTTCCTGCTGGAGTACACGCGGCTGTTGCGCAGCGCGGCCGAGATGGCCGCGCGGCTGGAACGCGAACAGACGGCGCTGCAGGCGCATGGGGCCTCCGTCAAGCAGGTGGCCGAGGTGGCGCTGCAGCGGCAGCTGGCCGAGGCGGCCGTGCAGCGCGGCGCCGACACGGCCGTCGCCGAGCAGAAGTTGGCTAAGTCGCGCTTCCTCACCGAGAAGGTGCACGAGTACCGGCAGCTGGTGCGCCGCAACGAGGCGACGCTGGCCGATCGAAGCTGAGCGAGAAGCTGACGCACGGCATGGTGCTGCGGCGGCACGAGCTGCTGCCGCAGAAGCGCGCCTCGTTGCAGAAGCTGGACAGGTTCGGGCAGCTGCCACCCGACCCCGACTTGGCGCTCGTCAAGATCGCGGAAATGGAGGACCAACTGGAGAAGCTGGAGTGGAATTTCAATGATGAAATATACGGTATGCACATGTGATAAAATCTTGTGTTGATATGTCACGCTGTCCGTGTGGTCGTTAAGTGTCGAGCATCGATGGTACACATTGGGTAGGAAAAGAAACTTCCTGAAAAGAAGCACTTCACTGGCTGAGTGATCTTTACATGTGTAGATTGACGCACCTCGAATAAGGTCTGTCCAGGCGAATGGATGCTGGTAACTATTTTCTCGTCAGTGATACACAGACGAACTTCATAGTATTTCGTAACACTGTATTCTGTTCCGGGGGTCGCAGATCTGTTTCAAATCCTATTCAGTCACTTTCCGCTTTACGCATTGGTGTGTTGATGTTAAAATGGGGACGAGTAGCCTAGGGGGTAAGTTGCTCGTCTCACAATCGAAAGGTTATGGGTTCGAGTCTCACCTGTCGCTACTCTTCACCCGCGACCAATCGGGGTGAGAGATTGGCGACGCTACATGACTCAACGGTCGACGTGTCGTAAAAACCAATAACCAACCATATTCATTAAAATATTAGTGTCTTGTTCGTGAATGTTTCTCAACGTTTTTTTTTTTTGTTCCAGCGGAATAAAAAGGTATCGCGTTTCTGGGTCAATCCTTTACTTGGAGTCCAATTTTGCTGCTTGGGCGGAACGCCACCGCTTGTTTGGGTGTCACTTCAACTGAATTGTGACGCAATCGTGTAGTGGGTGATTGTGAATGGGCTATATCGTCCTCCGTCGTGTTCAGCGTTGGATTTTCACTTCCCGGTCTTGAATTCGGGGTGTATAATTTTAGGGTTTCCCAAAATATGGAGTGTATAATCTTGAGAAGCACTATGTAATGGAGTCGATAATTTTCCAGTTTGCCAAATTATGGAGTGTATGTTCAAACACCAAGTATTGGAGTGTATACATTTAATAAATAATTAAGTATATAGATTTCGAGAAAGAAAAAAATCAAGTGATGTTCCCTGGAATGGGGAATAAAAACCCGGGGACCTCGGTAGCTTAGTTGGTGGAACGTCGGAGTCTTGGATCGCAAGATTGTGGGTTCGTGTCTCGAGGCCCACGGTATTTGCAAAGTCCACCCGCGACCAATCGATATGATAAGTTGGCAACGCTATATAACCTCGCGGTTGAATGAGTCGTAAAATAACCCGAGATTCTTCAAGAATAAAACGCCCTCAAATCATTTGTTTGGTTCCTATCCTTGTATCTCAGACAACCTGATCAGGGCTACCACACCGTTGTCTGAAGTCGTCCACGTCGCGTGGATGACTTATAAGCCAACTTCCTGATCAATAATGGAGAAAATAATAACAAAAGTATACTTAATTGATGTCAACCAGGTTTATATATCCATACCTGTCACCCCTCATTGTGCATGTTCACACTGCACAACTAATACAAATTCACAACACACCCCACGAGCAGGACCAGGGGGTCCATGAGCATTGGAGACGCCAAGCGGTAAAATCGTAAACTAACCTGGGGCAGAATGCATTGAGGGATATGGGGAAAACAACGTTAAGCACAATATCATGAAATATTTGGGGTAGCGCAGAACTAATGCCAGATTTAGAAATTGTGCATGTGTCGCATGTGCCGAGCGTGGGCCGTGGTTTATGGTTATATGGCACCACGGACGCGCGACCCACTTGCGACTGTTCGCCCTGGCAGGGCCCAGTCGCGTTAGGGCAAGGCCAGAGGTGGCAGCGTGTATAGTCGGGCCGTGGACAGTGAAAATATAGAGACCGTGATCTACCAGTGTATCGCAAGAGACGGGACTAAGCGTGCACCACCACATGGCGCGTCGGTAGTATGGATCCGGACGCTCTCACCGAAACCCTCTCCCGCCTGACGGATCTGCTTACGGAGCAAGCCACGGCATCCGCCAGGAGAGAGGAACGGCTTCTGGCACTGGCCGGATCGGCCACCCAGGCCAGACCGCAGCACAGAATGCTGACCGACTCCGCTGCTGACCGCACCGATGCCGCCGGTGCTGACCCTGGTTCAGCCACCCGCGGCACGAGACGGCTGGGTGCGACAGCCACGCCTGCCCCCAGGCTGATGGAAGGTGCCAGCCTGCACGAGTTCGCCTCTTGGCGGGACAAATTCGAGGGATACGCCATTCTCACCGGTCTATATGACCTTCCGCCGGCGAGTCAAACCGCCGCCCTCGTCGCCCTGCTCGATGACCAGTGGACGCGAACCCTCCGTCACGGCCTGGATATTGACGTCTCCACGTCCGACATCCAGACCATCATCCGGGGCATGGAGCGCCATCTGCGTCGGCAGCGTAACGTTATCCTGGACCGGCGAGAGTTCTTCCGCCGTCAGCAAGCGGACGGTGAGACAATTGATGAGTTTCTGATGGCTTTGCGCGAAATCGCCCAGTTTTGCGACTTCTGTCCACATTGCACAGACTCACAGCTTCGTGGTCGCATCGTCACTGGGATCCGAGATGAGGACACCCTGCGTGCGCTTCTGAGCGAAAGTGGTCTCACCCTGCAGTCAGCAGTCCACATCTGCCGTTCGCAAGAAAACGCCCGTCAGAACTCGGCTGCCATGACAAACGGCCACGTCCAACCTGTGTCCGCATATCGTCGAAACAGGACTGCCCGTGCCCGTCAGTCAGACTCCAGCCGCCCAGGCACTCGTCGAAGGGATCCCAGCGGCTCAAACACCCGTCGGACAAACTCGCATCCGACGCTGGACAGGTGTCCCGCCTGCGGTCGCTACCCGCACGCCGACGGGCAGCCATGCCCTGCCCCGACGGCCACGTGTCACCTGTGTCACCGTCGCGGCCATTTTCGGGCAAGGTGTCGTCAACGTGGCGCGACATCTGGAACGGCTCCAGCACAGCGCAACAGCTCCAGACAAAGGGACTCGGGGCAGTATCGTGCGAACGTGTCCGACATACGAGTTTACGGCCTGTCGTCCCGCCGCTCTCCCAGGATCAGGCTGTTTACGACCCACCATAATGGTGCCGGCTCAACGCTCTGGACACCCGACACCGGAGCGGAAACTTCCTGCATTGGTGTGGCACAGGCTGCTGACTTGAACGTCGACATAGGTCGTTTGTCTCCACCCGCGGACAAGCTGTATGCAGCTGGTGGCCGCGAACTGCAGTGCTATGGGAATGTGCAGTGTGACCTGACATTGGGTGCAATCACAGCGACAGTGACCGTGCATGTCATACAGGCCCTGGACAGCGCCCTGCTCTCCTGGCACGACTCCATCGCCCTCGGAATTCTGCCACCGGACTTCCCCAGTCAGGTGGCGAGCATCGCCGCCGGTGGAACGGATACAGAAGCCGCGCCGCCTAGTGACAGCACTGTCAGACGAGAGGGGCTGTCACCGCCGCTAGATGGCAGCACCCCTACGAGGACGCGAGAGGGGGCGCCGGCGCGACCCCCGCGCCGACGAAAATTCAGCACGAACCAGACACTGGTGCACAAGTCAGATGATCCGGTAACCTGCTCTGTTCGTGGGCCGCTCCCGACCTGGGACCCGACTTGGGGAGCCTTCCCGGCAGCAACGAGCAGCTCACCTGGCGGTGCTCAAAGAAGCATTCCCACGCGTCTTCAGCACGGCCCCGCCTCTTCGTGAAATGACTGGTGGCCCGGCACGCATCCAGCTGATGGACGACGCCCGTACACATGCTGTCACAGCAGCTCGTCCCATCCCCTTCGCGTGGCAGGATGATATCCGTCAGCAGTTGGACGAGCTTCTGGAGCAGGGTGTTATCGCTCCCGTGGATTATCCCACAGATTGATGCCACCCCATCGTCCCAGTATCGAAACACGCAGATCCTGAGGGTAGCCATGGTTCAGCAGTGTGTCTCACTGTCGACCTCACTCGCTTGCACAAGTACGTTCGGCGTGGCGCCCACTCAGTGTGCACACCGCAGGAGGCGGTCTCCACCATCGGTGTCGGGGCGCGTTACTTCACGAAGCTGGACGCCCGATCGGGTTACTTCCAGGTGCCAATAGACCGTCGTGACCAGGACCTCACCTGCTTCATTACGCCGTGGGGTCGGTTCCGCATGCTACGACTGCCTCAAGGTCTCTCCGCGAGCGGCGACGAATATAACCGGCGAGGTGACCAAGCCCTCTCCGGCATCAGTCGTACATGTAAAATCGTTGACGACGTGCTGGCACACGACTGCCAGTATGCACCGCACCTGCAACACGTGATCCAAATCAATCTTGGAGCGGTGTGACGCAACCGGCATTACGCTGCACCCCGGTAAACTGGTGTTTGCCGAGCCGTCGGTTAGCTACTGTTGCTACGATGTGACTGCCGACGGCTACACAGTCGACCAGCGGAAGGTAAAGTCCATCGCTGAGTTCCCCACACCTGTCAATCTCACAGATCTGCGCAGTTTCATGGGACTCGTGAACCAACTGGGTGCCTTCTCGTCTGATACTGCGCTGGCAGCCGAGCCGCTGCGTGACCTGTTGCGGCCCCAGAACATATGGATATGGACCGAGGCTCACACTTAGGCCTTTGAGGCAGTGAAAAGGACGTTCGTGTCACCCCCAGTGCTCGTGTACTTTGATACGCGACGACCCACCGCCTTCCAGACTGACGCCTCTCGGTTGCACGGCCTGGGATACGCCCTTCTCCAACGTCACGACGAACAGTGGCGGCTGGTGCAATGCGGCTCACGATTCCTGTCGGCCACGGAATCACGATACGCCGTCATCGAGCTGGAGCTCCTCGCTGTGACCTGGGCCGTACGCAAGTGCCACCTGTTTTTGGCAAGCCTCCCGTCATTCGACGTTCTCACCGACCACCGCCCGCTGGTGCCCATCCTCAACCAGAAATATCTGCTGGAGATCGACAATCCCCGACTGCGACACCTCCGCATGAAGCTCCTCGAGTCTGACAAGAAGCTTGACATGAAGCTTCACGACAGTCTGACAGTCCGGCAAGCATCACTGTATCCCAGATGCTCTCTCCAGAGCCCCCGTGGATGACCCCACACCAGACGACGAGGAAGCCGAAGATGACGTGACTCATCAGCTTCACAGTCGTCGTGCGTTCAATGACCCAGCTGGATCCAGACGGAGCCCGGGTGTCTCCCATCGAGGATGCCACGCTGACCCGCGTCCGCGACGCCGCCCGCGCCGACGCCGAGTACATAGCGTTGTGCGAGGCCGTGACAAACGGCTTCCCTGATCAGAGACGTGACCTGCCCGCTGCCCTGAGGCCATACTGGGGCGTGCGAGATCGCCTGGCCGTTGACGACGGCATCCTGGTATGTGGTCCTCGTCTGGTCATCCCCAGAAGCCTCATAACAGAGACTGCAGCGCCTGCACGACTCGCACCAAGGAATCGAACGCGCACAGCGCCGCGCACGCCAGTCTGTATACTGGGCCGGCATCGACCGCGATGTTGCCGACACCGTTGGCTCCTGCCAGGTATGCCGTGAACGGCTGCCTCGCCAGCAGCGAGAGCCACTGGTGTCGGACCCCCCGCCGAGCCGAGTCGTCGAGTCTGTGTCCACATATTTCTTCAGTCACGCAGGCAAGACCTACCTGGTGTACGTTGATCGGCTCTCCGTGTGGCCCGCAGTTGTGCACTGCGCCGGCAACGCCACCGCCCGGACTCTGATCCGGCACCTGCCGGAAATCTTCGCCTCCACCGGTGTTCCCTGTGTGCTACGCAGCGACGGTGGCCCGCAGTACACTGCCCATCTCACCAGAGACTTCCTGCGGCGCTGGGGCGTAACACATCGCATGTCTACCCCGCACTACCCCTAGTCCAATGGCCACGCTGAGGAGGCCGTCAAACTGGTGAAGAGACTGGTGCAGAAAGTGACCGTAGCGGGGGACCTTGACTGTGATGCGTCCGCTCGTGGGCTGCTAGAGCTTCGCAACACCCCGCGAGCGGACCACCGGTCACCCGCTCAAATCCTTTACGGCCGTCCTCTGCGCTCAGAGGTCCCCATGCACCACCGTGTAGTACAGTTATAGTACAAGTAGGGGTGAATAACATAGGTACTGCTAGGAATGAGGAGCTGCTGCAGGATTATAGGGCCCTTCTGGCCTCCCTCAATGATAGCAATAGGAGAGTCATTGTAACTGCAATTTTGCCTAGGGCTGGAGCCTCCCCTGAGTGGAGCTCTAGAGCACTGCCAGCCAACGCTAGGGTAGGTAAGCTCTGCCATGAATTAGGTTTCACATTTGTTAATGAGTGGTGCAGGTTTTATGGATCCTGGGACCTCTATCAGAGGGATGGCCTCCACTTCTCCGAGAAGGGGGTTCATGTGTTCCAGGGAAACAATATGTTCATAGGGCCGGCTAGGTTATAACGACGACAGGGTACGTGCCCAACATGGTATGGATCCGTGCCCGCCCGTGGGATACGTCAAACCTGGTCGCAAGTGTACGACGAATAAGGCCCGGCGCGGCATCGATCGAACTTAAGGCTAGGTATGACGGTCAAAGACATCAGAGCACTTGTATCAGCCCTCGGAGTCAGTACGATGAGCCCCCTCGTTGAAGTTAAGACTTTGTCCAGGCTAGAAACGCTGCCAATAATGGCTAGGCCAGCCATGATTGGCAGTGAAAGGATTACTTGTTCGGCCCAGTAATACCATCAAAATTAGAGCATTGGTCTGTCGAACTATGTGTTTGTGTGCCGCTGAAAGGGGGGGTGGTCAAGAGCTAAATTTGGGGACCAAGCAATTCATTAATTAATAAGGAGAGCATGAATGGGGCGAGCGAATGTGAAGTGAATGAGTGGAATGAACGTGAGTAGGTAGATTTAAGGATCAGCGGAAGCCGCTTGGGGCTCAACACAGGCACCTATTTCGTGCGGTACATTGCACAAAATTATACCACTACTAGCGTCCAAACAGTCCCAACACGGACATGTCACTCAAACCAATGACGAATTTAATTATCATCAATTATCTAATGCAACGTATTAATTATAATCTGACTAAAGACTCTCACTTACCTATATGGTGTTCCCAAAACTTTGACCTCGCACATATATAAATTCGTGTTAGGGACGGCAACTCAAACGAACATCACGACGGCTGGGGTTTCGGGATGTGTGGTGGAATTGGCGGTGAAAAACAACAAAATACACCACTGACATAGACACATTGAACAAAGGAGTGAGTTAGGTCAAGCCCTCAGTAAGTCAGTTAGTTCAAGTAGTTCAATCAGTTTTAGTTTAATTTAGGCTGCATCAAGAATACATTGTACACACCCACTTCACACACCCATACCAGTTACAGTTAAGTTAGGTTGGGTCTAAAATACCATAAACCCGATGCATACACCCACACCCCACTCACCCCACACACACACCCACCCCACTCGCACCCCGAACACCCACACCCCCACTACACCCCGCACACCCACACCCACCACCACCCCGGACACCCCACCGACGGCGGAGCCGCCACCCCTACAGTAGGCATTTGGCAGGTAGGAGGCTCCGTTCCCAATTACAACGGCAGAGCTCTTACAACCCAAAAGTGGGTTCTGAATGACAAGAATTTGGTCATGGACACCTCTAGAATTCAACATACTTTTTACTGTCCGGAAAGGCCGCATAATCTAGGCCTGGCAGTCATAAATTTCTTACGGCAGGTTTCAATTGGAAAAACGCCAGTAGTGCAACCAAGAGTCCATATCAAGTGGAGGGAAATGGTCCCCTTTTGGCAAGAGCGGATCCAGCATGCTGAAATGTTAAAATATCTCACGGAAAGGATCGAAAGGCGCAATAGAAGCTTCGCGGTCTCTGCCTAAAACGTCTGCTTCACAAAATTGAATTAGCACCTTTCAGACAAAAAAGGCGTCCCAACAGCGTCCAACTCCATTTGCTCCCCCTCAGCGAATATCCCGCTGAAGATGTTTCTCAGAGGAAATGTGCTCCCTCCCCGATGAGAATTCCTCGATCCGCCCCTGATTGCAACGCCGCAGGTTCTACCTAAATGCGAGGTAAGGTAGGTCCTTCACTTCATCTCCACACCATCCCCAGCAAGACGTATCCATCCTGCTACCGCCATCGTCGGTCAAATTTCCCGACGCCACTCAGTTCTGCTATTCTTTTTTATACTGCCAATCCAATCTCCCTGACACCATACTGTTTTATGTACTTTTGAGGGATAAGTCCCTATGTTGGTCCCCAAGTAATGCAAACCTTTATATGGAGGTTGCCCCGAATCAATTTGGTTCGTCCATTGCTTTCATGCATTGCACCCTCCTCCCAGTAACTTTCAGACATCGAAGCCTGTTGTTGCCCAGCTTTATGCTAAGAGCACCATCATACCCGTACTATCGTTTTAATGACATCCTCCCGACATCACCGGTTTCACCGTACGTCTGTGTGATACCGCCGCCCCATACTACATGATGGACTGTCATGAGTTCTTATTACTTCGCCGGTCCCGTTCTGGATTTCGATTCGGAGTCGAAATCCTCAACCGCCATGCATTACTCACTTATCCTGCACGGGCGAACCTGGCGAGACGATGCTCATGGGGACTCCTTCCAAAACACCGCGGACTCTTAGCAAAATTATCGGTTGAAGGGGTATATATGAAGGTAATTTGGAGGGCTGTGAAGACCTATTTACTGGCGGATCCAAAGGAGGGTTAACTAGTTCTTCCCTCCCCTAAGGGGACAATTTTTGTAGAAATTGCAAGCAAAAATGTCATTTTATCCAAATCTAAGAACATATGATGACGAATATTACGTCAGAGACCATAAGCGCACCGGAGGGGGGGGGGTGCCGGGCCACCCCATGAGACCAAAGTGCCCTTTTGGCAAAAAAGTGCCCTTTTGACCGAAAAGTGCCCTCTTGGCCGGAATGTTCCAAATTTAGTCCAAAAGTCACCTCCCTTATGTCAAGATGTGGTGGAATTGGCGGTGAAAAAACAACACAATACACCACTGACATAGGCACAACGAACAAAGGAGTGAGTTAGGTCAAGCCCTCACTAAGTTCAGCAGTTCAACCAGTGTCAGTCGAGTTTAGGCAATATCTAGAATACATTGTACACACCCACTTCACACACCCATGCCACTCAGTCGAGTTTCAGTTTAGGTTAGCAACAGCTAAAACACACATTTAACACATTGTACACACCCAATTCACTCCTCCACACACCCGCACCCCACTCACCCCACAACCCACTCACACCCACACCCACCACCACCCCAGACATCCCACCGACGGCAGAGCCGCCACCCCTACACCTACCAGTCTCCTGTCGACATATTTGTGTGGTCTCCAGCCCAACTGTTGCGTCAGTCCGTTTCAGCGCTTTCCCGCGGTCTCATGGGGTCTGCGGCCGCTAGTTAGGCCTTCTGTCACATTCACATTCCCCCGGGCACGCTTGTGATGACCAGACCAGATTTTAGGGTGTCCTGCCCATGCAATAGTCCTGCAGATTCATCAGGTACGAGCTGTTTGCCTTTTGCCCTGGGATGCCAGCGATGGCTCCCGTTGAATTTGCATGAGGTCGTGGGGCCATAGAATAGCCTACAGTGCATGCGGCTAAGGAGCGGGAATAATATATCGGCCCCTGGGTCCTCATCATTTCCCACCAATTACTTGGGCGGGCTGATGAAACGATGCAAATCCCCAATGCGACTTACGAGCTCTCATATTTGACATGTGAATGGCCGAGGCGCATTCTAATTGGGGGGGGGACTATTAGACTATAAGATAGTGGAATCTCAATGACGATGACGAATTGTAGCTTAGGGGCGCGTCGATTGCGATGTCATTTTGCGCCCATGAACAAAATTCCTGGGTCTGCATCTGCACGCTCCTTGGTACGCCATTGAATCCAGTATTCAATTATTCACGCACGTCATGCACATGTTCGCCACATTGACCCCATGGCTACTGCATGCAGACTTCTTATGCAATACGAAATGCAAGAGTATTCGCTTCAATGCAATACGGCTGAGAATACCATTGTCAAGCACTGGAAAATATGCCACGATTTAGGTAGACAGCAACCACCACAATTCCAAAGAAAAAGTAGAATGGTTGACAGCCATCTGAGCGCATACGCTACCCATGTCCATTCATGATGAACTATATCATATCTACCTGCGCCATTGCAAGCGGGAGCTGCAGTTTCTTCTTCAGTTTATTCAGACAGACATGAGTATTTAGCAATTCCACATATTGCGCCTGGCAACACACTATGTATGTACGAAAACTTACCATACTGATAGTGGCACACTAACCGGCTGTCCTTCTACTTCACTAGCGTGTCGGATCATTCCCGTCTGGAATGCATGCCATGCCGCCGCCATGGCACGACTTGTTTCGCGAGAAGTATGTTGGGTATGCACATGTCACAACCATACATAGCTTCCATAAACTTGAAATGGGCAACGCACAGCCCGGGTACGGCGGAGACTGCGATCCCATTTTGCACATGTGATATTGCATATAACATGGTGTTGAGGTGGAACGGTGAAACTCCCGGTCTTCTGGGTTCTTCGTACTAAGGTGGGGCTACATCCAGCGAAGGTACGAAAACGTTTAGTTCATCTTCGATTGCTGGTGGACCTGCAAAATATAGAAAAACAGACATGACTAACTCAACAACGAAGATCTAATTTTTAATCGAGAACTGCATATGAGGAATCGACCAACAAGCAAAAGCGGCTAGTTTATATGGTACGAATATTATACAGTCCCGACACATGAATCATTTACCATCGTCAGCGGAGGCCACGCAGCATCCCCTTGCAGGCTTTTTATCTTCGCCAGTTTTTGAACATATTGGGCAATTGGGATGGACCTTTCTGATGTTTCCTAACTAAACTCATTGCCACATTCGTCGCCACACATCATGGCCTGGTCTAAATGGGGATTTTTGGATGAAATTGGCGTAAATTGCATGTCTCCAGGTTCCCTCAGGGAATATGGGGCACGATTTGTTCAACAAATGCATTTGAAGATATTTAGCTTATGTGAGTACTGCCCTACTACAAGCTACTTTACTGAACAGCCGAACGATCTAATAATGAATGCTCTAATTCATTCGCCACTAGGAAGCATACGAATGCTTCACAATACATTGCATGAAACATGTAGCGAGACAGCTTTCGCGTTTATTGTCTCCTTGCACCAATGGCTGCAATGGTCGTGCCGTTCGGCCGGCAGCAATTTTTTTTTCACGCGAGGCCGCACGGTCAGATGATCCAGCGTTAGGCTATCTCCATCAAGTCGACCAGGTTACCGGTATCGCCAGCAGACAGTCATGAAAATCGCACATGGGCGGCAGCAGTAGTGGAAACCGGAGTCTCTGTCACGCTATGTCCCCCACTATACTTCCGGGTCACCGGGGCCGAGACCATTGGAGAACAAACCCCGTGCATTCTGAGCATATGGGCACCGATCACTGGTGAGGAAGCAGGAGAGCTTGAGGTCGGTACACGACAAACCCCTCCAATGATTCGGGACGGTGTCGGTGAGCTGGGATGGGTTTCGCTCACTGGCGACAGCTTTGGCGCCAAAAGGTTGCGGCGAACATGTCACAACATATTAAGTATCGTCGAGGGGATCAGGAAATGGTCCTCTGGCAAAGCAGTGCGAGTTGGATGGCGGAAGGAGGGCATTGTGCACGTCAGTCAGACCAATAACCCAACGGAAATCTTCTAGCGATGCTCATTGAGCTGCGATTCCGCCGATGTTATTACCATAAAACGCAGTTGGTATAGACAACCGTGGCGGTGGGCTTGCGATGCGGCGGATGTGCACGTTCGTAGTCGCATAGCTCGCCGTGACAAGTAGTCGTTGGGCACTTGCTGATCTGCTTCTCAGCAATCCTGCCAGCACGGAAAGTGATTTGCACAAGCAGACAAGTACTTAAGCTCGTCATGGTGTGATTAGAGGTGATGGCTGAAGACACCAGACTATGTGGATCCATCACACCTGTTGATCCATAATTTGATCCCCATTGGGCCTAAGGTAATATTCTATGGGAATATGATCAATGCCTTGATGGATACATTGATACTCAGCTTCTGATCAGGCACATACACGCTACTGTAGAGTCTGCAAAATCCAACCTATCTCAGTCTAGGTCATTCCAGCAAGATTGACCTCTCGCCGAAACTCCTCCAGCACTTGAAATGTTTACAGTAACACTCCATGAACATTTCGGCAATTGCTGATATCTCTGCAAGACCTTTGTCAGTGAGCCTCGCCTGAAAATTGGATGGCAGTTCTAACCACCTGGTACTAAATACACACTAAATACAGTACACAGGCACATGAACCAGCACTAGTACCAGGATTATACTAAAAATGTTAGGATGCAATGGAAACTTTTAGATCCATTCTGTCCATACAAGGCATAACTGTAATGCTCCATTGACATTACTAACTTTTTTTTGGGGAGGCAACTGCATCCCTGACATCAGGGTGGGAATTAAGGGAATTCTTTAGAGAATTCATCTCTTGAAACATTTTTGCACTCCAGGTTCATACTGAATACAATGGGCTCCACATGTACTCCAAAACAAGCATGCAGAAAGAACGAAAATACCACTAAAAACGAATACAAGATTGAAGAAAACGTCCATCAAACCTGGTATTCTATTTACGATTACCAAATAAACTAGCCACTTTTCGTACCATGAAGCACACAGACGACATCCGAATACACACCACACTAAACCGCAACCAACAAAAATGCCGACAACAACGCGCCAAACCTCGCGCCTCCTCACCGAACAGTGGCCTCCGGTCGCTACGAATTCGGCCGAAGCGTCTCCCGAAACCTGCTTTCGAGCCACCCTATAGTGGGAAAAACTGACAGTTTTAAGAAACGTCTTCCGGAGTCCCGGAGGCCGCCGATCAGAATTTGCTTCGTTAGCCCTTTCTGTTCTGAAAACTTCCTTTCAACCAATCGGTGCAAAGTATTTTTTATATGACCCCATAACATTGGCAACTTTGAGCACATGTTTAACAGTGTCACACCACAATCACAATACCTTGACTGATCCTTTGCTTTGCGCACCGCTATCGCTCCCGGCTGTCGCGTGTCAGGTAGCCGTGCTGGGTCCGTATCACGCAGGGAATTGGCTCCGTAGGTAGGTGGGTTTGCGCTCTGACCTGAGGGTGAAGTGTGAATTATTTGTGTTTTTAATATGGCTAGCCTTGTACCGAGACCAACAGTGAAAGGAAAGAGCATTGCTCCTGTGAGTTATGAGAGACAAAGCTCAGCTGATCATCACGACTCCCTGTCTTGCGGTGCCATCCATTGTCTACTTCTTTGTTTCTATGCTTTGATGTGACCAAAAATGACGATGTGCATTGCTTATGCATATGCATAGGTACTGACTAGGTACGTATGAATTTACTGTCGGCTAACGGTAAATAGACTCCAAGCATTGAAAAATAATATGTCTATGTAAATGTACTCCGGAAGAAATCAGTTTGCACTCCGACTTCAAACCCAGAAAGTAAGTTTCCCACTCTGCCTGACATAAAGACAGATAAGGTGATGGAAACAGATGCCAACATTTTCCAACTAACAAGAGAGAATGACAGATAAAGAAAAGATACTGGCAACATAGAGTTTGTTATTAGGCTTTATGGTGCATAGACTGGCAGCATAGAAACATGGGCTTGAACATAGAGATATAGACATAGGGATAAGGTGAATGGGTACACTTTCTTGATTGCTTTGCTTGGGCTGGGGTGGGAGTAGTGGCACAGGAACACAGTGGCACAGTGGGAGCAGTGGCACAGGAAAACAGGAACAGCGAACACAGGACACTTGGGTTGCGATGGGGTACACTGGAACAGAACCTTTGTGATCAAACCATGTTCATTTTTAGTTTGCCATTGTGATGATACCTGTGACTTTAACATGCACTGACAAATTTGTCACTTGGATTGGTCATCAGCAAAGTGCAAGAACAGGTGGGACTGAAACTTACCCATACCTCATAACCATTACCAACCTTTTGGTTGGAAGGTTAGCATAGTAATACTAAATGTGAAATGCATAGACACACCAGTGATATTGTGGCCAGTACACCTCACACAATACCAATGTCACATAAGATACAAAATACACAACTGGTAGAATAACAGTACAACACCTCACATACTATATGACATAAATTAACAAGACTACTGTTGGAGGCACAGGGTTGTCTTGAATGTTTGTCATTCTGAGCATTATCCTCTCTGGAAAAAAGCAATTCCATTTTCCAAAAGGTGAAATCAGTTGCATTGAAACCACTGAAACATACTACTGGCTCATAAGCATGCACACAACTGATGCATGCTTATGCTTATACTGATGCAAGCATGCACCAAAAGTACAGTACAAAGAAATACACTGTCATAATCTTCCCTGATAATATTGCATAATATTGTACATTTGTGACACTTGGATGATCTATGAAAATGATATTTCAATGAATATTTCAATTAGCAACTATTTTAAAATATACTTCAATGCCTCAGCTCTTGCCTGCTCAGGGTACAATCACAAAAAATCAAGATATTCCAGTCAGCATTGACCCAATAACTCATCAATCATGATACATCACAAATTCAAGTTGCACCTCTGATATCACAGTTCAAGAAAAGAACATAACATCTTCTGCCAGTTTCTCCAATATGTGTTGGCACCAGGCTTGACAGTTGTTTATTGTTTATTGGTTGGTTCACGACACACTTTATGCACATTCACGGCTAATGGCGCTGCCCACACTGTTTCGCCGGTGGGCCGCGGGATTGGGAAATGTCCTGAGTGGCGCTAGAGTCGAACCCGGAACCTTTGGTACCCATAGCCCGACACCTTAACCACTCGCCCATCCCCGCCCCCCCCCCCCCAGGCTTGACAGTGTCAGTTAGTTGACACCAGCCAGAGGGTAATTGATGCTGAAATGCACTGTGTCAGACACAAATATTCACGCCAGTTAGATCAAGATTGCACTGGTGGATCCAATGGGTTACATTACAGGGTTGGATCCGATGTGGTAGTTTAAAAAAAATAGTTTTAGGGTGCATCAACCAGTTTTGGTCATTTAGTGCCCGTCAAATGTGGTAGATCACTAGTGGATCCAAGAGGACATAGGCATCATAGGGTCGGATTCAAGGAACTAATTACAGGGTGAAGCAAAAGGCAGACCAGGGGTTGGATCCATGTGGGTAGATCACAGGGTGAATCCAAGAGCATGGACCAGAGGGGTGGATCTAAGGGATTAATCCAAGGGGCAGTTGGTTGGTTATTTGGGCTTAGGGATGCATAATCCAAGGGCGGAACTAAGGGGTGCATCAGAAAATGTTTAATAATAATCCACCTGCCACAATAACCTACATACCACAACCCGCAACACCACAGCCGCGTCCGAGCGCCGAGAATGGCCGCGAGAACGGTTGCTGTGAAGGTGGGAAATACGCGCGAAACCAGTGACGTCACATTTCTATCGTGATTTACACAAATAGCGCCGGTGGTGTATATCCACTCAAATCTGTCGTGATATACACAGCAGACCATTTTCTGTGTAAATCGACTCATGAGTGGATATACACGCTTCCTTTAAATAAATACAGCGGACACAAAAAAAACATGCTTCGGGCTCTAAAATTTGCGCCGGGGAACGCTAAAATTAGTCTGGGCTGGGGTCAGATTAGTACAACGCGACCTGTGAACTGGCGCTAACACCCCCACCCCCAAATGTCGCGCGTGGGACCCAAAATTCCCGTTGGTAGTCGCGTAAGTTCTGGTCGAGGCATCAATAAATCCCTCGGGGCTCACACAAATTGGCGTTGATGTCCCCAAATACGCACAGTGTGGTCCCAAAGTCGCAACGCAACCCGACAAGAATCAAGCCAGAACCATACAAAATAAAGGGAGGTTCCGAAAAAAAATGTTCCGACCAGAAAAAACCCTAGTCCAAACATACTACGAGATGCCTTAACAAATCGCATACGCACCAAAAAACATTCCGGAGCTCGACAAATCGCGGCTGGACATGAAAATACAGAAATGTCGGCGAGGGTCCGAAAAATAAGGCCTTGGATAGGACTTTACATAATTCAGAATCAGTCACCAAAAACTGTCAAGCCCAGAAAACTGACGTCGGATTCTCCCGGAACCACGCGACTGGGCCAGAAACGTCGAGACGGGATCCAAAGAAATTATACCGGGCCCCTAATATCGTGCTGAAGTCCCACAAATATGAGGTAAAAAACACAGCGGGACTCAAAGAGCATAACTGGAGGACGAAAATGCACCGAGCGCTTCAAAGCTTTCTGAGTGTGGAAAAAAGCGGCATTGCCTTACGACATTCTGCTGCTCTAAGTATACACACCGGAGCTAAAAATCAAGACACAACGGTCCTTCAAATCACAGCGGGGTTTGATACAGGATGGGGCCACAAAAACAGGCTAGGTCCCTAAAAAATCGACATGGTCCTAAAAAAGGAACGAAAAGACAGTGCACTAAATGAACACTGCGGGGTCTGCGATAACGCACCGATGCTTACAAATTATCGTCGGTGCACAAAAATAAGTAACAAAACTTTATTTTTGTTTAAAAAGCCGGTATCGAAATCATGCGCCGAGCCCCAAGCAAAAAATTGCTGGTGCTTTAAAACACATCCAAAGACAAAGGACATCGGAAAGATGAAAAAGAACACCTAACTGGGGTCTCAGTTCGATACCCAATCTGGAAGCGTTCTTATTTAATCAGAAATGAGGTGCGTCAAAGCTAGGCGGTTATCCGGATTTCTTACCCACTAGAAAACGTGGGAAGGAGACAGCTAGTCATCGAAGTGAATTCAGGATGGGCCCTTGCGGCCCTAAGTCTGAACACGTTATGACTTCATGAGGTGTCGTGTGTTGTCACCTATCAGCTATTTTGCACTGCTTTGTTGGTCCTCAACATATGCGCTTTCATTCCGTTTCAGCTGGGTGTTACGTGATGCAGTTGTAGCATTTCCTTCCAAGTGGCAAATATTACAAAGTGCACGATGGGCACTACACAAATGTTTGAGGTGACTGATGAGGCCCTGAGGACGAACACAATACCATGTGTTATTATTTATAGCGTTTTTATTTTCCACATTCTGTCAGCTTGCCAATCATGGCCTCCCACAAACCGGATCAAAGCATCTTCAACCAGCGATCACCCGTCTTTCCTTTTCTCATCCTCTTCAACAATAATCATGATAATTATTTCTTCATCGGCCAGCAAGTAGGCTTCATTCTTACTAGCAGCCAGTGCAAACTTGTAATGTGAACACTGCCTTAAAAACGTCTGGGGGCCAATAAGTACTAAGTATGGCTCTATATGGCAATCTTAATTAAATCAAACCCTTTCTCACCTTCACATTCAAGTAACTTGCCTTGAAAATATGAATGTGTGAAGAATGTCTAAGGGGGAAAACTCAACTCAATGAACAACAATCTGAATTGTGCAAAAGCATAGATCGGTGAACTCATAATGACCCCCTGCAGCTTTTGGCCATTTCAAAATGTTCGTTTACGGCATAATTTGCAGTGGCGTTCTATTCTTTCTTCCCATCAACATCGGTGAACAACGGATGACGTCTCACGGACATTTGGTACTACATCTTGGAAACTATGGCACACCACGTAGCCATTAGTGACGCTGTAATGAGCTTGCACTCACTCCACACATACGCGCATAGGGGAAATTGAAGAAATTTTGTTTGAACAGTAATATACTAATGGTTTCACTGGCATCAAGAAGGTAGACCTAGTATTACAAATGCATCCATTAGTCGTGAAAAGTGTTCAAAGTCCATCGAGAATTGTGAATTTGAATGTACATATATTCCATGTTCCATGTTCCATACTTACATCTGATGGTAGTTCTTTTCAGTATCTTGTTGTTAGCCATACGCGCGTCCTGGGGCCTGTCCCATCCCTTTAGCGGCCCACATCTTAGTGGTAAAAGTTGTGTGTTTACTATTAAAATTATCGGGCTATCAATCCAAAAGTGCACAACCATGGTACTTTGCGAAACTCCTTAATGCATCCCTGCTGTTCACCTTGGCCCACTCACCTTTGGGGACGTTCCTAGGCCTGACCAGGCCATGAAAAGGTATCCTTGCATTTCATGGCCTGGTCATTGCATGGCATATTGCAGACGGATAGCATGTAAATGTCTTGTCATCATCCGCCACTGCGTGTCGCATTAATTTCCCATGCGTCGACGCATTGCAGGCGAAAATCGTGTGAATGTTATACGATCATCCGCCACTGCGCAGCGCATTACTTTCCCACGCGTCGATGCGCGGGCTACCGGGCTCTCGAGCAATAGGAAAGTTGCACGCAAAGAGCACGTACTCAATTGTATCATCCTGCCATATGGCGATAAATATTGTTACCTATGATTCAGCATTCAATTTCATCAGTGTAATACGTAGACCGTGCTGCTACCTAGCGATAGCTATCTGAAGTGCTGCTTCTATAAAATTAAAAAAAGTTATTGAATCTGTGAAGGTTGCGACCTGTGGAGGTTATGCACGTTGATGAGTTGTGGAGGTTATGACAGCTTCGTACTTGTGAAGGCTGTGAGCTGTGCAGGTTACGACCTGTCGATGTTATGACCTGTGGAGGTTATGACCGCTTCGGAGTTGTGGAGGTACGACCTGTGGAGGTTATGACCGCTGCGGACTTGTGGAGGTTACGACCTGTGAAGGTTATGACCTGTAGAGGTTACGACCGCTGCGATGTGTTGAATTTGTGGAGGTTGTGACCTGTGGAGGTAATGAACTGTGCAGATTATGATACGCTGTCGAGCTACTAGTCGAACAACGGCCATGATGCTTGGGTCGTTAATAGCGCAGCGTGATACCGGTATTCATACAATAGCTTCATTTTGACAGGTCAACAATCTCACCCTAACTCTATATCTCTACCGACATAGCGAGTCCGGCAGAGCCCAGGCGTGCCTTAGTACCGACGTGTGGGGCAGGGCAGGGCAGGAAAGCCCGGTCCTGCCCGAGGGGCGACCGCCCGGGGGCGACCGCCCGTCTCAAGCGCCCGTCGACGAGAGAATGAACGAGTGCCTCTCGCAGCGCGTCCGAAGTGACAGACAGTACGTCATCATGTGGCCACGTCGAATCACGTCACTACTGCACCGCGCAGGGCCCGGGCATCGGCCCCGAGTCGAGAACAATGGCTCGCGCTGTCCATCTGACACACGTCAGCTCAGAGTCAGATATCAGAGTCGCCTCTGATGGGATCCAGAGACTGGCCTTTGTTAGGCTCGCGCGGTATCGGGGTTGGACAGTGAGCTGTTAGCATTTCACAGGATGTTGCTTAACAACTGACTGGGAGACGACGACACTGTAGCCTCTGGTCTGGCGACATAGCGCCCGACACTCTAGCGACATACAACGTGAAATTCGCCACAGCCCACTGACAGCTGGCATAGACATCATTGACACGGCTGTTCATAGGGTTCCTACATCACCCACTGACGTCACGTCACTTCACATGGCATTCACTATCTGACGATGACGGCGGTGCGCGCCGAGGTACTGGGGATCACCTTGGCTGTGACCGGGACGGCCGGTGGCTGTGGCTGGAAGCCAGGGCGGGCAATGTCCACTAGGGTGTCCCAAATTTCACTAAGTTTTTTTTTCTTCAAATCACTTCGGATACACCAGCATCCCGTTCCTTGACTCATCTGAACCTCACACACCAATTTGCAGAGTAAACCACCGGTAAACATGATTGCCGTTAGCGCTTTGAAGATATGTCAAATATTTGGTGTTATATGATGCTGCAGCGTTGGAGTCTCCATACGCATAAATGCAGTAACTTCCAAAGTTTGAAGCGTGGGAGACTACCATGATCACTTGTCGTATGTTTTGTACTGTTCCATTGAGTTAAAAGGTGTCTGGGTGGGTCCAGGAGTGATCATGGTGTCATAATCATTCCCCACGTGGGCCTAGATGAGTTTCAGACAGGTGCTTTTCGTTTTTCATTAGTTTTTTATGCGTAAATCACCAAAGCAAAGTCAATCCGGAAAACGACAGGGCCGAATTCTAGAATCGGTTTAAGGCAAGACGTAAGATTAAAAATTTGTAGGCCCACCACGGCCTTACCCGAATTACAGCCCTTACGATTTTAAATGAGCCCAACCTTCACATTGATAATTACCTGGATCTAATCTTGTACCTCGCTTCATGATTGGAACACGTCGTGACATTCACCTACATTTTCCTGTTTCAGACGTCCGCTCGTAGAATCACTACCGTCCGAGAAGAAACTTCATTGAACTTGTTTTCTTATACGCTCTGCCACTAGACAGAACTGCAATGGGACGACCTGTGGGATCGAAGAATGTGTCAAGTGTCCGAGCGGGCAACATCATCGAGAACAAACGTCGATCTGGTGCAACTGAGCGCACAAAAGATGTAGCAAAAGCGAAGAAGAAAACTGACGGCAAGAAGATAAATTCGAGAGTAAGCCACCGAAACAAGGCAGACGACATCGTGGGCAAACCGATATATTTTTTCCCTTTTACTAAGCTCCCCCAGAACAAAGTAGTTGTTCAACGGTATCTTTCACTTCGGGAGCAACACACGCGCAAGAGTAAAGACGCTATAGCCCGTGAGATAACGACCGAACTGATCAGCCTAATATGGGTACCGAGTGAAATCCCAGTGGTAACGCCTAAAATTTGCAAGAAACGTGTCTTAGAAGTACTTCGGACATATCGCAGATTTCAAAGTCTGAAGAGCAGATTTCAAAGTTTGAAGAAATCCGCCAAGACCAGCCAGACAGTGAAAGAGTTCCAAGCATACATGTCTCAGTTGTGTGACCTGAGTCCATGTGACCTGCTTGAGAGGCTGAAAAAGAGGAGTCGCCTGCAAACTGAGTGGATGGAGGACTGGAAGTGGTATCAACAGATGTGTCTAGAAAGTCAGCCAGGAGTCCTTGCTGGACGAGACAAAGTGATGGAGATGAGAATGAAAACAAAAGACAAAAGGCGCAGTCGTCAACAAAGCAAGGAAAGTCAGAGTCACGGTCAATCAAGAGCCGAGGCCTCGTCGTCATCAGACTCTGATGACAGTGACGGCGACAGCGAATGGGTTGGCGGGAAGCGAAAAAGAGCAGCTGGTAAAAGATGCCTGCCGGATGAACTCTCTGCAACTCATGATCGTTTGCAAATGAGTTTCCGGCAACGGGCCATGGCGTCCGCCCACGCTATCTCTGCGACAGGCGGAGACATAAGCAACATCTCACTTTCCAAGAGCACTTTGCATAGGCAAGCAAAGACATCCCGACTAGAGAAATCCACTGCGCTCAAAGGAGAATTCGTTCCCCCCTCTCATCCAGTCATTCATTTTGATACAAAGCTCGTCGCACCCAAAGGAAAAGATCCGAAAGAGCGGGGTGCTATCCTTGTAAGTGGAGGTGACGAGTTCCTGCAACCAAAGCTGCTCGGGATCCCTAAGCTGCCAAGCAGCAGTGGGGCTGATGTCGCAGAGGCAGTTCTTGAGCAATTAGCCAAAGACAAAGTCAGCCCAACATCAGTGACGGGCTTTGTATATGACACCACAGCTTCCAACACGGGCAAGAAATCAGGCGCCACATGGAGGCTTGAAAGGGAAATTGGTCATGCCGTGCTCGGTCTTGAGTGCCGCAGACATGTGTAAGAAGGACACATATCTCATGCGGCATCTGCCGTATTTGGCGCAACAAAAGGGCCGTCGAAGACTCTTTACAAAAAGTTCCAGAAGTCCTGGTCGAAGCTGGACAAAACGGCACACTTGAAACGTTTTGACTGGTCAGTTTATGAGGACGGAAGCTTCATGCACAAAAAAGCGAGAAGTGTGCTGAACTGGGCAGAAAAACACATGAGGTCATCCTCGTTCCCGCGAGACGATTAGAAGGAGCTGTGTTGCCTAGTTGTTGAGTATCTCGGTGGGAACCTGTCTGGGAAACCTCAGCTACGCAAGCCGGGTGCCATGCACGAGGCTCGGTTCATGGCCGACGCTCTCTACATTCTGAAGATGGTGCTGCTGTCAGATCAGCTGGACGTCACACCAGAAGATGTCAACAACATCAGGAAAAATGGCAGATTTCATAGCGCTCTTCCACGCGCCCTACTTTCTGAGGTCTGCACTCGCTGCCGCAGCTCCCGGAGATGATCTGGCCTACTTTAAGGAGATGCAAAAACTGAAGAAGCTGGCTGAGTTCAGGCAAGTCGCAGACGCCGTCATGAAGTTCATCCAGAGGCATACCAGCTATCTGGAATCATCTGCTGTGGTATTTGCTCTGTTCAATTACGAACTGCCAGCACAGAAGCGACAGGACATTGCAACGGCGTTGTCCTCCATCCCAAGGCCTCCTACCGTAGCCATGGGGAACCCAGATGCTGTAAAACTGCAACGTAACAAAATTGGCATCATTGGTAGGGCCAAGATCATGGCTGCTGTTCATCCTTCTAGATGCATGCGCCCTCGAATGGTTGCAAGAGCCTGTCGAAGAATGGAAAAATATATAAAGCTATAACGCAGTTCATAAATACGTCAAGAGGCTGGCAGTTGTGAATGATGGAGCGGAGCGTGGGGTAAAGCTAGCACAAGAGCTGATCGACAGAACAGAAGATGAGGACCAGGTGCAGGCGCTTGCCCAGGTGGTAGCATGGCACAGGTCGAGCTGCGGTCACACGAAGAAGGACTACACGGGTCTGTAGTGGTAGACGGATCTCAGAGCAGGGTACCATGGCGTTACGTGGTAGACGGATCTCAGAACAGGGCACGATGGCTTTAATACGCCTGGCTTTAATACAGATGGCACCGTTCAATGTGTTTCTTTGGCGTGTCATATTCCGCGGACGATCCGATTTGAAGCGAGTCGCTTTGGGCACCAACGAGAAATCTGTATTGGTTTACATACTCCTGGACGAAATCAGGGGTATATCAAATCACTCACACCAAAATTAAAATGGGCACTGCCCCCCCCCACACACACACATCCGTATCTACATCAATAAAATAAAACTGTTAATGTAATGCTCCATCTAAATGTGCGTATAACTGGGCATCAGAGAAGCTAATATTGCCGCGTTAGTTAAATAGGTATCCGATTTTACGTGGGGAGACTGCAACGTTGCATCATCATATAACACCAAATGTAAGTAAAACTTCAGAGCGCTAGCGGCAATCATGTTTACCGGTAGTTTACTCTGCAAATTGGTGTGTGAGGTTCAGAAGACTCAAGAAACGGGATGCCGGTGTATCCGAAGTGTTTTGAAAAACTTCGTGAAATTTGGGACACCCTAATGTCTACTGGCCGACTTCGTCTGGGCGTCGGCCGATAGGTATGCGACGGAGGGACACAGGGTACGTGCCGCAAGTTTGCCGGGACCGGAACGGAGTGGGTATGGGGATGAATTTAGAGGATTTAGATGCCCAGAAAACCAACTTCGTTACAGTATTCCATACTGATGAACGTTCCGCAGAATACCATATCTCCAAGCAGTGTCAAATGCGCTCTCAATATCGAAAAACACTGCTCCCAAGTGCCTATGTTTCGCGAAAGCCCTTCGAACCTCTGTGTCAAGCCATAAAACATGGTCTATCGTGCTGCGATTTTTCCGAAAGCCGCACTGGTCGTTGGATAAAACGTTCTCGTTCTCCAAGAACCACGTGAGTCGGAGGCTAACCATATCTCCATTAGTTTACTCAAGGAGGATGTAATTGATATTAGGCGATAATCATTGGCGCCAAAACCACTTTTACCGGGCTTTAACAATGGTATTGTAATTGCTCTCCGCCAGGCTGGTGGAAAGTGTCCCTTGTCCCAAAGTAGATTGAATATCGCAAGCAGCTCATGTTTTGCGCACGTTGGTAAGTGCTTCAGCATTTCGTTGTGCACTTTATCTGGGCCTTCGGACACGCTCTTCAAACCACCAACTACAGAGTTCACTTCGGCTTCAGTAAAAGGTAAATTGTAGACCAATTGTTCCGTTGTAATACAATTGATCTCTTTCCTCTCACACCGGGTACGGTGATGCAGGAACGTTGGATCAGTAGGTTCACTGCGTTTTGAAATGACATGTGCGATACGATTGGCTATATCTCCCGGATCAGTTATTACATTTCCTCCAACGCTAAGAGCTGGAAGTGGGACCGAGGAGAAATCCTTTTAATACGGGACCAGACTTCGGATGCCGATGCAGTTTGACTCAGTCTGCCTTTGCATGCTCACCAGGATGTGCGCTTCGCCGCACGCATGGTGCGTCGGGCTAGTGCTCGGGCCTGTTGGAACTCTAGCAGGTTAGTCATATTGCCATGCTCACTGAATCTTTTTAGGGCTCGCTTGCGAACGCGGGTGGCCTCTCCGCATTCCTCAGTCCACCAGGGGACTGGAATGGGGAAAGGAGTTCAAGAGGTACGTGGAATGCACCTATCAGCGCACTGGAGTATCCGTGATGTAAAATCATCGACGCTAGTACAGTGATTCTCAATGTCAGGTGAAAAAGCTGTCTGTACCTCAGATTCAAAACGAGCCCAGTCTGCCGTTGTCAAATTCCAGCGCGGAGGCCGTGTTCCCAAAAATAGGCCTCTCCGAAACGTTAGCCACACCGGATAATGGTGAACATGGTGACAATTCAGAGGCAATCGTCGTTAACTGACCATTCGAACTGATGGGTCAGTTGGGGGCTGGCGAGGCTGAGATCCAAAGCTGATGTCCGGCCCGATGGCAGAGTAATGTGAGTATGTGCACCTGTGTTTAAACGCATAGCGGCTCCTGTAGGATTAAATCCCCCAGTATTCGGCCCCGTGTGTTGACGTCCGAGCAGCTCCAAATGGTGTGGTGGGCGTTACAATCATCCAGTAGTAGCAATGGTGGTGGAGGCTCAGCAAGTAGATTTCAACACAACAGAAAACTCAACAGTAGATGCTCCACAACAGAAAATGTGACTCCAGGAGGGAGATATAGGGAGTACAGACTAATGCGGGTGTCGCGAAGCGTTACCCGCACTGCGGTTGCCTGAAGAGTGGTTCGTAGAGGCAGCTCGTGTGCTGGTACACGGTGGTGGACAGCAAGCAAGACACCTCCATGTGAATTATTTCCAGGGCGATCATCGCTGCGGAACACAGTGTAGCTCTTGACCTTGAGAGTATCCTTTGGTGAGAGCTTAGTCTCCTGGAGGCAAATGGCTACCGGACTGTGGTGTTATAAATCCGTCATAAGATCAAGAATCGAGGTTTTTAGACCCCGGAAGTTCCATTGTAAAATGGCCGTAAAAAGAGACACGTAAAGAGTGTTAAAACTCCAGTGACCAACTGAATAGTCACTGCGAATAAAAGGTATCACAGTTTATATTATACTAGAATTACCACTCAGTTCCCTGGATGCTGAGTGAGCACGAGGCCGAAATCTCGGAGTTCCTCCATCTGGTGGTGATGTAGATCATGATGAGATGCGCTTACGTCCCACCGCGGGAGACCAGTGGGCCGGCTTCCCGCCTGCATGAAGGGCTGACAGTGGATTTGGATGAGGGCAAGCTGTGATGGGTGGATGTGGATGTGGTGGGGACATTGGATGTGATGGTGAAGGTGGATGAGGTGTAGCTTTGAGAGGGAACGGCGGAGCAGCCCGGCCTCTTGCTTTTTGTGCCACAATCCATCCCTGTTCATGCTGCTGGGAGTAGGCGATGCGCTGCCGTCTGAAGCTTCCACCCGGTCAGGGGGCGGATGGGCTGTGGTTGCTCTGATGAGCAGATTAGTCCGAATGTCAGGAGAGCCCTGAGTTGTGCCAGGACTTGCGCGACGTTGCTTACCTCCGTCTGCTGTTGTATCGTTTGGCACGTTGGTTGAGCAAGGGGCGGGGGAGCTGAGAGGTATTGGTTGATCCAGAGCGGCTGGTAGTATTCAGGGTGTTCCTCGCCTTCTCTGCGTACGAGACCTTGGGGTATGTTTCCGCGTATATCTCCCTGGCCTGCCGAAAAGACAAGTTCCTGGAGCACTTGAGAATTAGGATTTCTCTCTCCCTCAGGTATGGTGGACATATTCTATCAAAGGTGGTATGTGGAACTTCGTCGTGTCCGCAATTGACACACCAAAGGTGTTCAGATTCACAGTTCCCGTCGGGGTGTTCTGACATGCCGCACCTACCACAGGTAGGGCGGCCGCGGAAATATTGGGTGGTGTGTCCGTAACGCTGACACCTAAAACATCACATCGGGTTCGGGACGAAAACACGCACCTTTACCCTCACGCATCTAACGCATACTGTAGCTGGGAGGTCTGTCGAACTAAAGGTTAAAACAATGTTGTCTGCTTCTTGCATATCACTCCCTCTCCTTACCTTCATTCTACGCGCTTCCACTACACCGTACTCAGAGAGGCCATCGACGAATTCCGAATCAGGTATGTCCCAAGATCAAAACAGTTGACAACTCCTTTCGAATGGTTTTTTGTCTTGTGGGGCTCGACCACTATTGGTATAGTAACATCCGTCCTGCTACCTTTTTATCTTACACAGTACTTAAATTCAGTTACCCGGGGGGCCTCTTAGCGTCATCTGCACTTCTAACCTCTACTTCTATTGTCCCATCTCGCAGCTTATCGCATCTCACTACGTCACCCATTTTATCGCATCCGCGCTTACGCTCAAAGGGCGAAAGTGCAGATAGGCTCTTACCAGGCTCACTCGATTTCAATATAAGTATTCGTGAAGAAAGCGACCTGGCTTCCCAGCCATTGCTACCAAATATACTTCCTCTAGGAGAAGCAGTGGTTGGCGGCACTGTACGGGACGACGAACACGTAGTGCGGTATGCCTCCGCAGGTGTCGGATCGGAGCGAGTGGTCTGGTCACCATGAGAGTGACCAGGAGTGTTTTTTTGTGTGTGTTGCGAATGCCATGCAGTGTTACTTGGTTTCCAATCCTCGGGCGCCCCACCACACAGGGGCCCAACAGGGGGACGCCTGGGCCCCGCGGACGGGAGGTCGCCAGGCACCCGAGGAGCTATACGGGGCAGGCGACGCCATCACCCGGCCGGGAGAGAGATACTTACCAACCCGACCGGGAAACAGCGCCGCCCACCCCTTGACCCCGGCCGGCCGGGCCGACGGGCACCGGGAATAGTTCCGGGCTTCCGGCCCGAGGCGACCAGCCACTTGACCCGTGTGAGGCCCCACGGGCCCGCCCGTCCCTCCGGGATATCAGGACCAAAGAGCTGTGTTGATCCCCCGTTACAACTAGCACCGTGCGACGGGGGACCTCAACCTCCAGTACTCCGTCAACCCCGAAGGACGGGCCGAGGGGGCGCGGCTACCCCGATGAAACTGAGCGGACGGGTAGACCAGGGGAAGCTGATCTACCTGCTCGTGACAAGGGAGGGGTTGGTACTGTAGGGTTGGATGAAAGACATGCAAAAGGTCGCTTTGCACGGAGTGGATACGGGAACTTGAAGAGAGGGATGGACGATGGGGACTACACGAATCCCCGGAAACACCTCCGTGTTTCCACACCCCTTATCGGGGCGGCTGTGTTAACCCGATGGAGCGCTAATTCCCCGGTCAGCCGAATGACGAGGCTGACCCCACTGCGGGGCGGGGTGGGGGTGGGTGGTGGTGGTCGCACAGCACGCTTTGCTCGACATCACTGCTAAACCAGGTATATACATTTAAGAGAACAGAACTGAAAGCTAAATGAATTGGGCTTTCAGAGGTATTTCATACAATTTTACTATTCATCTTCAATTGGCAGAAATCCAGGACATTGCAATTTTGGCCCTCAGCATCATTGTAAGGGGAAGTTCACATTTGTGTTCCTTCCCTATCGCTGGATCCGCAAGTGTACCATCTTCCTCTCTGACTTCTCTGTTTCTGGTGTACCGCTCACTACACGAGCGGTACAGGCCGCGGCTGAATACCACGGGTTGACCAGGGTGTTCGGGTTTGCCCTGGTTTGATACACCACTAGTGTTAGTTTGCCGTTTCCCATATTCAACCTGGAAATAAATCCTGAAATAAGAAGTTGACCACACCAACGCCCTGATTTGTTGAGAGATGTCCTTGACATAGGAATCGTGTCGAATAAAGCACTGCATCAAAAATTGATCATTAATCATTTCCTCGCAACAGACAATCCCCAACTCCTACCACCAGCCGACGGCATCCGCAGCCTGGCAGCTTCCCCTCGCATGAGCCGCACACGTGAAGGTGTGCGTCGGCTGCAGTTCCAGCCGGCCGGTGTGGCTGCGAACGTCAGCCGACTCGGCAAGCGTCAGCTGACTTGGCAAGTGTCAGCCGACCCGGCGAGAGCGTTGGCATCGATCGTGCGGCTGGCGCCGGTGCCGCCGCCGACGCGCCGACGGCCGCCATATGGGTGTCAGGCACGGCTCGGGCCGGGTAGCGTCCGCAGCGCCACACTCACACACAGCACACCGCGCAACAGGTGGAGACGTGTGACGAACCGACCTGACCCGACCCGACCCAGCCGTGGCGGCTGGCCGCGCCATGACCCACCTGGTCGTCATGGCAGAAGCGCTGGCCGAAGAGCCCGACTACAACATCTTCGAGAACAAGACCGGGCTGGCCGAGGATCTCAAGTTTCTGGCAAGCATGCCCGAACTGTGTGACGTCACGTTTTTGGTGGGCGACACCCGAGAGCCGGTGTGCGCCGTCAAAGCGGTGTTGGCATCACGCAGCAGGTCAGTGGAATCCAGTCGCACAGCAGGTCAGTGGTGTCTCGTCATGCAGCAGATGATGGGGTCCCGTTACGTACCAGGTCAGTAGGGTCCTATCACGAAGCAGATGAGTGGAACTTCATCACACATCAGGTATGTTGGGTCGTCCCACCATGCAGCAGGTCAGTGGGGTCCAGTCACACAACAGCCCAGTGGAGTCCCGTCACGCAACAGGTCAGTGGGTCCCACCATACAGTAGGTCATTGGGGTCCCACCATGCAGCAGGTCAGTGGAGTCCCGTCACGCAGCAGGTCAGTGGGGTCCCATCAAGCAGCAGATCAGCGGAGTCCCACCATTTGAGTGGGAGACCCGTTTCTCCTGTGGTATGCTAGGTATCCCAGTTCCGGCCAAAGTCCCGTCTTTGCTTCCCTGCACGCATGCAACGGTAATGTATCATGCAGTACGAAGCCAAAATAAGCTTCGATTAGAAAGACTGAATGAAGGCTATCCCGAGTATGAAATCATAGAAGAAGCATAGAATCGGACAAATCATATGTGAAAAAGTTCTGAGTCGGTTATAACAAAGTACGTCCAGACTCGGAACATTCCGGCAGTCTGGATTCGAGATACTTTAGCGCTGGATGATATGAAGTGTATGACGGTTGGTTATTAGTTTTACGACACATCGACCGTTGAGTCATTTAGCGTCGACAATCTCTCACGCCGATTGGTCGCGGACGAAGAGTAGCGACAGGTGAGACTCGAATCCACAACCTTTTGATTGTGAGACGAGCAACTTACCCCTAGACCACTCGTCCCTGAAGTGTATGACGTCAAGGCCTCTGATAGACGTGCATCCAATAAGAAGCGTGTTCGACGAAAACAATGCTGTATTCAGGCAAAAACAAAAAGCAGTACAGACAGAAACAATCAATGAAAACAAATCGCCCGTGAAAACACCTAACTTTGTGATCTACAGCGCGAAACAATGGCCATCAATATGGATGCGGAATTAGCGGCCGGTTTGCATGAGACGCCCTACCATCACGAACGTCAAAATGGAACTGAAAAAAAGTGTTTTTTTAAGTAACGCAACCACATTTCAAACTTAACGATGGAAAAGTAATGAAGCAGGGAGCACGATAATTGCATGTTCAAATAATTGAGAAAAAAATTCAGGGAAAAGCAGAAAGAACGGAAAAACAGAAACAGAAACTTAGCAGTATGGCGAGGTCGAATCCAATTACTTAACGGGGGAACGAGTCCTAGCGGAGGCATGCAAAACAATACTTAGTAGGCCGCAGCGCCATATCCGAGGGGTCTGAGGTCTCCACTGCCAGAAACATAACCTGCTATGCATATGCACAAGTACGTCGGCACGTGCGCACGTAGCGTACGTCGATGCGTACCTACATACATCACAATGCCTATTGCTGCACACATATTGACGCACAGTGGGACATCGCTCCCGCTGAAGAAAGTGGTGTGCAGACAGATCCATGTCGGTTCAGCAAGGACCCATGCGCCAGACGGTGAAGGCAATCATGTCAAGCAAACTATTTGGGGTGTTGGGTGAGCCAGCAATATGTATTGAAATTATTCAGAGTAGTAAATGTAACTTGTAATTCATTGGTTATTTTGGCTTAAACGTTCGCCGAATACAAAGTCATTTGCCGCCCGAATTCGAAATGCAATCTAGATGGCTACGTAAACAAGTGAACTTATGAACTGACCTCTTGCTTTCTCTGAACGAGAATTCTCTCCAAATTAGGTGCCTTCGTTCCTCTTCTCTCACACGAATGTTTTATAATATGCAGTGTGCACTGTCGTAAATCGCCACTAGGAGCTATCATTTGAATTTTGTTATATTAAGACAATTCCGTACATTTATATTCAGTGCAGAAATAAGGATTTCTTTCAGAAGTGTAACTTCAAATGTGACATGCAACGTTTCTCTATTTTGAGGATATTCCACAAGATATTCTATTCCACATCTTCACCACAACGAAAGAAGGACCAACCGCAGAGGGAAAATAAGCTGAGACTGTTCCTGAAGAGAAGTAGCGAGCCCCTGCTCAACCTGCAAAACACGGCAGAGAAGGTGAGTTCCCTGCACTACTGCGCGGGATACCAGACGCTGTGCTGTTGCAAATTGTTATCAATTGCTTTCAGTTCGTCGGACCATTGGCGCACACATAGAGTGAACCGGTTTTTGTTGCTAGATGGGAGCTGGTCATTTTTTTATTTATTAAATAAATTTAATCCGCGTTGTTGGTGGGGTAGCTGTAGGAACCAGGGTTTTATTGCTACCCAGAGTTTGTTGCGTGAAGCGACTCGAACCCTGTGTTGCCAGGATAGGGGAGACCAGTGCAGACCAGCGCTCTAACCAAACTGAGCTACCGGAGCGACAATCAGTATAAAAAAGCTACGTGCTAATATATTTTCTAAAATGGCCAGCAATGTTTCGGGATAAGGAGAAAATGGTACCACATACTGTGCATGCATGTATATAGATACAAACATACATGCATATATAGGTATATATATACATATATATATATATATTTATATATATATATATATATATATATATATATATATATATATATATATATATATATATATATATATATACGCATGCAGCATTGTTGTTAGCAAACAGGTCACGAGTACGTTTAACAGAGCCTCTGAAAATTACTCGCACTGGAGGGGGCGGATTCCACCCCACCCCCTAAGATCTCGGTCCCTATTAAGGCTAGAGCAACGAAATTCGCAGGGTGGATGGGCACGATAGAGAATTTTATTGCGTGCAAATTTCATGACCTTATGTCATTATCTTTAAGGTCAAATGAGGTCAAAAAAGCAAAAAAATTTCTGGTCTTGCGTGGCTTGGCTCGTTATTGTTATGTATCTCTGTAATTGTGTTTGCATGCTCCAAAATTGGCATTAATGATGTTTTGGACATTACTAATGATGCAATACAGATGCCAGATCCGCTATTTGACCTCATCTCACCAGTATAGGAGCATTTTATCAGGTCATTGCCCACTCCAGTTACCGGAACCGTGCTGCCCACCCGACTGCTCCGTTGGGCGGCTTGGCACAATCGGCTTCGCGAAGAAAGGAAAGAAATACATGAATAAAGTATGGAAACGCTTAGGCACACAATGACAAACAGTAGATTTCCGAATGTGTAAGGAGTAGCATACAAAGTGACATCAATCGCATGACAGTCATTTGCATTTATGGCAACATTCCAGTTGACCGGGTTTGGTTCCATTAGCCTGTCAATGGAGAATGGAGAGAATTGTACGCGCGACAACCCAGATAGAGGTGGACAGCTCAACAACAGTGCTGCGGCACCAATGCCTACTTCTATCCATGATCAAAGTTATGAAGCAACGCAAACAGACTGCGAGACAACCCGTGAAGAACTCGGAGAAACCCATGTTGCAAGAGATACCGACAAGAGATGCTGATGCCGACGCCGACCGCAGCTCTGATTACCTCCCGTCACATAATGAGGCAGAAGAAACTTTTAAGGCCGAGGTGGACGATCATTTTCTAAATGATATGTCTCGGAAGGTTGTTCGGGCTCTGGTCAAAAGGCTAATCTCGGTAAATTGATGTGTCTCCACAGCACTTCTATATCGTCGGTTATTAGCCGATAGCATTCAATGTCTAAACAGAGGTCAGGCATTGACAACGGAATATTCAGTGTTTATGGTATTGGTGTGCATAAGATTAGACATGCCGAGTCACCTGCTCGCCGACCTGTTCGGTGTGACCACTGGTTGCGTATCGAAGCTGCTAGCTCGTGTCGTGCCTGTGCTTGGGAGCTGTTTAAGCGAATTGGTTGCTTGGCCAGAACAGCAATCGATCCGTGATAATACATGTATGGCAAATGTTTTGGCTTGCGAAAACATTCTTGATTGCTACGAGTTCCAAATTGAAACAGCGGCTCACGCGGTTGCGCAGAGCATGTTATGGCCAGAGTACAAAAAGTGCAATAGTGTAAGATATCTCAATTTCTGCTACCCCTGACGGGCTCTGAACTTCGGATGGGAAACCAGGGTGCATCAGTGGCATGGACATCGTGTGCAGTTCAGGATACCTGGACTGTCTGCGCAACGGTGCCACCGTTTTAGCAGACAGAGGTTTCAAAGATTTGGAGAGCGAGACAGCAAAACGCGGCTGTTCGTTAGTCCGGCCACCAATATTTCGAAAAGATGAAAACTCTGAGCACCGTTGCCGTTGTGTAGATGTGAGCGATCGCCGGAGTGCGGATACACATCGAGCGCGTTATCGCACGTGTGCGCGCGTTTAGGATGTTGGTCATGCATTCGTGTATTACAGCATGTATTTAAGCATGTACACTGCATGTTGTAATATACAACATGTAATATATTACAACATGCAGTGTAGAGCTTGCAGTGAACCATTACCATGGAATGTCATTTATCCCACTGTGGAGTAAAAGTATAAAATAAATTTGAATGTATAAACGACTTCTCTTTCACTGGAGGGAAAGCCATGGTGTCCAGCTAAAGCACATACAATTTACGTCATGGCTCTTCCCATTATTTCACACACTTTACTTAAAAGAAAACATTTAGAAGCCTTTACTATTTGTTCACATGATAGCACAACGCCCTGGATTTGAAAGAGAAAGGATAGCTGTTGCATTATCACCGTAATAGATCATGTACGTTTTCGAGTTTAATATTTTCTTGAAAATCGTTTAGCTTAGTACCACAAGCACTCACCTTCTTTTCTATTACGTGATTCTGTTCAAAAACTTGGCGTAGGAATATCCGATCCAGACTTCACTGCACGTCTCTGGCTTGGCCGCTTCGAGGCACAACATATCTGACGTCATCACCACGAGTATGTTTTTTAATCGAAGACAACTCTGAACTGAAATCATTTAATTAGGAATGGAATGCACCTCATATGGTAAAAATTACTTCTGTTTTGCATACGAAATATTACATACGTTTTTTTGCAACAAAATACCCGTTACGTGAAACTTGTCCATTGGCGGATAATCATAACTGATGGGGCTCACAGTGAAGTATGCCAACCACTTGTTTACTACTTTAACCGGCTCGCAAAACGTTATATCAGTTCAACGAAATCACAGTCCTAGATTGAGAAGACTTTAAAGGCTAGTACTCCCTGCTGCTAGTTGAGCATTGGATGCGTTGGTGTGCGGTCGAACCAGTGACCAGTGACGGCCGGACTGTTGATCAGGCTTGACCAGTGATCAGTGGCCAGTGACGGCGGGACAGTTGAGCAGACCTGACCAGTGACCAGTGACCGGTGACCAGTGACGATATGTCTCCGACAGCCGGCGCAGACGCAGCACCAGACACTCATCGTCGAGGAGTTCGAGCCGGACGTGTTCAGACAACTCATCGAGTACGTGCACACCGGTTGCGTCACCCTACAACCGCGCACGCTTCTCGGTACGTGATGCGTCGCACTGACACCGGCGACTGCTGAGTGACGTCACACTGCTCGGTACATGACGCGTCACACAGGCACCGGCAACTGTTGAGTGACGTCACGCTGCTCGATACGTGACGCGTCACACTGGCACCGGCGACCAGTGAGTGACGTCACACTGCTCGGTACATGACGCGTCACACCGGCACCGGCAACTGTTGAGTGACGTCACGCTGCTCGATACGTGACGCGTCACACTGACACCGGCGACCAGTGAGTGACGTCACACTGTTCAGTGTGTGACGTCACACCGGCCGGACGGTAAATCGCTGGACGTCTGGTGCAGGTCTGACTGGCGTCTGATCTATGCCTGGTGGGCGTCTGATGCATGCTTGGTGGGGGTCTGATGCACGTCTGACTGGCGTCTGATACATGCCTGGTGGGCATCTGATGCAGGTCTGACGGGCGTCTGATGCAGGTCTGATGAACGTCTGATACATGCCTGGTGGGCATCTGATGCAGGTCTGACGGGCGTCAGAATGCAGGTCTGATGAACGTCTGATACATGCCTGGTGGGCATCTGATGCAGGTCTGACGGGCGCCTGATGCAGGTCTGATGAACGTCTGATACATGCCTGGTGGGCGTCAGAATGCAGGTCTGATGAACGTCTGATACATGCCTGGTGGGGATCTGATGCAGATCTGATGCAGGGCTGACTGGCGTCTGATACATGCCTGGTGGGCGTTTGATGCAGGCCTGATGAATGCCGCCGACTACTACGGGCTAGACGAACTGCGGCGAGGCTGCTCCGGCTTCGTTCAGTGCTGCATCAACGTGGACACCGTGTGCGCCCTGCTGGCCTCGGCGGAGCGGTACATACAGTACAAGTGCACCAAGTCCATGGTGCAGAAGGTCAGAACCACCCGCTCCTCTCGAATGCATGGCGACAGTCAGCATGGCAAAAACAAACGAATTATGCCAGAAAGTAATGGAACGCAGCAAAAAGAAGCTTCAGTGGGTTCGATTGCGATAGTCGAACTCTATCCGAATTCGTTGTCGGTGGGGAGCAGAGGTTGGAATAAATCCCAAAAAGTTTCGGGGAGCATATGCTTGCTCCAGGTTGGCAATATGTTTCATGCGGTTGTTTCTTCTGTACTTTGTAAATACTAAATGCTGCCTCACGCTTGGCAATCTTGGAGAGGTGTGCATAGCTTAGTTGATCACGGGCTCTTTCGTTTCCTGTGTCCCGTTCGCTGACGTTCTGATATCCAGCATTTTGGTAGAGCTAAACACGGAGCGAGTGAGCATATTTTCAGCCAACGTGAAACCCAACTCAAATGGAAGCCAAAATACGCGTAACCTCTTGCACCAATGTTATATAGAGACCCATTCCGACCATAGGTGTAGGTTTCTGAAAATGATTATGAAAGCACAATACACCAAGGCAATGGTGAGCCAAAATGGATTGGGAGGCATACCACATATGGCCCTATGCTGGAAGTTGAAATTATTAGTGGGAGACCAACATTGGGGTACATATGCCATCGCAAAAAACATGCAATGCCACACTACTGCTCAACACACTGGATCACATGTTGCGTTTGTAAATCCCTCAGATCACAGTCCGGCATGTTGAACGATGCGCAGCTGCGCCCCTAATTGTTCACTGGTGATAGGCCCAACCATGCCACAAGTGAGTTAGTGCACAAATTGACAGTCTCACTGTAACCTTGTTTAGCCATGGCGTGGCATTCACTTCCGATGTAAAGAGTAAGCTACACAGCAGGCTGGATAGCAAGCCAAAGAGCAAGCTACAGAGCCGCTGGCATTCACTGCGATCTTCCACAGGTCCTGGAGTTTGTGGATCTCCACGGTGGCGAAGTGCTGAACCTGGGCTCCTTCACACTGCTACCCCAGCATGTGGTTCGTCTGATATTGGCCCGCGAGCTCAAGGCTGACGAGGTCACCAAGTTCCAGGTCAGTTCATGCCTGGTAACTCCTTTGCGACACTGTGGTGCGAAAACTGCACATGGTATACATACTGTGCGCAGAATATACGGCATGCTTGGAATACTTTCAATTTCCATATAATGGTGTGCTTACCCAGTCACGGTAGCTTTACATGTGCTCATTCAACCATTAATCCAGGGACACAATCGGTGATCCCATTGGGCCAATCTCCTGCTGTTAAAACAGAAGAAATTGCTGGCACCGGGGAGCCCTCAGTGGCGTCACTAAAAATGTCTTAATACAACGAAGAATGGCTCAAAGAAGTGGCTCAAAGCTGAGTTTACTCAAGCTCAAGAATGGCTCAAAACTGAGTTTACATCAAAAGTAACGTTACGGATTATGCTATATTACTCAACGTTTCGGCCAGGGGCCATCGTCAGGAGTGATATAAAAAATTGCAGGGTTAACAATTGAGAAAAACGCGGGAAAAAAGCGTGCAAAAATACACGTGAATCACGGAAAAGCATCCTCAGTCGTGCAGACACTTCAAGAAACTCCAAACGAGAAATCAACTAGGTCAAGATAGAATCCTCTCAGGAAGCCAGAGCCGATGGTCCATATACATATCGACACATACATGCACGCACATATATAGACATATATCCAATATAACGCGTAGTACATAAAGTATAATTTATGTTTATGTAATTTTGTGATATACCAAGACATCGTCTGCGTGTTTAGTAGCGGCCGTAGATTACGTATGTCTTGAGATTCGAGGACCTTCAGATCAGCGTTGTCCCTGGCTGTTGCTAGAAATTCTACTTTGAAGTTTGTGCTAGTGTCGCTGTGTTCCATGTTAGAATGTTTGTCGATCATGTGCTCGCATAAAGGTGTGTATCCTCTCCGAAGTCTGGCATCTACCAAGTGGTCAATAGTCCGTTTCACGACGTCCAATAAGCACCGGGATGCAATGTTGATGACTTCGTCTAGTATGAAGGGCATATCATTGAAATATATGTACTTTATCTATATGTATGAAATATGTCAGAAGTTTTACGTATGAAATAATAAATTAAATATAAAACTCAACCAAAGTGTTCAAATTGCTGCACTAATTTGAAAATAAGCACTTGACTCACAGAACCGACTAGCCAATCTGACAGCATCTGGCCCCATGGCGCGCGATCTGAGAGTTGTCGGATATAACATAAATTTTCCATTGCATTACCAGCAAACATACAATATTGGGAAGGAAGTGGTAGTTCATATCATGCTAATAAATATTTTTAATTTTACGTTTTATTTCATGTATGTGAATTAGCAGTAGTATTATGGATAAATGGGAACATATATCACTTCCAGATAGTGCCATCTTGACGGTCCCGAAAATATTATATTCCCTCCACTTTACAAGCGGGCTGTTCACAGGTCAAATGCCGTCTACTGCAAATCACCATATGGGGCTACGTTCTTAGATATCGTTTTAGCATGGTAGATAAATACCTACCTGAATAAGATCCAATGAGTCTGGAATTCGGTAACGGTGGACATGTACGTTTCAGATGTGGGTAGCGAGACTCATTTGAGTGAATTCCTTTCAGTCAACGCCTTAATGCTGATGTAAAATGACTGTATTCAAGGGCGGTGTTGCATCCTGACTCCCCATACCTTATGGCATATCTACAAAATTACGTGTATCCCCACCCCAAGCTAATGTCAGAAGGGTTTTAATGCAACTCAGCAGGTACCTCACTAGTGGGGAGGGGCAGCGGGGGTCTCGGGCCTTCCTGGAACCCATCGGTAGAGCTAGTTTAATCTGCGCCGTACCGGGGGAGGGGTCGTTGACGACCCCCCTAAGGTTTTCCACGGACAGTGGAAGAATGGCGCGCGGCAGCGCGCCGAAATTTGGCATACCCTTCCCACATCAATTTGGCATGCTGTGTCAGAATTTTGAAGTCAGGTCATCTAGGGTTAACGAGTTGGTCAAGGTCAAGTGAGGTCACCTAAAAAAAAGTTTAACCTGTCACGCATTAACGGATAAAGATATTTGAATGAAACTTTCAGCGTTTTCTTATCTTTAGGGATGCAGCAAAACGCACCAGATGAATTTTGCATTTTCACCCTTTTTGATTACATATTAGTTTTGTACATTTGTCCATTAGAGGTAAAATCGAAGATTCTGGCTATAGTAAGCATTTTTTCTGGGAGAAAGTTGACTTCGAACAACATTTGTCGGTCCGGTCTACCCATTAGAAAAGGAAAATTAAATAAAAAAATTAACTCAAAATTTTGAAATTTCAAAAGCAAACTTTTTTTTCGGTAACCAAACATTTCATAGTCCTGGTCGATTTGGCTCTCCTTTTCTGATTCCAAACTGTTTCTTCTGCAAATCTCCCTTAAAATGAACTCCCCAGAGCCACAAACATGTCAGTTGTGAAAAACTTTTCGGGGTGGTGTTTGACCCTACTCGTCGAGCGCTTTCCAATGACACCTATTGTGTTTCCGTGCGACGCTTAGTTTGGACATTAGAGTGTGGGGTCCCTAACCCCCCCCTCCCAGGCGGGGTGTGAGGATCTGATAGGAGAAACTGGACGGGTTAAACAGTTTTCAGAGAGCATCTATGGACGTGCACCCCCTTCCTCCACTCCTTACTGGTTGGCCATTGCCCCCCCCCCCAAGAGTAAGTTTTGGCCATGGATATATTTAATGGGAGGTAGGTGGGTGTGGGGGGCAAGAGTACCCACGAGTGCCATCACATTTTTTTTCCGCCGGGACCTCGTTGATTGCACACAAGCCCAGGGTGGTCGGCGGTGCCTTGCAGCGGGCCAGGTCAAGCAGCAGCGCCACCAGCCCGGCCGACCAGCTCACCAGGTCGAGCGCAGCCGACGCCCCCGCTGACCAGCCTGCGAGGCCAAGCGCCGCCGTAAACGGTCCAGTGACTGCTGGCCTTCGAGCGGAGCGTCGTAGGCACCGACGTCTGCGTCCAGACGACATCGATAGCCTGATCCTGGGCATTCTGGATCGCATGGACACCAGGGGAGAGGAAGCCTTGGCCCTAGAAAGGCAGAAAGCTGACCTGCTGCGGCAGCAAGTGGAGACGGATCAGCGCCACCTCGCTACCATGGAGCGTCTAGAGGGCCAGATTAAAGCTGTTTGTCGCGCCATGAACAACAGACAAGATAATCTGGACTGATAATTCTTGCTATTCTTGCTACTCCTTGCTGAGTTCCACAACCGTGTTTTCCGCCTCATGTCATCTGTTTCACCCATCCCGCATTCACGGCATACACGGGAAGTCAATCTATGTGTACATTTTTACATTCAGTTATCAAACGACAATTGGCCGCCCGGTGTGGGCGGACAGCGAGACGTCATACCATGGCGGTGGTGATGGACAGCATTTATTACTCGACAAGCTCGCGATTACGTGTTCTCGGTTCGCTAAAATGAGTCAGAAAAAAAACAAATAGACCTGAACTAGTGGGAAATTGTATGATTACTACTCGCTATTCGGGTTTGATTACAGAGTGCACCTACGACCAATCAATGTGAGAGATTGGAAACGCCATATGGCTTAGCAGTAGAATGAGTCATAAAAGAACTCACGGTTGTTCTTCGTTGGGCAGGTTATATCATCAATTCAGTTATACATACGCACGCACGAATGAATTAAGCGAATAAAAACGAACCAATGAATCAAACACAAACGAACACATTGATCTCAAACGAATTAATCCAAAAGACACAACTTCACAAACTGTCCTTGATATGATCGCGTATGCCCGCGGCAGCCATACTGTCTTCGGCTGGATAACACCTTGCTGTAGGTGGCTGTTCGCTGGTAGACAGCAGCTCGGCTACGCGCAGTGCACCTGCTGGCAAGTCGTCATGGTACGACTCTACCACGTTGTATAGGATAGCGGCGACGAATGCTATCCGCGGAACAAAACGGAAGCTGTGTTCGGACAACGTCGCCACCGACACTTCAGCCGCCCAAACGAGCGCTCCACGACCATCCTCATCACACCAAGCTTGGCGTTGAACGCGTGCCTTGCTGCACGGCCGGGCTGGTCCTCTCAGCAACTTGGGTACGCCTTCAGGAGCCAGGGCGTGAGCGGGTACGCTGCGTCGCCAGTCAGCATGAGCGGCAGCTGCATGCCGTTGACCTCCACAGTGCCCTACCAAGATAATTTCGCATTAACAACAATCATGTGGCATTGATGTAGTTGTACTCGAGCGCCCTAGATGGGAATGTTTTCAGTCAGCGTGGTGCTGAATGAAAAGTATGTCGAGGGGCTTGTCCGCCCCCGCCCCCGCCCCCACCCCACCCAATTCCCATACACACACTAACTACGGCCATTCCAGATTGTGTTTCGGCGCTCCCGGAACATCACTCACACAAGCAGCATGTGGAAGAATTGAAGAAGAAAAAACATGCATAAATATAACCAATAAATAAATATAGGGAAATAAAACAGATGTTGGCAGACTTTGGGCACCACCACATGTTCCCTACCACCTCCACAGTCAAATGGATGTAGTATGCATTGAGCAAATTATGATTCACATTTGTTTTCTTCAGGGCAGATAATGGCATAACTTTCTCAGAAATCAAGAAGAAAGGTGGCAATAGCAAGAGACTGATGTATAAGAGGGTGATAAATAATACATGCCACAAGGCAGCACTGCCTTATTCCTCTTTATTTATACTTTATTTATTCCTCTTTATCCAAATGTATTAGTACAAATGGTCATTAGTAAAACTGTATGATAAATAGACACCCTTTGACTCGTTTTGGAATACCTTAAGTCAGGGGTAGAGAGGGGGTATCTGAACATGTTCTGCTTTCCGAACACCTACTTTTGGGTGTCACCTGCAGCATGTCCAGTGCATAAATAACAAACAGATGGTGGCATTTATAAATGGTGCAACTGTCTACCAAAATATGAAGGCCTGATAACATAGTTCTACAAATTCTTTGTGTATGGAGCCAGCAAAGTTCATAGGCACCATTTAGGCTTTCAAGAGCAGTTGGCTTAAGGAAACCATAAGGAAGACTCAATATGTTTTCCAGTTACACCAACATTTTTAGTGGCTACTAATAGCTTATACCACAACAGCTATAGCTACAACAGGTAATCCTGCACAACATTCGTGTTCAGAACACAGCACACCACTACGAAATAATTGTTTTAAAGTTGCTCTTTGCAAGGGGTTAGAGGATTTTCATTGAAAGGAATTGCTTGAATATAGATAGCCTGTTCATTTTTGTGTTCAGTAAATAAAGTACAATTACTGGTTCAGCCATACAGATGCAGCAGTAGAGCTATTTCAATTTCTTGTATGCCTTAAATGTCCAATGCATGCCTTAAATGCCTTGGTTGGTTATTGGGGGTCAAGGGTGCTTTGACTGTTTTGGTCATGCAGCACCCATCCCCTGCCTTAAGTGTCCAGAAACCCCCATCTTCCCCTATGCGGGCACACCATAAAAGCACAAGTCTGTAAAACTTAATTAGTTTGTACATTGTTCAAAAGAAACAAAAATATTGTTTTCGTTCAATATTTCATCCCTCTAGATATCATCTAATACTCATATAACTTGCATGCATCCAGCACAAGCATTTATTTAATTGCACACAAGAACAGAAGCCAATCGCAAAATACCTGCCATATCATGGTTGCCATCATACCCACTTGCTGCTCATAATAGCCATCATATACTTTCTTAAAACTAGTGCATTCCCTTCAACATGTGCAGTTCAGTTGTTAAATCGACTTATCAATCACTATACATGGCAGCAAAACAATTGAATTCTTGTTCAAAGGGAGCTTTTACAATTAAGAAAACCTAGTTCAATACTAGTTTAAATAATGCAAATAGCAAAGAAAACGAAGGAGTGGAATGATACTGAGCACCAACTTAAACACTAAACCATAATATTTGTGTTGAAATACCAATACAAAAGGCACCTTTGTGCATTTGGGTATTGTGGTGCACTATTTTGCCCCATATTTCCTAACTTGTGGGGGTACCAATTGAACCCTGCCATTGAGCAGCATACTCGAAATAAAGAACAAATAATTAAATGTTCACCACAACAGCACCCCAAGACCGAAATATGTCCAAAATATGCGCATCTGAGACTAACTTATCTGTTAGCTTACTTACCATATTTCAGCCGTAAATGATGCAATCGGAGCACAAACGGTGACGTAATTTTTTGAAACTCGATTATGGTTCGCCAGATCAATTATACAGAGCCAATCACTTACCGCAGTTGGAGATGGTTGGCGATATAGATCGGAGCGGTCAACTGACCGGAAAACCTGGCATTTGAAGACCGCTAAATTCGCCAGTCAGCTGTTGTCATCAAGTTTACTTCGATGTCAGGCTCGCTCGGTCTGACTTTCAGATTTCCGCACTAGATGACTTCCCAGGAGCGGAGGTAGGTATATATTTTCAGGGTTTGTGTATAAACAAGCTATTGCTAATCCAAACACTTGTGATATTAAGTAACTGGAGATCCTCTGGCTGTTTATTAATATATTAACGTGGTCCAATCTCCAGTTTAAAAGCTCTCAGATCAATGTAATTAATATAGTCTGACATCGCCATTGGGATGTCATGACGATTACTTCCCGCTGGTGCACGCGTGAAACCGCCTATTGTACCTATCCCTGATGCTACGCTTGGTTTCTCCGACATAAAATATTCCAAGACAGCGGTGGCACGTTATTTTATAAACTACGTTTTTCCGCGTGCATCTACCTTTGAGCCCGTTGGTACAGGTGTGGCACGTTCTTCTACCAGCAGGGCATGGCGGCGATTCCAGGGCTGACCGGACCAGGTAATATTTCAGCGTAGGTCCGCTAGTCCAGGCTACCCTAACATGGTTTAGATGAGACGAACGGACGGCTGAATTTACCTGTCGATATAGTTGGCCATCGACAAAAGGGAGTTTCATGTAGACATAGTTGGGATTGCTACCCGCTCGATGCCGACGTTGCCCACTTATCCTACTTCTGTTGTGAGGGGGAACAGCACGAGCGGCGGAGTGTACCAGATGTGCTGGGTATCCGTTTTCCAGGAAAATAGTTGTTATCTTCGCAAGGCTCCGCTCGCACGAAATAGTATGGGAGGAGACTCGTGCTGCTCTACTCATTTGTGATATTAAAACGGCCTCTTTAGTGGCATCGGGTGGGCCGAATCATAGTGCAAGATAATGGGGGCTGCCATTGGTTTAAGGTACAGGTCGGTGGTGTAGCTACCATCAGCTTGAACTACAAACAAGGTATCAAGGAAAGGAATCGAAGTGCTATGAGCAGTGTGTTCTAAGGTGAACTTGATGCTGGAGTGTTGTTGATTAATTTCTGCAAAGAAGTCGAGCAGAGAGGCCAAGCCATGTGTTCAAACACCAAAAATATCGTTTATATACCTCATGTAGAAAGCTGGCTTCAAATCATACAAAGCTAAGATCGACTCAAGGCGGTGCATAAAAGCAATCGCTAAAGGAGGTGCACATCGGTTGCCCATAGCCACTCCTTTCGTTTGCTTGTACATGGAGTTACCGAAACGTATTTGGTTATTGCTGAAAATGTGTTAGTAATTTCACACAGTCCTGTACCCCAATCCCGAAAAGACAGATATCATCCAGATTGTCCTCGATTAGGCGAATTACAGCATCTATTCCCTCCTTTATCGGAATACTGCCATATAATTTGTGACTTCCATGGTAAAAACAATACTGTCCTCCGGAAGCTTGGTAGGAAACGTTACTTTCACCCTCTGTAGGGACGACTCCGTGTCTGTCAGATGGGCGGGAACCAACGCTAGTATCCGGACAAGAATCTTGCTCAAGAACCAAGATGGCCTGTCTAGGGGGTCTAGGGGGTATGTATTACGCGGTATATTGGATATATGTCTATATATGTGCGTGCATGTATGTGTCGATATGTATATAGACCATCAGCTCGGGCTTCCTCAGAGAATTCTGTCTTGACCTAGTTTATTTCTGGTTTGGAGTTTCTTGAATTGTCTGCACCACTGAGGATGCTTTTCTATGATTCACGTTTATTTTTGCACGCTTTTTTCTTCAATTGTTAACCCTGTCATTTTTTATATCACTCCTGACGATGGCCCCTAGCCAAAACGTTGAGTAATATAGCATAATCCCTAACATTACTTTTGATGTAAACTCAACACCTCCTGGTATATTGAAGGTCGTACATTTCTTCTCACGCAATGTCTAAAAGTTCCTTCTCAGGATGGGAGGATTTCCCCATGATCCTCGTAGCTGCGCTACTGCAATCGTTGTTTGCCATTGTTTTTCACCTTTTCCTTGCGGCGCACCGGCCATGATTAACACACAGCGCCCACAATTCGAGTTTTTACTGAAGTGTTGACTTTGGCGTGGTTTGCTTCCCAGTACTCATACAATATTCCTCAGACATGATCAACACATTCACGCAATGCGATGTCGCTGTCTCCCTGGGTAGACAACACCGAAAGGTACTCGCGAGAGAAGCTAGAGTAACAGTCCCATCGCCCAAAATTTCAGCCATCGTAAGTGCCGATTCCTCTTGTAAAAAAAACACCTATGTTGTGCTGAAAAGCAGAGGCACAACAGCAAAACGTGCCTCCCGTCAGCGGTACATCACGAGTATACACTGGTCTGTTCCTTTTCCGCAAAAGGCACTCGTGAGTGGCGTAGGTTTGGCCTATCCGCAACCTGACGAGCATCATTTCCTCCCTTCGCGAAATTATCGATGATGATGCCCAGCGCCCTCTTCTGCACTTGGTGGCTCTCAGCTTGTTTTGACATGGTTGGCCCTACGTTTGCTGCCACTTCCCTATATATATATATATATATATATATATATATATATATATATATATATATATATATATATATATATATATATATATATATATATATATATATATATATATATATATATATATATATATATATATATATATATATATATATATATATATATATATATATATATATATATATATATATATATATATATATATATATATATATATATATATATATATATATATATATATATATATATATATATATATATATATATATATATATATATATATATATATATATATATATATATATATATATATATATATATACATATATCTAAATATATGTCTGTGGTGTGTGTGTGTGTGTGTGTGTGTGTGTGTGTGTGTGTGTGTGTGTGTGTGTGTGTGTGTGTGTGTGTGTGTGCGTGTGTGTGTGTGTGCGCGCGCGCGCGCTCGCGCCCTAATAATTCGGGCATCCACCACATCTGCTCGGAGGCGGCCATGGTTTGTTGGAGGCTCCCGGTAATCCCCTCGTCAGTGACGTCGATTGATGTGACCACGGCGAGTGCGGGACGTCGCTGGTCTAATTCTGGTCAGGGAGACTGCTCATGATTGGTCGGCCACTATTACACTGGCGTTATGGCCGGCGGCGCTCGCTCCGCGGACACTGTCTTACCGCGTGCCAGCGGAGCGATGCTCCTCTGACCGGACCTCAACAGTCGAGATGGCTCTGCCAGCTGTGTGCGAGAGTACTGCACCAGCATGCCAACACCGCAGAATCGTGACGAATGGCACACTGGTCTTAACCCGCGCCGTCTTTCCTGTCAAATCCTCCCATCCCGTCTCGGGGGGGGGGGGGGGAGCGGTTGAAGGCCCCCTCTAAAATCCAAACTATGCAATGCACGAAAACGAAAGAGGTGTCATCGGAAAGCGCTCGACGAGTAGGGTCCGGGTCCACCCCCACCCAAAAACAAAATCCCCAAAAGTGACGTCACCAGGGGGCTAGATTTTCACGACTTTTCACGACTTACATTATGTTTTTTTACTCTGGGGAGTTCATTTTGGGGATATATGAAAAAAGGAAATTTATTTGGAATGAGAAAAGGACAGCGAAATCGACCAGGAATATAATTTTTTGCCCCCCAAATAACATTTTTATTTTTCTTAAATTTCAAAAATTTGAGTTTTCAAGTTTTTTTTTAAATTTCAATTCCCAATGGGTAGAGCAGACTGAGAAACGTTGTTGGGAGTCAACTTGCACTAATAAAAAATGCTTAATTTAGCCAGAATCCTGTGTTTGAACTGCAATATGGCAAATACGCAAAATTTATATCTAGTCAAAAACGAAAAAGACAAGAAAAATTCAACTCGTACGTTTTGTTGCATCCATAAAGATAAGCAAACGCTGAAAGTTTCATTAAAATATCTGCATCTGTTAAAGCGCGACGACTGGTTGAACTTTTATGGAGGTGATCTCACTTGACCTTGACTAACTCGTTGACCCTAGACGACCTGACATAAAAAAATTTGAATCAGCATGTCAAGTTGATGTGGGAAAAGGTACGTCAAATTTGGGCGCGCTGCCACGCGCCGTTCGTCCGCTATCCGCAAAAAAAACTGAGGGGGGGGGGGCAGTTGAGGACCCCCCGAGACGGGAAGGGTTAATGAGGGACGATGGAAAAAGAAGTGGTAAGTCATGCTATCTTTGTTGCGACCAGTTTCGGTACCATTTCGGAAACGTAAGTCATAGGCAAAAGGAAACTGCACGATGCGTCTGCAATAACTATGAAGAACACTCCACAACAGGTGATAATAATGATTGGGGTTTTGGGCGCATCGCCTAGGGTAAGTCATTTAACGCCCACTCCACTACAGAGCACGCAGCTTCATCAAACAGGCATTCCCCACCAATTCGTTTTCAATTCAACCCCTCCAGGGAATACCATTAAAAGCCGTCCTATATCTCCGTTCTGTCGAAGCTGGACATCGTTCTTTGTATGAATATAATCTCATCGATTTTCCGTGTCCGCTGCGTGGATGTTAAAGTTTCAAGTTGTTAAGGCTTCGCGTCCCTGCGTTGCACCTTCAGGCGGCCCTGATGTGGTCCAAGAAGTATTGCGACAACTCGAGCCTGGACTTGCGCGACGTCATCTCCACCTTCCTCGAGTTCATCCAGTTCCACAAGGTGCCGGCTACCATCCTGATGAAGGACATTCACCCGCTGGGTATTGTGCCCGACCACATCATCATGAACGCGCTGGCCTTCCAGGTAAGGTGACCAGCTGTTGACGTCCGGCCAGCTTATTTTGCGTTGTCTGCGTCCCGGCGTACGGTGGTTCCATGGAGGAGGCAATAAACGACACCGCGATGGCGAGACAGCTTTCCCCGATGGCCCTGGGGTACGTGCAGAGGGCCCCTGAGTGCTACATTTCTTGCGCGTTTCATGGCCTGTGTGACGAGTGTGGTGACGTCACCAGTCCCCGTGTGATGGACCGGCGCCTTGTGTTTGCCAGGTGGATGGTGTGGTGGTGAATTGGAGCTTAGGGTCGCGTCGACATCCAGGGTCATTTTGCGCCCATAACTGTATTATAATCAATTCAGTGCTGCTATCATAGCTTATTATTGATATTCACGGGTGGGAGTATACCACCTCTGGGCGAGCTTGTCGAAGGAAGGTAAAAACATTTCCAGACGCCACGACTTCAGAGTCGTTCCCAATTAGCATACGTAAAGAAGTGTCGGCGTTAAGCAGTCATAAAATCTGGCGTCGTAGAGGTTCTAACAGTGTACAGTCTACTAAAGCATGGTACACAGTAACCAGATTAGAACATATTGGGCATAGAGGTCGGTCATCACCAGTCAGCATGTAACTGTGTGTTGAAAAGGTATGACCTATTCTCAATCGGCAAGTAGTACTTCTTGCTGTCGTTTGGTTCGGTGCGAGGATCGCCACTTTCCTCACGTCGGTTTTAAAACCCTGAGCTTAGTACATTTCGAGTTCCAGGCTAGATGCCATGCTGACCGTATATTTGACAATATAGAAGAGTATAGGTTCCTTGAAGGAAGCCGTAGATGGACCACACGGCCATTGCTGATGGCGTGTTTCGCGGTTATGTCAGCAGCTTTATTTCCCGCGAGTCTGACATGGCTAGGAATGCAACAGAACACGATACTTCTGACGATGTCATGTAGGGATTTCACGAGTTTGATGATCCTCCGAACAAGTCGGTTATCCTGGTTAAAGGTTATCAATACCAGGAGACTGCTCAAGGAGTCTGTGAAAACCACGTGCTTTGTGGACCGGTCTCCCTGTATAAAACAGAGGGCTTGCAGAATCGCCCACAATTCGGCGGTAAAAATCGATGTTTGCGTTGGTAAGCAGAAAGATCTTGCACTGTGTCGCTTGACGTAAGCACATCCAACACCAGAGATCGATTTTGAACCATCTGTGTAAATTCGCGAAAAGTAGTGTTGTTCATGTATTTTTTCCAATGCCAGTATTCGGAGTTCCTGTGGGTTTACATGTCCTTTCTTTGTGCACGATAGGGTCACGTCAGTTTGCACTGGGACAGTGTGCCATGGGGGAGTGTTCGGCGTTGTAACACGTGCTACACAACACGGCCTGATATTGCAGTCACGAAGGATCGAAGCCATGCGAATGGAAAACGGTAACCCACGCTGATGTTCTTGATGTTCTCGAGAATATCCACTGATAGGCTGGATGTTTCCGATTTTGAGCAACATTGCACGCGCATCTCGCGCACAATTACTCACGGCGTGACGCAAGAGGTGGTTCGTCTACTTCTGTCATTACACTATGAGCCTGTGAAGTGCGAAAGGCTCCAGTAGCGATGCGAAGAGCTGAATTATGGATGACATCAAGACAACGCTTGGATGTGGCACACGCTCCGTCATAAATAAAACATCGATAGTCAAGTTTAGAGCGCACGGGAGATCGATACAAAAGAAGTGATACATGTCTATCTGCCCCATACGAACATCTGGGGACGCTTGCTTTTCATCACTTGCAGTCTCTTTGCGCATTTCTGCGCAAGATAGTTGATGTAGATTCTGTATGTTAGTCGACGTTCAATCCACACACCTAAAAATATTGCAGCTGGTTTGAAAGGGATGCGGTTTCCGTTCAGTATAATCACGGGATCGGTGCAAGAACGTTTGAGGCAGAAGTGAACAGCAACGGTTTTCGATGTTGGTATGGCGAAGCCCGTTTTGTCACCCAAATTCTGCACCTTCCGGACAGCCAGTTGAAGTTGTCTCTCTACCGAGCGTACAGTACGCGAAGAACACCAAACGGCAAAATAATATGCGAATGGCTTGCTTTTCCTTTTCCTCAACTTGAAAACGTCTCGGCCGATTTCCACTTTTCTTGCTTTAAGCAATGCGCCGGTCATTTCTAAGTAGGTACGCGAAACATTTGGCGTATATCCGCCGGCACAATATGGAGTTATGTACGACAAATCGGAAGGATTGGCGGATTTCGCCATACCCCTCTAGAGCGTGTGTTAATCTGTTATGAACTTGACCTGACTTGACCTCGGTGACTTGACATGACTCTGGAACAATGTAGCATGACAATGTATATCAAACAAGTCGCTAGTTTTGCCAAGAACACTTCCTTTTTGCTAATATACGGGAAGCGCATCAGCGACGATATTTGTGATCTGGCGCTGATAAATATTTTGACTTTAGCGACCCCTAACTCGAAAAATTTCGGTCGATTTTCATTTTTCTTACTTCAAACAACGCGCCGGTCATTTATTGGCAGGTACACAAACAATGGCGCATATCGGCCGGTAAAATCTGGAGTTATCTACGAAAAACAGGAGGGATGGGCGGATTTCGCCCCCCCCTCCAGGGCGCGTGTTAAATTTGCCGTACAACTATTTTTATTAAAGATACGAAAAACCTTCTTCCTATTACGCAACGCCTCTCGGCACTTTTCCGACCACCACGGAACGGGTATTCGAACTGGAGTTCCTGAAAAATGAGGGATGTGCCGCTGAGCACTCTGCACAGTTGCTGTCGTGAATGCCTCCACGGAAGTACCGGGTTCACTGGAATAGTCTCCGAGTCTACCCTCAAGAGTTGCTTGGAACGCATCACAATCGGCTCGGTTAAATATCAACTTGGAAGTTCGTCGGCTTACAAAAACACGGTTAAAAAACAAGACCAAACAGGGAAATGGTCACTGATATGTGGATCATCGTCAACGGACCATTATAAAAAGGTGCAAGTTCTGGACTGCACAGGGTAAGATCCAGCACGGAGGTCTGCCAATTTGTCAATGTAAAATGTGTTAGCTTTCCTGTGTTAAGTACTCAGAGTGGAAAATGTCGTACAAAACATTCGGCTGCATGCCTACAACTCGTCGTGGTAGCTGAGCCCCAAAGAGGGTGGTGGGCGTTAAAATACACGCACACCATTACCGGTGGAGTGAGCTACCACATCATCTGGGACAGCTCAGAAAGTGGGAACATGTCACCCGGCGGGACATATATGCTACATATGGTAACGGCGTGGCGATTTATTTTCATGCGAGCAGCAACACACTGTACATTTGAAGATATACATATTTGCTTAAATGGAACAGAGTTGTGCACAGCAATAAGTACTCCGCCATGTGCCACTGTGTGAGGAGTAACATCCCTACGTAACAGAATAGTTATTCAGGTGAAAATGTGCATCAGGAGAAAGCTTAGTCTCTTGGAGATAAACTACTAATGATACTCGTAAATGCAAAATGGCTCGGAGATCGTTGAAGCTCGTTCTCAACCCTCTTCAGTTCCATTGGAGAATACAACTCGCACATCAGACATATAAAGGTGAAAGTCGCGGGCTAAAAAAAGGGGGAAAAGAGAGTGGGTTAGGTTTTCCCCGTTCCCGCCCTCAAATCCGGTGCTCCCTGGCGGCTCTTCTCGCAAGCCATTTCCACCTCAGCGAGCCGCGCTCGCTTCGTCTTGCGGGCGTGTCTCTGAGCCTCCTGGTAGTGCAGGCTAACATCGGGAATTTTGACTGGCCGTTGGTTGTGTCGGGGCGGCGATGCAGGTGCAAAAGTGGGACACAAGGGCGGGGGAGAGGCCTGAATCACGGGAAGGGGAGAAGGGTCAAGTAGGGAGGAGGTAGAGAGGTTGTGTTTGGAGGTGGTAGTGGGGCGTGCGGGAGGTGAGGAAGGGCGGATGGGAGGTGGGGATTTCGAGGTAGATGGAGAGGGGCTGGAACCGGGCGGGAAGGACCGAGGAGGCCTCTTTCACCGATGGAAGAGCATCCACACCCCACGCTTGGGCGTTCGTCGGGAGTGGGTCTCTGATGGTCGAACGGCGTTGTTCGTGGACGATGGAACTTCGGTCGCACCAGTAGTTCACACAAAATGGGTCTCAGAGAGGAAAGTTTCGCTAGCGTGTACGCAAGAGGCACAGTTGGCACATGCAGGGCGATTCCGGCGGAATGTGTTGGTATGGCCGAACTTTGGCACTTGAAACATCTCATGGGATTCGGGAGAAACACACGGACTTTTACACGGATGTAATCTACACGTATTTCAGGCGTAATGTATATGATATTGAATGTCAATATAACGTTGTTTGTTGTAATCGCTTCACATCCCCTCCTTGCTTTCATCTTCCTTGCCTCAGTCACTCCGAACTCTGACAAACCATCTACAATATCCTCCTCCGGCACTCCCCTCAAGTCGAATCAGTTGATGCCTTGTGATCTATTTTTAGTTGTGTGGGGTTCGATGGTGATTTGAATAATATCGTCGGATCTACTCTGATTTTTCCTGACGCTGTATCTGAACTCAAACATTTTTAATGCGCTCTCCGCTTCTCCTGCCCGTGCAAATTCTACTTCTAAGAACTTTTCGCAGCGTACAATTTTTCCAAACTGGTCACACCCCTCTCGCCCCTGAAATGGTGACAACGAGGCGAGGGGCCTGGTCTTACCTCGAAATATAAGTATACGTGGGGCAGAGGAGCTACTTGGTCTCTACGAGAGGGACAAGGTTGTTTCAGCTGTGGATGCCATAGTGAGATTCTGTTCTGCTCTTCGAGCGCCCCAACGCATAGGGCTCTACTGAGAGGACGCCTGGGTCCCGCGAACGGGAGGTCGCCAGGCGCCCGAGGAGCTATACGGGGCAGGCAACGCCATCACCCGGCCGGGAGAGAGATACTCACCAACCCGACCGGGACACAGCTCCGCCCACCCCTTGATCCCAGCCGGTCGGGTTCGCGGACGCTGGGAATAGTCCCAAGCCCCCGGCCCGAGGTGACCAGCCATTTGGACCGCGTGAGGCCCATGGGCCCGCCCGCCCCTCCGGGATATCAGTACCAAAGATGTTGTTGGTCCCCCGTCACAACTAGCACCGTGCGGCGGGGGGCCTCAACCTCCAGAACTCCGTCAACCCCGGGGGACGGGTCGACGGGGCGCGGCTACCCCGATAAAACTGAGCTTGTGGGCAGGAGCGGGGAAGTCGCCCTGCCTGCTCATAGTAGGGATAGTTGGTGATACAGGGCCAGGTGAATTACATGGATGTTGGGATGAGGTGGGCATCGGAATGGGAGCGTATGTACGGAAGGAGGGGCGGCGGCTGTGGTGACCCGAGGCGGTGCCATTTCCATAGCCAGCCGTGTAACGGGGCTGACCCCACTGCGGGGTTTGCCAGGCGGGCCACAGCAGTGGTGATGTCACCAGTTCGGTGTGCTGGACCGGCGCCTTGTGTGTTGCCAGGCGGACCCCAGCAGTGGTGATGTCACCAGTTCCGTGTGCTGGACCGGCGCCTTGTGTGTTGCCAGGCGGACCCCAGCAGTGGTGATGTCACCAGTTCCGTGTGCTGGACCGGCGCCTTGTGTGTTGCCAGGCGGGCCACAGCAGTGGTGATGTCACCAGTTCCGTGTGCTGGACCGGCGCCTTGTGTGTTGCCAGGCGGACCCCAGCAGTGGTGATGTCACCAGTTCCGTGTGCTGGACCGGCGCCTTGTGTGTTGCCAGGCGGGCCCCAGCAGTGGTGATGTCACCAGTTCCGTGTGCTGGACCGGCGCCTTGTGTGTTGCCAGGCGGACCCCAGCAGTGGTGATGTCACCAGTTCCGTGTGCTGGACCGGCGCCTTGTGTGTTGCCAGGCGGACCCCAGCAGTGGTGATGTCACCAGTTCCGTGTGCTGGACCGGCGCCTTGTGTGTTGCCAGGTGGACCCCAGCAGTGGTGATGTCACCAGTTCCGTGTACTGGACCGGCGCCTTGTGTGTTGCCAGGCGGACCCAGCAGTGGTGATGTCACCAGTTCCGTGTACTGGACCGGCGCCTTGTGTGTTGCCAGGCGGACCCCAGCAGTGTGGAGCCGTCCAAGATGTCGCCGAAGCCGGTGAGCGGCCGGCGCGGTCTGTCCGTGCAGAGCTCGCTGGACCCGTACGGCAGCAGCACCACCCTGTCGTCCAGCACGTCGTCCGACATCAACAGCGACGGCAAGCACAGCTCGGAGGGCGGCTTCACCGTGCCGATGCTGGGCCGGCAAAACTAGAGCACGTGCCGGCCGGATGGCGTCGGCCCGGCTGTGTGGCCACACTGGCTGCAGCTGCGCCAGCACGCTTCCACCAAATCCCAGCCGTCGGACACTGCGATATTGGCTATTGGCGAGTTGTGCTGACTTGGCTATTGGCGGATATGATGATCGGTGACGCAGCCGGAATTTTCCTAAAGGGAGGGGGGGGGGGGGGGGGGGAAGGGCGGGCGACCTAAAAAGTGAAAATCTCAAAATTCATGGTTCGATCTAGTGCATCATTAGGCAATAGAGGGGAGGGGAGGGGAAGGGGGGTCTAATCCCCATCCCATCTATCTCCAAAGGCGCCTCTCCGCTGCGCCCTTGGGGATGGTTGGTTCTTCGGAAGCGAAGCTGCTGTCTTACCTTATTGATGCCGGCTCTGTTTCATTGTCTCGGTAGAGGCTTGCCCACAGCGTGCAAATATCGACTTCTGAATTGTGATATGTCTGCCTGCGATTCAGTATCAGCGAATCCAGCAGAGAACACGCAGCGAGTAATAACATGGCTCCTGGGTGACACCGAGTTCTGACAAGCCAGTGGTGACGATGTGCTGTACCGATGTGTGGCGTTAATGGTCTGACGAGCCAGTGTTGACGATGTGCTGTATCCATGTGTGGCATTAACCCGCGCCGTACCGGGACGGGTCTTGAACGCCCCCTCAGGTCTTTCGTGGATAGTAAACGAACGGCGCGCGGCAGCGCGCAGAAATTTTGCATACCTTTTTCCACGCCAATTTGGCATGTGATGTTAAACTTTTGAAGTCAGATCACCTAGAATCAGCGAGTTAATCTAGGTCAAGTGAGGTCACCTCCAAAAAGTTCAACCACTCGGTTGGTTATTGGTTTTACGACATATCGACCGTTGAGTCATCTATCGTCGCCAATCTCTCACGCCGATTGGTCGCGGGCGAAGTGCAGCGACAGGTGAGACTCGAACCCACAACCTTTCGATTTTGAGACGAGCAACTTAGACCTAGGCTACTCGTCCCCTCAACCAGTCGTCACGCTTTGACGGATACATATATTTTAATGAAACTTTCGGCGTTTGCTTATCTTTAGGGATGCAACAAAACGTACGAGAGGAATTTGTAATTTGTTTTTCCGTTTTTGACTACTCATATATTTTGGATATTTGCCTATTAAGAGTTAAAATTGAAGATTCTGGCTAAAGTAAATATTTTCGATTAGAGCAAGTTGACTTCCAACAACGTTTATTGGTCTGCTCTACCCATTAGAACAGGAAAATGGAAGAAAACTTGAAATAAAATTCTTGAAATTAAAAAAAGGGGGCCAAGAATGTATGGCTCTGGTTGATTTCGATCCTTTCCTCACTCCAATTTTTTTCCCTCCAATATCCCCCAAAATGAACTCCCCAGAGCCAAAAACAATGTAAGTCGTAAAGTAAAAATCTAGCCCCCTAGTGACGTCACTTTTGGGAACTTGTTTTTGGGGTGGACCCGGGCCATACCCATCGAACGCTTTCCCATGAAACCTCTTTCGTTTTCGTGCGAATATTAGTTTGGATTTTAAAGGGTTACTATCCGCCCCATCTAAATTCTGGGGTTACATCCCGAGATGGGTGTGAGGATCTGACCGGAGAGACCGGGTTAATTGTCTGACGAGCCAGCGGTGACGATGTGCTGTACCAATGTCTGGCGTTAATGGTCTGACGAGCCAGTGGTGACGATGTGCTGTACCGATGTGTGGCGTTGATGGTCTGACGAGCCGAGCGAGAATCTCACTCAGAATGGAGACAAGTGAGACAGACCAACGAGACGGGCTTGAAACGACGCGCGTCTATCGCTAGTTGGCGCAACTGAGTATGCCGGCCAGCTGTTCCGTTGGGTGCCGCGCCGACGCCATGTCGTTGGGTGTCCATCACGGTCGCAGCTCCACGTATTGAGACGCCGTGTGGTTGGGTGTCCACCATGGTCGCAGCTTCACATATTGCATGTCACATACTTCTTGTTTCCGCTTCGAGTGTATCGCTAAAGGTGTGAGTCCCCGACGGGTTGTACCACCGCCTGGCGGCACGAGCCGACTACTGCTCACCTGTCCACACGACGTCCAGGAGCCCTGGATCAGTTCCACGACGCCCTCACGACAGTTTGCTATGAAGGGTTGCCACTCCCTTATATGGAAAGGCCGCACGGTAGGGAGCCTTCAACGTGCAGCCCTTTGGTCGCGGAACGACCAAACTTGACCGTTTCACCACTGCGCCGCTCCAGCGGCTGTGGCCGCCGGAGCGGCGCCATCTGCCCTGTAGGTCCCGATACAAGGCACTACTGCCATCTGATGGCAACCGAAATCTGAACGCCACTGACGTCTGGCGACTACTGACATCTGACGATTAATGGCATCCGACGACTACCTGCATATGCCAACTACTTCAGTCTGATGACCACTGACCACTGCGGGGTGCGTGTGACCACGGATGGTGCCGGCCGACCAAGTGCGAGGTGCCGCGGTGACTGTGACCCTCGGGCGGGCGCTGGCGGGTACAATTACAGACCACCCGACGACAGGCGCACACCAAATCGTATTTTCATAGATATTAGCCACAGGCTTAGGCAGTGAGCGTTGGTGCTTTCAACGTGCCACGGTTGGTAGCAAATCATGCACTCTATTTGTAGTAGAAGCTATGTTTGTACCGTTTGTGTGGAAATGTGAAACTCGACAAATATACATCGAACGTTGTTGATCGTGATTTGCTGACTTGCGACATGGATCAACTACCGTCGGTGTTCTAACTGGTGGGGTTGAACGAGATAGTTTTCGTTTTCGTTAAGTTGATAAGCGTATGCCGATCAGACGCGCAGCCACGGAGGCCTGGGCCCTTTCCCCTTAGCAACAGAAAATACATTAGAGGAATGAAGAACTCGTGAGATCTTCAACACGCAACAACTGAAATTTTCGGCGTGCTTCGCGCTCCCAAAGCATCCTCTATTTCATCACATTTTGTTGGGTCGCCCCCTCCCGTCACAATTCACTGGCCTTGGGGAAACCTTGGTTGCGCCACTGATACTGGTTTCATGCATTGATGACTATTATGCACGACGGTAATATCGAAACTGGAGCCGCCTCTGCGCGCGGTCCGCCGCCGCAGGGCATGCTGACCGTTGTCCCGTGACGCGAGAACTTAATAAACTATTTGGTACCGGACCGCCGCCGAGTTTACTACATGGCGACCAGGGAGTGAACTGGCCGTGTTTCTGAGGCTTCGTGTGTCAGTTTCGATTTTCTTTGTGTACGGTGATCACGGGTGATGGCGTTTATTGGCAAAGCGCCGGAGTTTGAAGTGTCAGTGGAGAGGTTTGGTATATATAGTAGGGTGCGTCACGAAGGACCTTTTTTTTGGAAATTGCACTTTGCTTAGTGAAATTATCGTGCAGATCACCTTAAAAAAAACCTGTGGTCGAAACCAAATCGAAATCAAACAATAAACAAAATATGCGACAGGCCGATAAAGAAACAAATTTGCCGGGCGCCTGGCGTTGAAGTCTCCAGTGATGGCGCTCCGTTGCGATTGGCATCTAACACCACGCGTCCGGCCACCGTCGGAGCGCCGCCGCGGCGCTGTGACGAAAAAGGCGGCAGTCGGTGCTGTGGATGACTGATGAATGGATTCTGGTGATGAAGCTCATTAATAAAACTCAATGAAAGTGTTTAGTGGGGTAAAAGGCTTTTGATAAGCACCAGCCGCTTAATAAGTTGCCTGGATATCTGACGCATGGAAGAAAGGTTCACTTTACGTCGCTTGTTCGTTCCATTTTCAATCAGTAGATCTATCGGCGTATAATGCTAATATTTTCACCTTTGAAAGCTTGAACATCTTAAAAATTCCTCGTCTGTTTACATCGAAGACCAATTAAATCATTCTGAAACACTTGATATCTTATTGTTATGACAAATAGACCAGGAAAAATCGGCATCATGCTCCGTTCCACTACAACCGAAGGAGACGGGCATACAGCGACGTCACCTTTTGTACGAGCGGCCACATTTTTTTTGTACGAACTATCATTTTATAACTGTATCACTTGTCTACATGCTCGACAGAAAACCCGACATGAAATCCTTTTTGCTGCTGAACACTGGCATTGCTGACCTGTGTTTCAACTTCGCCACAATGTAACCGTGGCGGGCCTCTTCACCAATTACCTTCAAAGACGCCTCGGTCACCACTTTCACCATCCGTTCCACCGTCTGACTGTGCACGGGGTATGGCGGTATTTCGAGAGGACTCGCGATGATGTCTAGTAAGTCATCATCGAACAGTTGTTGCGTCAAGGGCGGCTCGGTTATCGCCTCATTACACCAATCAATCAGCTCCATGATGCTGTTTTCCCCATATTCACTTTTGGAAGCTTGAACTTCCGCACTTCGTCAGTATCACTATCGACTTGAGTTCTGCGACACTGCTGGATTTGAGTGACCGCCCTTTCCCGTGTGGCTTGATCTTGGCCCGCTGCTATTGCTAGCAGTACTGCCTCAGGGTGACACCAGTACCTGTTGCGCTGTATTACCGGCTGCACCATGGCCGCTATCTCAGGTCGTAAACTTTTGAGAAGTTGCACGATGTGCAGCGCATTGCCAGGACCGTCAGAACATTTCCAGTTCTTCTTGATGCAGAACCACATGGGAGTATAGTGGCACACGATGAACTCCGCTAGCATTCTCAGACTGTCTGATGGCTGTTCGGTTGATATGTAGAGTCGGAGAATTCGCGCCGCCAGTCAGCCACTTGGAGTGGTTTAGTGGACCGATCTTCATTTTCGCAGTTCTATCTGAGATACCCAGTTCTATCTGAGTCCGTCTGGACACTACGCGCCAGACTGTACAGAATAGCCTGATCTAAACTTAGGTCACTGAGAATCTCCTGCGTCATTTCTGAAACATTTCCGCCATTGATTGGCTCAAAATCGACCACTGGCAAGGTTTCTACTGCGCCTGCAGCAGCCCGGCCAATCAGCCCACTAAACGACTTAGGTCCTGTTGTGACTCCATCTAACTGGATAAATACTGCACGAAGATTAAGTTCATTTGCATGAAGTTGGCACACAAACCAGTGGACGGGGCGTTTTTGTCCTAGCTCAAACAAACGGATAACACCACCTTGTTGGCCAGTATTAACTCTCGTGACGTCACAGCCAAGCACAGAAACATCCGCACCAAATTCGTGTGCCACGGCGTTCAGGTCCTGAAAAATGTCCTCCGCTTTCCCAGTCTGTGGGGTAAAATGTCCTAAATATGCACTGTCTGGCACGGATACAACCACAATGTGCTCTTCCGTCTTCTTGGAACTGGCTGTCATAAGCGTGTCGTCTTTTCTACCGTCGAAGTAGAGACCAGATACACGACCTGCATGATCCTCATGGCTCTGGGCTACTACCTCTCTTCTAATCCGATCCCTTACTTGCCATACTTTTTTGCTATCCACTATGCAGTCCATATCGTCAGAAGTGATCCGACCAATGTCCACTTGGAAACCGTTTATGATCGCAGCACACGCACGATTAGACACTCCGTACCGGTCTGCTGCTAGAGCCGTATTTAGCAGTTCGTCTGTGTTACTGTTCACCATATACTCTGACTCATTGACTACAGATATGAGCGATGATGAATCTGTGGCGGAATCTTGGTCTCAATTACAATCTAGCTGGGCCATTCCAGAAGGTCCCGGTTGTGGTGATGTGACTCTCTCGGCGGTCAGACGCCTCCTTTCGTCCATGGCGCGTCGACGAGTGGTTTCACGGATATCTGCGGTGCCGATTTGCATTTGGCGAGGTCCTCTCTGGTCTTGGACAAAGGGAAACTCCATTCGTGGCACTGTGTCGGCCATCGCACATTTGCAGCTATCGATATCAGCACATTTGCAGCGGGCTATATCAAACAATTTTCCAAACCACTCATCACCGGACGGACGTACACCTGGTGATGCCGACTTCTTTCCAGCAGTTTTCATGTATCGCAAGTAGCGATCGCGGCATTCTCGAACCATATGTTCGACTCGGGCCCTCCCAACAATTGGTATTCCTTCGCAGCACCACATTTTCATCACACTTTCCGCGAAAACTTTATATGGGGTGCCAGCCTCTCTTTCAACCTTTTGTTCGCAACGCATGAGTCTCTATTCACTTTACTCAAGTAATTCAGAACGTCAATTATCGTGGGCAGTCGGTTTGTTTTTAGTTCAGAAGGAACCAAAAGCCCTTTGGTGGAAGCGCGGGTCTTCATGTTCGAACTCTTACCCCGATCACACCGACGCAGGTAATATCACACTTCACACGCAGTGGGCACAACTTGCAGACACCAAACCACTCTTTTTCGGGCCGTCCCGCCGGGTCTCCGCCGCCGACTGCCTCGTCTCGGCGGCCCTCCCCTGTCCTGTCTCGCTCTTTGTGTTCTTTACCCTCACCGTGCGCCGGCCGTTTCCCGCCCCATCCCAGCCCCTCCCCCGCGCCATGCGACGATCGCCGCCGGCTCGTGTCGCCCTCGTTAATAGGTTGTCCCTACTGCTGATAATCCCAGTTTCCTTGAAACTTGAGTAACGAAAAGGAACAGGAGACTTGTATTGACTAATAAAACAGGGATGTATGGCATGCGAAGCTATTTTGTGTCGTTAGTGCGTATGCAATTTATTCGAATGATTCATAGCACTGTGAAAGGTGGAGCACAGACAAAGGAAAGTGGAGCGATCAGTCCTTCAGTGAAATTTAATCTTTACAATCAGATATATCCCGGCTCCCCTGATCTATTTTTGAATTACCAGAATCCATTCATAAGTCATCCACAGCACCGACTGCCGCCTTTTTCGTCACAGCGCCGCGGCGGCGCTCCGACGGCGGCAGACGCGTGGTGTTAGATGCCAATAGCAACGGAGCGCCATCACTAGAGACTTCAACGCCGGGCGCCCGGCAAATTTGTTTCTTTATCGGCCTGTCGCATATTTTGTTTATTGTTTTATTTCGATTTGGTTTCGACCACAGGGTTTTTAGGTGCTCTGCACGATAATTTCACTATGCATAAGAAAACCCGTTCAGGCGACACACCCTAATATATAGCAGACGCATCGAAAGTTTTTCGTCGCGAATGGGATCAATGATGGTCAAGTGGAGAAGCGTCGCGCTATCTTTTTGAGCGTTGTGGGTGCGAGCACATTTAGCCTGGTCGAAGATTTGATTGCCCCGAAGTCAGTGCACCAAGTGTCGTGCAAGGATTTGATTAAGCTGCTCTACGACCACTTCGAGCCGGAGGATTCATCGATAGTTGCCCGCTTCCGTTTCAACTCGTGCATCCGTGAACGTGGGGAGTCCGTGCCGTTATACGTGGCTCGGTTGCGGAAGTTGGCAACGTCTTGCAGCTACGAGCCGTCTATTCTGGAAGAGATGCTTCGTGACCGCCTCGTCTACGGTATTCGGAACCAGCCTCTGTAAACCAGATTGCTCAGCAAGCCTGGTTTGACTCTCAAGTCAGCGACCACCATCGCCCAAGCCCACGAGTCTGCCGCTGCCAACGCTGTGGAGCTTTGCGGGAAGTCTGCCGTGTGTGACGCCATCGGCCGGCTCAGTGGTCGTGAACCAGTCGCCGTGCCAACTGGTGGTGACGTCATCCAGCGCGTGGATTCAAGTTCCTGGCCCTTTCAGCCGCGACTTGGGATCGGCAGAGTTGGGAAGCGGCGGGCGCCGTGGCAGAGCGGAGTAGGCGTAATAGACACGGCTCCGGGTCACAGCGAGGCTTCGAGACACGGCGGGCCGGCGTTTCTGGATCGGTGCGCACGGTGTCACAGCCGTTGACACTCACCTTCTGCGTGCCCCTTCAAAGCGTGCCGCTGTTTCCGATGCGGTGGAGAGGGGCACATCAGTAGAGCTTGTCGCGCAGCGATACAGGCGCAGGAACTCGTTTCAGAGGAGACGGTAGACCTCCGTGCAGCGGAGTTGACTTCAAGTGAGAATCGCCATTGTACCGGTGAACGACAAGCATACGATTTGTTTCGATCGCATTCTCAGTTATCTGGGGGTGGACGTAAACCATCGCTTATGGTGGAAGTGTCACTGGATGGTAGGGATGTCTGTATGGAGGTGGATACTGGGGCTGCGGTCAGTGTGTGTTCTGAGCAGGAGCTGTTGCGTCTGTGGGCTCCTGATACACCTGAACTAATACCCTGACTCCACGCTTAGAACGTATAGTGGGGAGGTTCTGCCAGTGTGTGGCCAGATTGAAGTGACAGTGAAATACGGTGATCAGTGTGGTCAGTTACCGTTGATTGTTGTTAAAGGGGAGGGGCCGATGCTGTTTGGTCGCAACTGGCTGTCTCACCTCAGACTCGATTGGCCTTCGATCTGCCATTTGTCGGAGAAGATTGGCCTGAGCGAAACTCTAAGGGGGTTTGCTGAAGTGTTTGAGGATGGCCTGGGCTGTTACAATGGAGAACGGGTCAGGATTTCAGTGGATCCAGATGTTCAGCCGAGATTCTTTAAGGCTCGGCAAGTTCCCCTGGCTTGTAGAGAACAAGTCGGCGCGCAGTTGGATGAGCAGATTAAGGTGGGTCTTTCGGAGCCTGTCACACACTCCAGGTGGGTGGCGCCGTTGGTCGTGGTCCCCCGGGCAGACAGAACTGTAAGGATCTGAGGCGACTATCGCCTCACAGTAAACAAGGCTGCACCTGTTGAGCAGTATCCCCTCCCCCGTGTCGAGGAATTGACATCGAAGTTGGTGGGCAGTAAGGTTTTCTCAAAAATAGACCTGAAGTCTGCGAACAATCAACTCGTGGTAGACGAGGGGTCCCGAGAGTACTTGACTGCAAATACACATAGGGGCCTTCTTCGCCCCACCCGGCTCAGTTTCTGATATTCCTCTGCCCCGAGTCTCTTCCAGCGTACAATGGACGCCCTCCTGGCCGGTATTCCGCGTGCGTGTGTGTTTCAAGATGACATCGTTGTTGCGGGTGACTCAGCAGTCATCTGCAAGCTCTGCGTGAAGTGTTGCGCAGGCTGAAGGGGGCGGGCTTGCGCGTCAACAAACAGAAGTGCAAATTTTATGTTGAGAGAGTGACTTATTTGGGTCATAAAATCAGCGGCAGTGGGATAGAGACGACTGCTGAGAAGGTAGGGGCCATTGTGGGCGCGCCCACTCCCTCCAACGTGGCAGAGCTGAGGAGTTGGTTAGGCTTGATCAACTTCTACTCCAAATTTCTGTCACGGCTGTCTACAACATTGGCACCTCTTTATACCCTGCTGAAACGGGGACAAGCCTGGAAATGGACTCGGGCTGAGCATCAGGCTTTCTGCGAAGCGAAGCACCTTCTGAAAAGCCCACCTGTCCTGGCGCATTTTGATCCGAATCGACCTGTAGTCTTGGCATGTGATGCGAGTTCTGTCGGGATAGGTTGTGTCTTAAGCCAGCGATTCCAGCATGGGGAGCAGCCTGTGGCTTATTACTCTCGGTCTCTGAATGACACGGAGCGTCGATACTCCCAGACTGACAGAGAGGGTCTAGCGGTCCTGACTGGAGTGAAACACTTCCATAATTATTTGGCTGGCCGAACCTTCACTATCCGTACTGATCATAAACCGCTTTTGGGCCTCATTGGTGAGAATAAGCCTATACCTCTGATGGCATCGCCGTGCATGGTTCGTTGGGCGCTCATGCTGAGCGCGTATGATTACAGGCTCGAGTACGCGCCGGCTGCAAAGCAGGCACACTGCGATGCTCTGAGCTGGCTTCCGCTGCGGCACACTGTTGACTGTGCCATCTCCCCTCCGCCTGCTGAGACAATCCACTTGATGGAGTTCTTAGATTCAACTCATGTAACGGCTGATCAGATTCGCCTGTGGACTGTGAGAGGTTTGTTGGTTGTTTTAGTTTTAGGGCGCATCGACCAGGTTTGGTCATGTAGCGCCCATAACTAATAGTTTGCTGCCGGTATATTATCATCGGGCCTTCCTCTGAGGACATACAAAAGGTCGTTGAGACGGGATGGATACGAGAATCTGAAGAGGGATGGACGGTGGTGACTATACAAGTCCCCGGAAACACCTCCGTGTTTCCACACCCCTTATCTGTGCGGCTGTGTTACCCCGAGGGAGCGCCAATTCCCTGGCCAGCCGAGTGACGAGGCTGACCACACTGCGGGGGTCCACCATAATTTAATCTCCAACTTTGGTACCTAAATGCACTTTCTAAATGCACGTGTCAAAACAATGTACGTCGGTTTTACCAATGACACCAACGGTTTGATGAACCAGCAAAAACCAGTTTCACTTCGTTGCTTATCGTGATCAAGGGATGACAGGTGCCCAAGGGGCAATAAAGTCTCCAGTCTTTAAGCCTTGGAAAAACGGCGAGAAACACTGATTCCCAGTCAGAGCTGAGTTGATGTCGCTTTTCGTCCCTCCGCTAGGTCCGTGGATGGATCCACGAACCTAGACCATCAGGATGTCACGCATGGCGGGGCAGCTTCTAGCCACGGCCATCACGGCCGAGTAGATATTGATTATCCAAGGAGGGCGGGCAGATGCACCAACCCAGATATGATCGGCTTCAGGTGTATATGGACGGCCAGCTGGCCACTGGCCTGATATGGCCGGAAGGGGAGCTGCACCAGTCTAAATCTGGGTGGCTTCAGGTTATGGAGGTGGTGATGGGTTTATGTTTTAGGGCGCGTCAATTGCGTTGATCAGTTACCATGGAGGATCCACTGCCGAGCCTCCTAGATCGGGTGGTGGGGACAGCGTCCACATAACAAGCCCTGTTCAGCATTTGACCGTGCTCCACATAATACCTCGCTCTCGCCCTTCCCCTGGGCGCGAAGCTGCTGAGACGGGTCCTTAACCCGTCCAGTCCCGGGGGGTGGGGTCTTCAATCGCCCCCTCAGGCTTTTCGCTTTTTGTGGGGGGGGGGGGCAAGAATTATAGTCCTGGTCGATTTCGCTGTCCTATTCTCATTCCAAATGATTTTTTTTTCTCATATATCCCAAAATGAACTCCCCAGAGTACAAAACACAATGCAAGTCGTGAAAAGTCGTGAAAATCTATCCCCCCTGGTGACATCACTTTTGGGGGAACTTTTTTTTTTTTTGGGGGGGGGGACCCGGACCCTACTCATCCAGCGCTTTCCGATGGCACCTCTTTCGTTTTCGTGCGATGCTTAGTTTGGATTTTAGAGGGGGGTCTTCAACCGCCCCTCCCCCGAGACGGGGTGGGAGGATTTGACAGGAAAGACGGCACGGTTAACACGCAGGTCGCAACTCGCTGCCAGAGCCCCATATGATTATGGAATAAGGGATACGTGCCATGCGGCGGCGTTTCGGCATGGATCCGGTGGCATTTCGGCTCGTGATCAACTTTCAACAGCGATTTGCGGGTTACACAGGATATCAAGGCTCTAATTTTGCACTCATAACCAAATATACTCAAGACGTCAATCGATACACTGATATCTAACTATTTGTTCAAATATTAATTTAAAAAATCAAATAGAGGAACTTGCGGTGACATCGTGCGCGCGAGCAGCCAGCCATAGACTTCGTACCACAGCCGGTACCAGCCATCGGCCGGTACGCCCTGCGTAGAGCACAGGTAGTTTTTGCATTCTATGCCGAGGTAACAGTTCAGGCGCAGGGATAATGGCACTGCTTTTGCACTGAAATTTGGCGAATATATCGAATTTGAAATCAATTTTCCGCACATACCTGGAAAGAGCGTAGCTGCAAATACATTAAAGGTTTTACATATATGATCAGCGTATACCAGATACGCCCCACTGGATGCACTCTCGAGATCTTAACTAGCCAGATAATGCCTTCTTGCATGCTACCGGTGACCCGATCCGCGTACTCATCCGCGGGACCTTTGTTTATTGGTTGGTTCACGACACACTATGCACATTCACGGCTAATGGCGCCGCCCACACTGTTTCGCCGGTGGGCCTCGGGATTGGGAAATGTCCTGAGTGGCGCTAGAGTCGAACCCGGGACCTTTGGTACCCAAATCCCGACACCTTAACCACTCGGCCATCCCCGCCCCTCATCCGCGGGACCATGAAACAGTGCGGCCACCAGTCAAGGTCATCCTACAGAATAGACCGCAGGACACAGGGCACAGGAAGGGCTTGCGTCCACTCGTCCTCCTTCATGAGGTCGACGAAGCTCAACATTCAGAACGGCACCATACACACGTAGGGATCTCACTTCATGCGCCCGTCTGGTATTTGCGGTCGTTCGTCCAGCGCCCTGGCTTCAGGCGTCTTATACTGGTGAGATCCTCTACACGAGGTGGTGACGCCAGCATCAAAACAACAAGACATCAGCTGCGCTGTTGGAAGACACTACATGGTTGCCCCCCCCCCATCCCGCTTCCCGCTGAACGTCTCGATGGCAACGAAGATCCCCCGTAAATGTGGCTCGCCGTAGTTGATTGCATCATTTATTACCATGCGAGTATCGACGATGCCCTGTCAGCGACATCCGTGCGAGCGTCCAAACGAGACGACGCGTTGGGACCAACCTCCGCACAGATGACTCACCACCTTCCCGAATGGCGCCTCGGTTCTTGCCGAGCGGCACAGGAATATACCAGCAACACGCTGCCGAGAGGAGCGGGAGATCCCGTGCAACACGGCGTTTGAACGGCTATCTGTGGCGATTGACAGACGCGATGTCGGCCCAGTTAACACTCGCACGTCCGGAGGTCCGCGCCAACTTCGCATGTCCGGGAAGGCAGATGTCTGCCCCCTCTAAGATCTCTAGAATTATGCTAGCTAGCGACAAACGGAAAACGGCGTTGGATAGCTGGTCACGGTTGGACCTCAGGTCACGGTCATGAAGTCGTCTAGGGAGGCCATGTAGTGCATCAATCGACACGTCTTGGCGATACAAACACAAGGACGGTAATTTCAGCCTTCTAGCTCAATGCAGTGCGATATAATGCGCAGAAATATTGAATGACCTTAGGTGACCTCAGAGACCTTGGTGAGGTCACTGAGCAAAAATGCCAGAGGTGACATTGAGCAAAGCTTCCATTTACATGCCACAACCGTTGAGACCATTCCGAGCGCAAATATGTAACCAGGAAACCTTTGTATATTTTACCATAGCCCTATAATGGGGAAGCCATGGCCCCGACCTGACCTAAGGTCAATGCTACGAAAAAAAAGATATACATATTATGGTCCCTGAGGAGATCATGACATGTTATAAGCTTGAAATCAATCGCCCAATTATTGTGGAAGTTATGCCACCTAGAACTCCGAGTGTAGTTGGGCCACTTCGCCTGACATGGTGACCTGACCTGAGATGATCCAGGATTAAACATGTATGAGGATATGCGGAAAAGACCAATAAACAGCTATGTGAGGTTTGGCCTTGCTAACCCCATTAGTTTGGCAGCAAATGAGCAAAACCGGGGGGACAGATATCTGCCCCCCTGGACGTGCGCGTGTTAATACCGGATCGACCGCACACAAAAGCGTCCCCATTCTGAATGGAGGGACAGAAAAACAATGAGATGGCGTGTGCTCTGATTCAAATACTAATAATCACTATTTTACATGAGTAGTAAATACTCTTGGCACACGGGCCATTCATGAGGTCGACGAACGCTTGCACATCATACTGAGACGAGTGATGGTGACATTTTCGTTTTGCCCAGTCGTCCGGACCGACTAGCTTATGGAGAGCGCTCATCAGCTGCCACCGGCGGCACCACGCGGAAGCGTGCTGGGACTGGCAGCGGCTGGCTCTACACCTCACGCGCCCCGCTTCACTCGCGGAAATACAACCCGACCAACCACGTGTGAACGGGCAAACTCTCACACGGCACGCTCACGCATCACGGTGTCCGCCAGCGGACGGGACACGTCACACGGCACGGCGTCTCGGCAGCACTGGGACGCCGCTGCCGCCCGCTCCCGCCACTAAACTGCAGGAGAGCGCGCGCGCGCCACTATGGCGGAGCAGCGGTACCATCGGACCGCTCAGAGCGCCTTTACCTTCATCTGACGCATCTGGGCGCGCCGCTTGGCCTCGCGCTTCTCCATCTTTTCCTCGAGGCCGCGCTGTTTCTCGGGGTCCTCCTCCTGCGCAGGCGGGGTGGTCACGGAGACATCAGAGGAAAGCAGACACCACACACGACGGTGACCACCGACCGGGCATGGATTGACACTTGACTGACTTACATCCACGATTAGCTGAAGTCAATTAAATGATCTGGCTCACTAGGTTGGTTATTGGAGTTTAGGGGCGCATCGACTACATCGGTCATGCAGCGCCCATCTCTGGCTCACTAGCTTGAGCAATATTTGCCATCTACGATGAGGTGGATTGCCCTGCCTCTATAGGCTGGGATGACGATGGACCTACCTCCATCATGCGTTCCTTCTCTATCCTGCGTTTCTCCTCGCGCTTGGCCTGCGCCTTCTCGGCACGAGATTGGTGAGTCTGCTTCAGGAACGCCTCCTGCACGCGCTGACGGTTCTTCTCTGCCCTGAGGCGAACCTGGACACATGGGCAAAACCAATCAGCCACGGACACCATGTCAACGCCAGCCTTGAATTAGGGCGTTCTGAACGACCGCACAACTATTATTAAAATGTAGTGTAGGAGTAGAAATATTCCAGGAAAACCATAAAAACAATAACGGATAACGTTATAATGGAATGCAACTACAGGAGCGCAACCATGATTTTTTTTTGTTAAATGGGTAACAAAAAAAATGTGATAAGCCAGACCGCTTTCAGCACGCAGGGCGAACATAAAATTTCTGGTTTTGCGTGGAGAAAACGTCCAAAATTTCTTGTTTGATCTAGTGCAAGAGGGGAAGGGGGGCTTGGAAACGCATTGACATATGTGTACACAATATGCCTATATATACCTGGACAACCAGACTAATATTCGGTGGTTGTTCTGCCCCAATACGTTTTTTTGTCCAGCTTCATAGTTGTTTTGAGTATTGTAACATGGCACGATGGGAATACATTCTTTTTTAGGGACAGAGAGGCATAAGAGCAGGAGAACAATCTATTCGAATTCAATTTTTTTTATGTCCGGCAGAAAAGCATAGCATAAAGTATCCGGTCAGATATGGAACAAAATACTTGAGTGGATGGTGGGCAACACGAGCAACGGCGTTAAAATAAGCCCAGGCTGTGAACCGACTTAGATCATTAACGTCACACAATCGTGGCCGGAAATCCACCAGATGGTAAACTTACTTCACGCCATAGTTTTCATTCTGGGGTCGAATGCAGCAACCACGATAATACTGCCACCGTAACTGTCCACTTCTACTCCCAGTTCTACCTTCCTCCCATTCTAAATAGAGAATACTCCAAAGTGAACATAACTAAAAGACAAGACATTGCAAAGGAAAAATGCCACCAACACTAAGTGCAATCGAGACATAACATGACGTCATGGGACCATGACGAAAGTTTAAGAGTATCGCTCTCTCTCTCTCTCTTCCCACATTTCAACGCCAAACCGCTTTGTGCAGATACACATTGGAATGCAAGCTTACAATAGATATATAGTGCAGAATAAGGGGGAGTGCTCTAGCAGGGAGCAGCAACACGGTCGAATGGGGGGGGGGATACGGACCAAAATGACAAAGCACTGCTCAGTCAGGTGCCGAACAAACACCATGACCAGTAACGGCAAAAAAAAACATAAATAAACTACACGAAAAGCCATTGTCGGCACATTGAGAGCACTTCTGGTGAGTGAATGAACTAAATAATACTTGTATCACCACAAGGGCAAAATTCCTTCAACCAGAGCAGATCACGCTTACTGCAGCATTGGGGTGCAGCACTGCCCCGGTCTGTGGTGCGGGATACTCTGGAACAGCAACCGCGCACCCCAGTCTGGGGTGCAGAATATTCTGGCAGTGGTCGCGCACCCGTCTGAGATGCAGGACATTATGGTACAGCAGCCCCGCACCCCCGACTAGGATGCGGGATATTCTGGTACAGTAGTCGCGCACCCCAGTCTAGGTTGTAGGGTATTCTAGCACAACAGCCGAGCATACCTCCTTGCCGAGTTTGCAGCGCTTCATCCTGTCGACCATGTAGAGCACGAGCTGCATCAAAGGCCGGATGTTCTCGACGTCGGCCGGCAGCAGGCGGCCGCGGCCCGGCAGGTTGAAGCAGAACGTCAGGGTTGGCTTTACCTTAGGCGGCTCGACCGGCGCCGTGTCATCGATCTGGCGCAGGTAAGGTCAGGTCAATGTGAGTAATGAAGCGGTGTTGTGCCATCGATCTGAGCCGGGTCGCGGTAGTTTAGGCCTCGTTGACTGTAGTGATGCTACGTAGCGAAGCAAATGTGAAAACAATGGTCACCGTGACAAGCCCCTACCATTACATGCTTAACGTGCCCCACATCTTGCACGAAGTATGCAGTTTAAATGTTCCACCGATATCGCGTCCTTCCAGTAGCATCAGTGAAGAAATTACAAAGATCGAAGATGGCGAGCGACCGTTGCCACACCGGCTCCAGGTTGATGAGCCGGAGGAGGCGCATGTTCGGGTGCCCCCAACTCCAGAGGACAGCACCGGAGGCACACCTGTTCGGGTGACCCTAGCCCAACATCATAACGGCGCCAGAGGCACACTTAGTTAGTTATTTGGGTTTTGGGGCGCCTGGACCATGAAATGTGATCATTTAGCGCCCACCAGAGACACACTTGTTTGGGTGACCCAGCCCCCAAGGTTTGTGTATTGTTTGTTTATTTGGTGGTTCTCGACACACTTCACGCACGACCACGACTCATGGCGACGCCCACACTGTTCTGCCGGTGGGCCGTTGGATTGGGTAATATCCCGAGTGGTGCGAGGGCTGAACTCGGGACTTTTGGTACCAAGAGGTTAGCTCATTAACCACTATGCCATCCCTGCCAACAGCCCCAAAGGACAGCGCCGGCTGACGCACCTGATTGGGTGACCATGCGCTCTAGGGGACAGCGCCGGCAGACGCACCTGTTTGGGTGGCCCTGCGCTCTAGGGGACAGCGCCGGCAGACGCACCTGTTTGGGTGGCCCTGCGCTCTAGGGGACAGCGCCGGCAGACGCACCTGTTTGGGTGGCCCTGCGCTCTAGGGGACAGCGCCGGCAGACGCACCTGTTTGGGTCCAGAGTACTGGTCGGACACGTGGATGAACTCCACCAGGTCGGGGTACTTGTTGATCACGGCCGTGACACGCGCGTCCAGCACGGCCGCCGCCGCCTCGTGCATCTCCGACATGAGGCAGAACTGCGCCGGCAGGCCGAACCGCTCAGCCGACTTGCGCTCCGGGCAGTAGGTATTCTGAAACACGCTCGCCCCTGACTGTCAGACACGGCTGAGACGGACATGAGAGTGACGTCGGTGACAGGGCGACCAGTGAAGACAGCATATTAAATTGTGCAGCATTGTGATTAGACACGGTGCTAGCCATACCAAGCTGTTTAGTATTCACAATATATTCCTGAAAACAGCATTTCAAATACAATGTGTGTGTGATGCAAAGTAGCATTGGTAAATTTGTTGGCACACCACACCTTGATTGCTATCACACAGTCGGATTTTGCGTGGTTCAGACATATCCATGCACGACCAAGAACAAAAGAGACATGCTCTGATTCGGAACATGGACTCAGATGCTTCAACATAATGGGTAGACGGATCAGACGATAGTTGAAATAACGTCAGGTAGGAGTCACTATGTGACTATCTGAAATGTGCACACATTGTACACAATGTCCATAGTCATTTATAGCAGGTGCCATAACTGGTGCAAGGTGACGCCCGATACAAATCACGCAAATATGTATGAAGAATATTCATCCTACAACAAAAACTCGGCTAAGCAGTGCCACAAGCATAGTGTCTGGTCTGCATCACAAATTGACTGGTAGCCCGCTGTGACGGCAAATTAATGTGCATCGGGTTATGCACAAAACGTATTGCAAAACAAGTCGCTGACATGTGTCAAGGATAGATACATTTGGCTGTAATGTGAAGAGTAGAAACTGGCAAACAATTTACTGTGAAAAGACAAGCACTTATAACTGACCTAGTAGCTTCATATTGTTCCAAAGTATACTTCAAAGATTCCCATACTGACAGCAAACATGCTTAATGGCAAATTTAAAAAGTAAAACATTTGAAGGAAGTGCCTGCAATTTTAGAGATGACACTAATCGCATTTACTAAACGCTTCAATGCACTACTGTTCACCAGATTTCTCAATTACCAGATCGGCCATTTCTTTTGCCAGTCGGGCAGCTGACTTTTTGTTCGCCAGGCAGAACACGAAGGTGTCCATCTCCTCCGGGTTCATCGTGACTCTTATCTCCACCTGGTCGGACGCTGCCTTCATCATTGTCGATATGACGGATACCAGGTCCTGGCGCTGGAAAACGAAAACCGACAGCCTAAGCCTCGGCCAGAGCTGGATATCAACTAATGAAGAGATAGTATAAAGCTGCGGCGACCGACGAGCTGCCGTATGAGCACGGATGACCACAGACTGGTCCAAGTGCCCTTAAGCCCCAAAACAAACAAGCTACTGGTCGAATGGCAATATTTAACCCTCTGGGTCTCGCCGGTCAGATCCTCACACCCCATCCTGGGGGAGGGGGATAGTCCTAAAATCCACCCTCTAAAATCCAAACTAAGCATCGCACGAAAACGAAAGAGGTGTCGGAAAGCGCTCGACGAGTAGGGCCAGGGTTCACCCGTAATTTTTCACGACTTTTCATGACTTACATTATGTCTTTGGCTCTGGGAGTTCATTTTGGGGATATTTGAGGAAAAAAATGGAATCAGAAAAGGAGAGCGAAATCGACCAGGACCATACCATTTTTTTTGTCCCTTAAAAACAAAATATTAAAAAAAATTGTATTTGAGTTCTCAAGTCTTCTTTAATTTTCCTTTTCTAATGGATAGAGCAGACTGAGAAACGTTGCTGGAAGTCAACTTGCTCTAATAAAAAATGTTTACTTTAGCCAGAATCTTCGATTTGAACTCCAATAGGCAAATATGCAAAATTTATGAGTAGCCAAAAACGGAAAACATGAGATTTCTCTCATACACTTTGTTGCATCCCTAAAGATAAGCAAACGCTGAAAGGTTCATTAAGATATCTGTATCCGTTAAAGCGCGACGACTGGTTGAACGTTTTTGGAGGTGACCTCATTTCACCTAGGTTAACTCGTTGACCCTAGATGACCTGGCTTCAAAAGTTTGACATAACACGCCAAATTGATGTGGGAAAAGGTATGCAAAATTTCGGCGCGCTGCCCCCGTCGTTCGTCCACTGTCCGCGAAAAGCCTGAGGGGGGCGGTTGAAGACCCCCCCTCCGGTACGGCGCGGGTTAAGGCACAAGGGCACATTTCGTTCAGGTGCAGTCGTTGACCTTGAAGACCGTGAGTAGTGTGTCGATGGCATTGTTACACGGTGACCTCTCAGAAATCTTGGATGCCTGAGCTTACAATCAATTAAACCCACCTAGCTAAGTTTTGCGGAGGTGGCTTCAATGTGCCCGAAAATCCTATGGACACATTGGCATTCAAAGGTGAAAAAAAAACTACGGAAAACAACCAACCTAACTGGTTCGCCAGCCGTGCAACGCGCCGCGAGCGATTCTGACCTTGAGGAACTTCAGCTGGACCAGCATGCCTTCGCAGCAGACGCGACCGCTGCACCACAGCGTGTACATGTTTTCCGACTCCTTGACCAGGACGCCACCTCCGGGCTCCGCCTTGCCGTCGTCACCTGCGCATAGATCGCCGACATCTGACACGCGGGCACCCGGGACCAAAAACACCGACACATGGCACAATGGCAATGCCACTGACACACGGTCATCCTATACTCAAAAAGCCGACACATATCACAATGACAATGACAGCGACACACAGGTAGACAATCTGTACACGCGCGCGCGCACACAAACACACACAAAACACACACAAAACACACACACACACAAAACACACACACACACACACACAAAACACACACACACACACACAAAACACACACACACACACAAAACACACACACACACACAAAACACACACACACACAAAACACACACACACACACAAAACACACACACACACAAAACACACACACACACACACACAAAACACACACACACACACACACACACAAAACACACACACACACAAAACACACACACACACAAAACACACACACACACACAAAACACACACACACACACACACACACACACACACACACACACACACACACACACACACACACACACACACACACACACACACACACACACACACACACACACGCGCAGACACACACACACACATACGTGTTTCCCGTGACTACCGAGGACTATGGCCTGGCCGTCACTAACGAGGACACCCATTAGTTTTCACTAGAGAAGCATCAATTTTTTATCTGTCATAGAGCAAGATCTGCCGAGTAAGATAGAGGGTAGATTTTGGAGAAAACTTCCAATCGTCGGCCTCCAATGTGATTTGGAATACCGAGGACATCGGCAAAACCGAGGACATTGTGTGTATCGTCTCATGTTCACCATGCATGTTTATCGTCAATACCGAGGACTATCGCCTGGCGGTCAGTAACGAGAACTCCCTCTGACATCCAAGAGCAGTGTGTATGTGGTATGTGATAATTGATGCGTCTGCGCGGTTTTAGGTGTCGGTGATAATCGCCTGTGCGGTCTAATTAACCCGCGCCGTCTTTACGGTCAGATCCTCACACCCCGTCTCGGGGGGATAGTAACCCCCTCTAAAATCTAAGCCAGGCGTCACACGAAAACGAAAGAGGTGTCATCAGAAAGCGCCCGACGAGTAGAGTCCGGATCCACCCCACAAAACAATTCCCCCCTAAAAGTGACGTAACTAGGGGGATAGATATTCACGACTTTTCACGACTTGCATGTTTTTGGCTCTGTGTATATTCGAGAAAAAAAATTAATTATTTTGAATAAGAAAAGGAGAGCGAAATTTACCAGCGCCATAACAATTCCCCCCCTCCCCAATTGTTTTTTTTAAATTTCAAAATTTTGAGTTTTCAAGTTTTCTTTAATTTGCCTTTTATAGCGGGTAGAGCAGACCGAGAAACGTTGTTGGAAGGCAACTTGCTTCAATAAAAGATGCTTACTTTAGCCAGAATATTATATTTGAAGTGCAAGAGGAACATATGGAAAATGTATGTGTAGTCAAAAACGGAAAATTAAAAATTCCTCCCGTACGTTTTGTTGCACCCATAAAAATAGGAAACTGCTGAAAGTTTGAACAAAATATCTGTATCCGTTAAAGCGTGACGACTGATTGAACTTTTTTTAGGTGACCTCACTTGACCTTGACTAACTCGTTGACCCTAGATGACCTGACTTACAAATTTCGACATAACTTGCCAAATTGATGTGGAAAAGGTATCCAAAATTTTGGCGCGCTGCCACGCGCCGTTCGTTAACTATCCGCGAAAAACCTGACGTGGAGGCCGTTGAAGATAACACCACGAGACAGGACGGGTTAACCTAGTGCCACTGATGGAGGCTTCCTTAGCGTAGGACCACTATCATCGAAAAACATGCTGTGTTTGAGACAAAAAGTTGTGGGGAGACAAATGATTGCGAGGCACAGTATCGTACTGAATAGCCATTGTGTTCAGTTCGCGTTTGGTCGAAAATTGTCAAGTTTCTATTCTCCTATTGTGGAATTTGTGGGGTGACATCCCCCGCAGTTGCCATAATATTTATGCCAAGGCAGAGGAGCTAAGGCATACGATATCGTTAATATTATGCTGAGATCATAACTGCATTTTATAATTGAAAATAGCCTGAAAATACCGATGGACCCACCCACCCACATGCTTTTCTCGGCCCTTAAATCCGTACTTGCTTGTGTCATTTTCCGAGAGAACTTCATTCACAATGGCGTAGCCATTGTGAATGAAGTTCTCTCAATGCTCATAAGCATCACATCACAGCATCACAATGCTCCATCTGCCATTACTTGATGGGGTCTGATCAATTTCGGGAAAATGCGGTATTTGACAAAAACCTGACAGTGGAAACCTGACGCCAACATTTGGGTGGGTCCAGTTCACTGGAGGATACAGCTAACCAACTGACGGGCCAAACCGCCCCATTTTCATTGCAACCTGCAACCAAAATCATGGATGGAGAAGTTAGAAGAAAAACAACTTTTAGTTTGGTCCAACACATGTATGCAGTGTGGTTCCCAATTTGGTTGATAAAACCCTCCTCACATGGCCCCACGTTGAGAGAAAAAAGTGTTGGTGGGGCGGAGGTAAATGTAGTCGGACTGAGACTACACCAAAGATGGGGGCGGGGATGGCCGAGTGGTTAAGGTGTCGGGCTATGGGTACCAAAGGTCCCGGGTTCGACTCTAGCGCCACTCAGGACATTTCCCAATCCCGCGGCCCACCGGCGAAACAGTGTGGGCGGCGCCATTAGCCGTGAATGTGCATAAAGTGTGTCGTGAACCAACCAATAAACAATAAACAAACAATACACCAAAGATATAGGAAACTCAGTCTTCCCATATGGCCTCATTTTTTCTCGGATTTATTGCACTTCACATTGAACTTGGGAATTAACGACATGAGAATCTACAGAAATCATTACAAATGATGAATACTTGTGTGTTGGTGGCTGGTGGTGGCCTATCTGCAAAAAAAGGACAAATAAAAAGATGCAAATAGTTATAGTGAACTGTAGGTGTGGAAAGCAATGACATGTATATTAAAAAATAAAAAATAAATACTTGACGGCAGTAGCAATGACTGAGCATTGCACAACTTTAGGTCCCGTCCTTTGTGCACAAGGGTGTACCCCTAACAGTCAAACAAAAATCCTTCTGGATGCATCTTGCTTCAATTGCCCTTGATAACGTAAGCATGCATACAAAATTGCACGTCTATCCAACAAAATGTAGAAGTGACGACAAAGGTGGTCTATTTGCTGCCGTAGCCTACGGGTTCTAAATAAAAAGGCTCGTGGTCCCGTAGCAGGTTTTATACAAGAGTGCTGAGGAATCGACTTTAACACATTATGTGTATCGAAGTTTCGTCGGTTTTTAGCGAACCTGTGAACGTTCCATGGCTTAAATTGTTGCGTCATCTGCCTGGTTTCAGATCCTCGTTCTAGGTAGTGAAAACGTACACTATGCATGATAAAACGTGTGCATAACGGTCATGGGTAAAGGCGGACAGTTGTCCCCATGGCATGCTTCCTGTTGCGCACAATGGATGTCGGCAACTGGATGAGCCCCAGCACAACCCCACTGCATGTGCCGACTTTGGGGCATGCTTTCTGAAATTGCTCGCGGTATCGCGCAAGGTGCAAAAACAAGTGGATAACTTAGCAATCGTAAGTCGTGCAACTTGTATAGGCATACAAAAAAGAGATGAAACGTGAATATATATGATCTGTCGAGGTACTTTCTTTAGCTATCTTATTAAGAAAGTTGCAACGAGCCAGGATTCTTGGATATAAACCTCGTAAGGTGGAGTGACAACAAGCGAAATTTGTGACGACGTCGGACGTGTGTCGGATCGACAATAATTATGTGCGAAAATTTGTCTTGCTAATGATGATCAAAGCAAAAAGTAACCCGAGGGATTTAATTTTCCAGTTGTTTGTCTCGGTTGTTGTAATTTTCGTTTGGTTTTCCGACTTATTGTGACACTTTATTGCGCACGTAAATATTGGTATTTTCTTTAGACATGCCGGTTTTGGGGCATTCTACGTGGGTTCTTCAGATAATTCCAAATGGAATCAGAGGGTTCTGCTGATGTTTGTATTCGTTTCATAGTAGGTGTATCATTGCCACGCGAAGTCTTTAAACAAAGGCACCACCTTCAGGAATTTCGCGTTTAAGCAAAGGAAGCTCAGCTGACTGATTTTTGTTTCGTTCAGGCGCACGCGAAACGCACAGAAAAGGTAAACGTCTAGTTTGAACAGACTTGTATGGATAATATTCCATCCTCAATAGTTTGGTGTGCTGCTATAAGAACACACCATATTTAGCAATGTTTGTGAGTCTCGAAAAGTCAGATTACCAAGCCCAACGTGTTTGTCAGCAAAATCATGGTGTCTAGAATTAAGAGCAAGCAAAGGTTTGACGCCAACATGCCCACTGCAAAATCGTCCTGTGCTCAGGCTATTGGAGCGATCGGGATGACGCAGCCCATTTTCATGGGGCTACTCAGCACCAGAGGTTCTAAATAGAGGGAGGGACACTTGGGCATGTGCCCCCCCCCCCCCCCCCCCCACCCAATCCAAAGAAGTGTGACGACTCTGACCCGGGAAAAACACCCACGATGGACTGCAATGCACCACGTCCCCCAATCGTTCAGCATATTATTGTTTAAGCTAAAGATACCCCTACCAGGGGAATAGGTGCCCTCTTTAGACGAAGAGCAGCTATTGAGAGGAATAAATGTCCCTTTTGTATGTACCGGTGTACCCATTCACCTTCCTCAGCTCAACAAATTGTCAGTCTAAGGCCCCACCCCCTACGGATTTTAACAGTGGCTCCCATCCGAGGAAATGGCGCCCCTCCAAACGATTCCAAGCGCCCCTAATTACAAAGAGTTGCACGCCTTGATGAAAGAATAGCATGGTCTGAGCTTGGCGTTGATATGTGGTAATTACTCCGAATGGTGGCTCTTTCAATGTTTGGGAATATTTCTGTGCTTGTCCAGTTTGGAGTCAAGGGCCGACGATCTTGTCCTAAAATTTGTTTCAAGATATGCAAAATCAGATATGTGTGAACGTACTACAGTTTCGTGTCTCTGTGTCACCTCATTCGGCAGCTATCCCGGGAAAACCTGAGGAGGTGGGGCGGGACTCTCGAGATTGCCTCAGTCTGGTCCGGAGAGAGTACTACATGAACGCAATGCCAGTATTCCACTACAAGCATAAGTAAAAGATAAACAGTGGTTTTATACGCTTCCTCGAAAAGTCAACTCGTAAAATCTACGAATTGCATGACCTCTTCTGTGCACCATGCTGCTAAAGATGACACAACATGTCTTCGCTTACTTGTAATTTGGGTATAATCGTCGTCATTTTGGTATCAAATGAGCCTCTAGGAAAATAGTATGGTTTTAAATGGGTAAAGGGACCTTCGCTAAATACATGAGTGATTTTATTTCGTTGGTGGGAGTACCCCTTATATCATTATGTGTTACACAAACTGATGTGGGATAATACATTTTTCCCAAATATTTCATTTTTGTTGGAAAACCAGCTCCAAACGTTCAAGATAGCAATCAACGTATCAACAGCTGGAATACATTGTGTAGTGTTACATAAAAAAATCGAAAAGGCTTAACTGGTTGGGTCAATCCTGGCTTCTTTTGTTTCTCCAAGTCATGATGTTCGCAGTATTCAATAACATCCGGTAGATTTCGCAAGTTAGAACCAAAAAATGTTCCTCAAACTGAGCCCATTTAATTTGAAAGACCATTATTCACGTACTTCCCATGACACTCCGAAATATATTTGACAAGGCCTCAGCCACTATTATAGAAACTATTTAGTACGCAACTCTATATATTCTTAACCCGCGCCGTCTCTGCGGTCAGATCCTCACACCCCGTCTCGGGGGGCGGGGCGGATAGTAACCCCTCCAAAATCCAAACTAAACGTCGCACGAAAACGAAAGAGGTGTCATCGGAAAGCGCTCGACGAGTAGGGTCCAGATCCGCCCCTGAAAAGAATTTCCCCCAAAGGTGACGTCACCAAGGGGGCTAGATTTTCATGACTATTCACGACTTACATTATGTTTTTTGCTCTGGGAGTTCATTTTGGTGGATACATGAAAACACAAAATTTATTTAGAATGAGAAAAGGACAGCGAAATCGACCAGGGCAATGCATTTTTCCTGGTCCCCCAAAATAAGAATTACATTTTTTGAAATGCCAAAAGTTTCAGTTTTCAAGTTTTCTTTAATTTTCCTTTTCCAATGGGTAGAGCAGACCGAGAAACGTTGTTGAAAGTCAACTTGCCCTAATCAAAATGCTTACTTTAGCCAGAATTTTATATTTGAACTGCAATTGGCAAATATCCAAAATGTATATGTAGTCAAAAAACAAACAAAAAAGATAAGTTTTGTTGCATCTCTAGAGATAAGGAAACTCTGAAAGTTTCATTAAAATACCTGCATTCGTTAAAGCGTGACGACTGGTTGAACTTTTTTGGAGGTGACCTCACTTGACGTCGACTAACTCGTTGAACCTAGACGACCTGACTTCAAAATTTTGAAACAGCACGCCAAATTGACGTGGGAAAAGGCATCACAAATTTGGGTGCGCTGCCGCCCGCCGTTCGTTCACTATCCGCGAAAAACCTGAGGGTGAGGCGGTTGAAGACCCCTCCCCGATACGGACGGATTAATACTCTGCGGATCATCCTCTTTCTTATTCATGTTATCACTCCACAGCTGTGCGATATGAAAACACCGCGCTTCCTTTTGCTTCATTTATGTAATCTACGATCATGTTGGCAAGGTCTGGCCAGAAGAAAAGGGAAAATTCCTTCCAAAATCCAGAAGCGGAAGGAGCTTTGTTCTTCATCATGCCTTAGAGCATATACAGATTGCCTTCACTTGTTGACTATTACAGGAGTTCTTTCCATTTTGTATAATTCGTGAAAATCTATAGAAGCCAGATAATCGTTGATTCGCCGGTCGCTATGATCTGCATGACATGTTGACTCATATAGTTAAGTAAGCAATGCATTGTAATATGAAAAAATGTTTGCTGTCGGAAGCTAGCTGCCCGTCTTCTGTTTTCAAAATATTAATGTGTCCTTAGTATTTCATTGGGCACACATACCGAAGGAGCATTTTGTAGGTATCTAACCCTCCTTTATCCATCTCAATCTAGACCATAACTAGCAGGTCAAAGATTAATGTTCCTAGAATGCATTTGCTCGATCACGAATAGTTGCGTATGGTTGGCAGAATCGTTGGTGGCGTGTCGTTGGTGGTGGTAGTTGCATATTCGTTAGTAGAACTGACGACAATAGCAGTCAATCCCATATTGTTGCAGTCATGTAATGTACTTTCCTCTTTTGTCCTCTGCACGATCTTTTCTTTACGGCTTCTGATTCTACTGACTCGAATGGCACTCGTGGTCATTTCTAAATTCAAACGCCAATCGTAAGCATTGTTCCGTTTATGCTGTCGCTAGCATAATTCATTTTTGATCTCTACGCACACTGCAAATGAAAAATCATCTTCGAGAAGGGTATTGTTAATTCACCATAATATAGGTCTCATCGCATATGCGGAGAGTATAATTGTTGTATGCATAGGCTGTGGTCCGTACACTGTAACCTATGTAGATCTTAAATCTCAGAACTATTGCATTTAGGTGCTGAAGCATATAATTGCCGCCCAAATTCGAATATCACAAAGGTGCATCATATTTTAAGTAAACTGATAGTCGTGGATGTTTGCCATGAAAAACATCCCAGAATCGCCGGGCATATCTGGCGGCGACGGAACTCCGTTCAATTAATTCAGCAATCAAGAAGTGGTTACTCGTTCAGCAATATTTATGTGTTCCATCATGCATAGTGATGCATACCGATGCATGCATCCTGATCCATGTGTACTGAAAGCCAGGTATTTGTGTTCGCTTCCATGCTTAGGCGGACAGTTGGTCAGGATACTCTGAATTTTAATTATTTTTAGTTTATGCTGACAAAATCGCCAGCCGAAATTAAACCTGGTGTGTTTTGATGGGACATGCTCAGATCCGAGTGTAAACCGAAATTAGTGCATGATAGCCGAAGCTATGCATACACCAACATGACTACTTGAAAGATTCCTCATCGGATCCCGTTCTTCAGATATGGTCATTTATTCACTGCATACATATACATACTATTCACTGACAACAACCTACATACATATCTGTTTTTCGTCTGGAAGCTGACATTATTAAAGCGCGTGGTATTATCCCGACGTACATAGGTGAATATTTTCTTTCATGCAATTAACGGGTCATTTCTGGCCGTGCTTAGTCAGACAGCTGTGCATGACATTTTACTGAAACAATATATATATATATATATATATATATATATATATATATATATATATATATATATATATATATATATATATATATATATAACTACTTATTGACTTAGCACACTTCATTTTCACTCGCCAGAATACGGAAAGGCGGCGGATTAATGCCTCCTTTGTGGATGGGGGATGATGGGGAAGCATCATCTGGAATCGTTCAGCACTCACCACACTTTTTGTTCGCTTAACTTTAACCCTCGCACGTTCAGGAGCGTATCACATTGCCACCCATTTTTCGCGACCGCGGAACAAACGTCATTGGTTAGCATGTGGCCTCTTAGTGTAACTCGCGGGGAGGGGGGTCTTATTTTTGCGATGCTCGTACTCTCGACCAGAGTTTCCACTTTCTGGCGCAGTGGCAGGACACGGCAACCCGTAATCCTGGGAACATGAGCCTTTTGCTGTACAATGACAGAATTTTCCGTGTCACTGCCGTGCCAGTGTCGGTACCCCTACTAATAAAAGTAAAGAATATATCTAAAATTGTAAAAAGAAAAAGTGAACAACTCTATTCTCGACTCTTATCGGGTCATCCATCGGTGGCCTAATCGGGGAGTGACCTGTAACCTAGAACACTATTGAGGGATATAATCTATCCGTACCCATATTCAGGTTTTACAAAATAATTAGTGACAACATTGCGTGCAAAATACCAAAGGCAAATTACCGTTTGACCCAATGACATCACATGGGTTATTTTTTTGCTTCTTAGCTTTACCTTAGTCATTTCTCTCTTCACTACAGGTTAACTTTTGGCTGTATCTTAAACGGTTTGTGAGATATACTTAATGCACATTTAAAAACTGCACTAGATGACGGCACCTGATTTTGGTGTACCCCAACTTCGTTAAGGGTCATTCCACGTCAAATCGCACAAGAAATTCCCCGACCCCCTCCGATTTTGATGAAAATTGGTACACCTGCAGTACCAAGTGAAAGAACCCCAAACGCCAACCTTTAGCCCAGAGTGACCTCTGGGGTCAGATCTAGAGGTCATCCTAGGTCACGATTTTTTACCGACTTGACATCAATAAATTGCAAATATCTCAGGTGTTATTTAACTTAGCGGAATGCAATTGGTGTCAAAGTACGCAGAAGCCCTGGGCCATTAAGAAATATGGCAAAAGTTGCACGTGACCTCCCCGTGACCTTTGACCTAACCAGGTCAAAGTATACAAATATATTTGTATATATGTTTGCCTGCCCCTAATTCTTCGAAACTGTGCTATATTAATGGTAGTGATATTAGCTAAGAACCTGCAAAAAAGAAAGGCGGAGACTTGAAAACTTTTTGAGATATCGGACTTTGAGTATTGTCATAGGACCTAATGGATGCATGCCCCGAGGCTATTTACCATATCATCGATGATAACTCTGGTTACCTTCGTCCGATTATCGTCAAATTTGCGTCGCACCATCAAGCAAGGTGCGCCAAACGCTTGCAAGAAGCGTCAGGGTGCCTCTCGGTTCCGAATCCGAGGCCTGGAAAAGTGCTTAAAAGTGAGACTGCAGAACTAGTGAGGGACTTCTACAGAAGCGAAGACGTGAGTCGTGCAATGCCTGGAACTAAAGACTTCGTTTCTGTCCGGAACAAAATTACAGGCAAAAGGGAGCGAGTACAGAAACGCCTTATCCTCTGCAACCTAAAAGAGGCCTATCGGTGTTTTAAGGATCTGTATCCGCAACAAAAAATAGGTTTTTCCAAATTTGCGGAGCTACGTCCGGGGGAATGTGTACTGGCAGGTGCGAGCGGTACCCATTGTGTGTGCGTATGCGTGCATCATGAGAACGTGAAGTTAATGATGGCTGGTGGCAAGGTAAGCGACATCACTGTGAGTGGGGTTCAGCTGGCATCCTATCATCATTGTTTGGCTCAGGTTCAGTGTAACCCGCCATCGTTGCTTTGTAAGGAGCGTAAATGTGAAGAATGCCCAAAAGTGTCGGAATTCGGCGAACAAATTTTGGCTGAGTATGATAACCGAGAAATCGATAACATTGAGTACCGAAAGTGGACTAATACTGATAGGTCCACCTTAGAGATGGCTACGCAAACTTCTCAAGATTTTGTGCGATCATTTTGCGAGCAGCTGGAAATACTTGTAAAGCATGATTTTGTCGCCCGTGCCCAAGGCAATTATCTGAAAGGCCTAAAGGAAACACTAGCTCCTGCAGAGGTAATTGTTATTGGAGATTTTTCCGAAAACTACGCTATGGTTACACATGATGAGGTACAGTCCCATCACTGGAACAAACTGCAGGTGACAATCCATCCGTTTGTGGCTTATTGGCGAAACAACGCAGGGGACCTCAAACATTTTTCTTACTCTGACATTTCCGACTGCCTGACGCATGATACTGTGGCTGTCCACCTGTTTCAAGGAAAACTCATTGAGCGCCTGGAAGCAGAATTAGGCCAGGGTCCCCGAAGATATTTTATTTTTCAGATGGGGCTGCCTCGCAATACAGAAATTGTAGGAATTTCCTAAATTTGGCAGAGCATTCCGTCGACTTTGGAATAGACGCCGAGTGGCATTTCTTCGCAAACCGCTCACGGAAAGGGACTGTGTTATGGCATTGATGGGACGTTGAAAAGGTTAGCTAAAAAGGCAAGTCTGCAAGGAACTCTGATTGAGACCCCGGACCAGTTTTATCAGTTTGTAAAAATCCATGCCACCGGCACGTGCTGGAGTATTTTCCCAAAACCGAGTGGGTCAAAGAAACCAAAGCGTTGAATGACAGATTCGCAGCTGCTCACCCAATACCGGGAACAAGGAATGTCCATCGTGTTACTCGTCTCCACGTAATGGTATGGTGGTTGTGAGATGGATTTCCGGCAGCGAGACGGGACGTGAGGTACGTGTGGCGAAAAAGGTTGGTAGTTCTTCGTGAATATACTGTGCTGCTGTTCAACTTGTTTTATGGTCGCGGCTATTTGCATCTCAGAAAAATTTACTGGCCCTCCCGATAAAATGTTAGCACGAAACGCACGCGAGCTGAAACAATATATTCAGGCTATAAAAACCGAGGAAACATACTTTTTGTGAATAACTTTTGCCAAAGTAAAGATAGAAATATAATTTTGTTACAATCGTATTTTCCTCGTCAGGCCGCGTTGATTGATGTATCACATGACTTAGCTAGCTGAACATTTGATCCTGACCCCAGTTGACCAGGTCACCCTAAACCGAGGTCAAGTGATGACCTAGCTAGATCATATTATACATCATGATTAACCAGAGGATCTCGGTGGCATTAAAATTATTTCTCTATCTTGATTCTATATAAAGTTATTGACGAAAGTGTGACATGACCTCATAGTGACCTCACGTGACCTTGCAGAGGACACTTGTTCAAAATCAAACTTGGCTCGTTTGGAGTAGCCTAACCTAAAACTAGGTAATATAGCCTGTACGAGCCACGTTTTTTGAACAGCGTTTTTTGTTCAGGAAAATATTTTTGTTTCCCTGTTGGCTTGTATTGGAGAGGTCACTGCCAGGTCATGTGAGGTCAGGTCAACTTGAATATCTGGAAAATAGTTCAGCTTGCCACAGATGATTTGCCCACCAAATTTGACGATAATCGGACCAAGGAAACCAGAGTTATCATCGATGATATGGTAAATAGTCTCGGGGCATGCTTCGATTTGGTCCTATGACAATACCTACTCATAGGCCGATATCTAAAAAGTTTTAGGAGTCTCCGCCTTTCTTTTTTTGCACGTTCTTAGATAATATTACGACCATTAATTCAGCCACGTTCCGTCGAATTAGGCCCAGGCAAACATATATAAAAATGTATTTCTATATTTTGACCTCGTTAGGTCAAGGGTCACGGAGAGGTCACGTGCAACTTTTGCCATATTTCTGAATGGCCAAGGGTTTCTGCGCACTTTAACACCAATGTCGTTCCGCTAAATTAATGAACATCTAAGATATATGCATTTGATTGTTGTCAAATCGGTAAAAATAGGCGACCTAGGATGACCTCTAAATCTGACCCCAGAGGTCACCCAGGGCTGAAATTTGGCGTGTGAGGTTCGTTCACTTGGCACTACAGGTGTATCAATTTTCATCAAAATCGGAGGGGGTCGGGTTCAAAATAGCCAATTCTTGTGCGATTTGACGTGGAATGCCCCTTAAGTTAGTAGACTGCACCTCAACATTTGACATGCACGTTCATCAATTGTCGGGTTATATGATAAATTACTGAAGTGATTCTTTAGACGGATTATGAGTTATTTCAGAAAACCTTAGAGGGTCTAACCAATCCCTCCACTGCCAGGTCCAAGCTAATGTAAGATATTCATTTGTTACCCGAAGTATACAAATGGGTATTAATCGCGACAGCTGATCACATGCACCACGTGGTGGTGCTTCGCTTTTCTTTCCCTTCGCTAACATTCCACGTTTGTAAATACTTGGAGAAGTAAACCACATCTGTCAAATTTCTGGATAAGGTGACAAAATGCAAGGCAATGCAATGCACTGCAAATGTAACGCAAACTCCATCAGTAAACTTTCCGTCTCCTTTTATGTCAGGCTACTGACTTGAAACCTAGCCCTTCACTTTATTCGGCGACTACTCAGATGGACCATAGCAATGGATGCAACGGATGTCTCTCACCAAAGAAGTTAAAATCTCCCCATGCCATTGCATGTTGCCGACGGATACTGGATGCGGGTAGCGACGAACAGCCCAAAGCGGTGGTCTATGCCCTGTTGTGTTCAGCTCCATTTATAAAGAAATGAATTAACCGAATCGGCCGTCGAATTGGCCGCTGAATACCACGTTGCATTTGACAGGTGAACCAGCATCTTAAGGCTGGTTTGCTGACAAACACGAGGAGCAGTATTTATGAATTCATCCAAGCCACGGCTATTATGTACGAAATGTGTATACAATATTTTGGCAGTGTCAGGGTACTCCCGCGGTGTCCCCCTTCCTCCGGTTCATGCATCCCTGACGACAGTACTGACATGCACTCGCCTGGCCAGGTCCATTACGAGGTGCGTGGCCTCAGCATCTGACAAGGAATTATGATTCATACATTTGAAAGTGCGAGACGCATTCATCATGTCGGCCCAAGGAATGGTAGAGAAGTCGTCACCACTACGTTACGCTTCATAAGTATACTTGTTAGTTGTTCGCGTTATTTCGCCTACGTTAGCAAATGCCGTGGTATGCTCAATAGTGACCACGCCGCAAGAAATCTGAAGTTCCTTGTCCGCTACAGCATCCCCACACCTCATGAAGCGTCCTGCCACATCAGTCAATGTAAATAATGAGATTAAAGTTGATGGAACTGAATGAACATATGTGCCTGCCCCTACCACTTCATCAATATTAAAGACGAGGTGACAAAAAATGGCCCTGACAATGAATACTTTCGCTCAGTTTTTGGAAATTCACACTAATCTCCATAAAAATGGTGTTGTTGAGGGACACGGTTAGTTAGTTAGTTATTTGGGTTTTCGGGCGCATCAACTGCAGTGGTTATACAGCGCCCATGAGGGATACGGGAGTCTCTTAAACCGACACGGAACTACTCTCTCCGATACAAGAGGTAACTGACACAGAAGGCTCCTCACAGACACAAGGACTACCATGACCGATACAGAAGGCCTCTGACGGACATAGGAGGCCCCCTGATCGGCGTAGGAAGCCATCTGACAGAGGAGGCTCTCGCTGGAAAGTGAGGACAGCCTGAATCAGTGAGGCCACTGGAGCGTCCCTCACTGATATAGGAGATGCCTGGTGATTTAGGGATTGCATCTACCATTCTAGATAAAACGTTATCAATAAAGATCAGTGTACGTAAACTATTTCTTGAGCTGCGCCTTTTTGGTCTACCTAATTACTTGGCTCTGATCATTTTGGAATAGAGAACCGATTGTTTCGTTCTCATGGGATGCAAAGACCTAAATTTAGATATTATAAGTGTTGCTATAGGCTTACGCCGGAGTTTACTTTACTGAACTCATGCAGTGCGAAGCGCCCGAAGTCCGAGTGCCCCGAAACTCTCAGTCACGTACTGATTGCCTGCAGCCGACTTAACCATGAGCGAAGGCGTCATTTTGGACATACCTCTCTCTCTCTCTCACTTAGGGAAGTCATCAATTGTTAAATCGGGAGGGCTTTTCCGCTTCCTATCAGAAATCAAGTTTTTTTTTCTTTTGATTTACATTTTGATTTTTTCTTTATTCGATTTTATACAGGACGAAATGAGAATCGTAGCATGGTAAGGTATCACATGTACTTAACCCCATGATATTCAATTCTGGCTGACTTTTGCTAGCATCTTACTATTTGACTGCCGATGATATGGGCGCTGAATGGCCGATGCAGTCGATGAGCCCCTAAACTCCAATAACCAACCAACCAACCAACTTTCCTTCGTGCTCGCTTAACCTGGCCTAGGCTCACCCATGTATGATCAAAAATGTTTGCGAAAGCAGATCGGTCTAAGTAACAGGTCTTGTGATGATGCCAGCCTGAAGAGGACGAACGAATATGCATGCAATTTAATTCATTTGGAAGCAATCCATTCAGCCAACGTGGGAAAGATAGTAAAATAGAAGACTTGACCCAAATTGTAAAGCTGGGTTGAAGCGCACAGCTCCAAGGGTTTCTTCTAGGACATTCAAAGGTCAACTTAGCGACTAATAAACCTCCTTTGGCATCCACAAGAACATTTTCCATCTTGCGGATCAGTTCAGGAAAAGATGGAAGGAATGGCAGTATATCAGAACCAGGTTTCCTTTCACCATATGTGAAGGATATGTCTCATCCCCATTATTTTTTCGACAACTTTATCATCTTGAATATTGGAGTGGGTTTCCTGCAACAACGTAATATGATGATGATAATTTATGTTTAGGAATCTGAACGAAGTCATTCGTTGTCAGTGCGACGGATTTAACGATAAAACATTACATCCGGAAGCAATACGTTAACCCTCCCAGTCATTTCGGTCAGATCCTCACACCCCGTCTCAGGAGGGATTCATTATATACCCCTCCAATCTCCAAACCAAACGTCGCACGAAACCGAAAGATGTCTCATTGGAAAGCGCTCGACGAGTACGGCTAAAAACCATCCCACCTGAGGGGGTTACTGAGGGGGTTTATGTGGTCACGGTTGACGTCATGTATGTTCTGTGGAGTTCAATTTCGTGGGGAAAAATTAATTGGAATCAGAATAGAAAGACGAAATTGGCATTGTGCAAAATGTTCGCCTACCCAAATATACCAATTGTTTTTATGTTGTTCAAATTCTTAAATACTTTTTTTATGTTTCTAATAGATAAAACATACCCAGAGAAGTTGTTTCAGGTAAACGTCGCCTCATGCAAATTGCTTACTTGAGCCACAATTTTCGATTTTAGGCTCAATAGGCAAATATGCTAAACAAATATGCCATAAAAAGGCGAAAGTTCAACCATACCTCTGGTGCGCTTCGTTGCGTCCATAAAGAAAATTAAACGCTGAAAGTGCATTCAAATATCTTTACCCGTTAAGTGTGACGACTGGTTGAACATTTTTGGAGGTGACCTGACTTGACGTTGACTAGTTCGGCCCCGTGAATGACCCGACTTCAAAATTTCCACTCAAAATAACAACTTGATGTGGGAATAGGTATGCCGAATTTTGGCGGGCTGCCGTGCGCCGTTTTTTTTTTTTTAAACTATCCGCGGAAAACCTTAAGGGATGGAAAAAACACGCCTCCTCCTCTGAGACAGCGCGGGTTAACCCGCGCCGTCATTCCGGTCAGATCCTCCCACCCCGTCTCGGGAGGGGGGGGCGGTTGAAGATCCCCCTCTAAAATCCAAACTAAGCATCGCACGAAAACGAAAGAGGTGTCATCGCAAAGCGCTCGACGAGTAGGGTCTGAGTCCACCCTCCAAAAATTTTCCCCCCAAAAGTGACGTCACCAAGGGGGCTAGATTTTCACGACTTACATTATGTTTTTTACTCTGGGGGGTTCATTTTGGGGATATATGAAAAAAACAAAATGTATTTGGAATGAGAAAAGGACAACGAAATCGACCAGGGGTATAATTATTTTCCCCCACCCCCCAAGATTATTTTTTTTTGTGAACTTCAAAATTTGGAATTTTCAAGTTGTCTTTAATTTTCCTTTTCCAATCTGTAGAGCAGACCGAGAAATGTTGTTTGAAGTCAACTTGCACTAATAAAAAATGCTTACTTTAGTCAGAATCCGGTGTTTGAACTGCAATATGGCAAATACGCAAAATTTATATGTAGTCAAAAACGAAACAAATGAAAAATTCAACTCGTACGTTTTATTGCATCTGTAAAGATAAGCAAACGCTGAAAGTTTCATTAAAATATCTGTATCCGTTAAAGCGTGACGACTGGTTGAACGTTTTTGGAGGTGACCTCACTTGACCTCGACTAACTCGTTGACCCTAGATGACCTGACCTAATTTGTTTGAATAAGCATGTGAAATTGATGTGGGAAAAGGTATGCCAAATTTGGGTGCGCTGCCGCGCGCCGTTCGTCCGCTATCCGCGAAAAATCTGGGGGGGCGGTTGAAGACCCCCGAGACGGGACGGGTTAAGATGTAGACCCAAAGATGTTTCAAAACGTACTTCGGTTAAATCTGTATGTGGCGCACGAGGTGTTCCTACCCTCTGTTGCGCTAACGACCAATTTCAAAGTATGTCCATAACACCTGTCGCAGCTCCTAACCTCCAATCCTCAGCCCTGTCCTATCCCACAATACTGGTAAAAAATCGGCCTAACCGAAGCGCCAATTCGTTTCCTGAAACGCGTGTGCCTGCCGCCGGCCGCCCGCCGCCAGCCGAGTCGGCGGAAGCCAACTCGGCAGCCTACCGACGACCGGCCCGTCGTGCCTTGCACCAGGCTGCAAGCATGAGTGGTGTCAAGTTGCAAACATGAGCGCGACGCGTCTGCACTGTAACTTTCGGCTTGCTCACACTTTGTCTACGTATTACACACACACACACACACCTGCTGGACACACACGGTCACATATATGGTCAAAACCGAGGATGGCGAAAAAAATCCGTCTGGAGACTGGTGAGCATCTGGCAATGCTTCAGACGAAGTTTGAAAACCGAGGACGTCAAAAATGTCCTCGCTATACACATCACGTCCTCGGTTGTCAGGTGTGCAAACAGAAAATGGCCTCGGTTTGCACGAAGTACAAGTGCACACACACACACACACACACACACACACACACACACGTGTAAGGCGTGCAAAGCGAGGACTGTGACTCGTCACCGACTATTGAGGACCATATGAAGACACCAGTTGACACGGCTCAGACTTGGAATGGTAGTAGTCGTGCATGTCTAGTCATGCTCTGTCTATAGAGTTATGGAGAAAAGCATCATGGCAGGCCATCAGAGCGAAACTGAATACCGAGGACCGATTTCGCACGGGCGCAACTAGGGGGACAACTGCGGGCGTTTGCTCCTTTCCTCGCTCAAAGCGTTTTTCAGGCGAAGGCGCCTCTCAGAGTAGAAAAGGCACCTCATCCAGGGAAATGGTGCCACGTCCGGAGAAATGGTGAGCCTCCAGAAAGAAAATACCATAATCAAATTCCTTTCATCTGCCCCTGCCGGTGTGTGAACTGTGCGAACTTGCTGTGAATACCGAGGACCGTGTGTGGAGTTCCTACCATCCACCACATGCGAGGACCGCTTTATACCCACCCACGTTGTCTTCTCAGACGCCCTGTGCGGTATCGACGCTATCACAGCCACAAGTATATGATTATGAGTATGGCACCCGGCATCAAACAGCAGTTAGTTAGTTATTAGGGCTTTAGGGCGCATCGACTGGCATCAAACAGCAAGACGCAACTTGACATCCGCTAGAAAGCAACGCATATTTCCTGGTGACGTCAAGTGGTTAACCGAACCCTTGTAACTTAGTTACGGTAATTCGAAGTCACGATCACGGAGCATCATGAAATTGGGTTAAAAATCAGATGCTCCTTAGTGCGACCGTACTGAAATTCTGGAATAATGTTGTTTGAAATACAATGTGTTTCTCCTTCATTTTCCGCTGTTACCCAGCTTGGGCAGCGGAAAATAAAGGGGAATACATGGTATATGGAGGGGGAAGCATTCCATAATATATACAATGATTTTCAATTAATTCTTCAAACCCGAATGCGTCGGACACAATGTGAAAACATGCGATATGATACGATACAGGCTCATCTTCTCTCACCTGTCTCCCATTTCACCTTGAAACACGTTAAGCTCTACTTCAAGTTTGGAGGACTATCGAGCGCCTCCTGCCGGGCACAGGGGAACTGACTGCATACGTGCTGGTGGCGCATCTACCGAATCCCCTGCTGCGGGGAATTAACAAACAAACGAAAAAATACTATGGAACGGCAACGAAAATAACATGCAATAATCTGGAACTTAGTAGTACTGCGGAGCTGACTGGACAAGCTCTGGTAGCGACCCCGAGCCTGAATACCGTCAGAGTAGCGGACCAGTACTGGCGGTGTCACTGCTGAGTCACCTCTACTGAGCACCGGTGAAGTCGGCCGACCGATGCTAGTTGCATAAGGACCGAACGGTTCCTACTGAGTGACGGGGAAGCTGATCGGACCAGTGTTGGTGGCATCCCTGCCGAGCGACGCCTGCTGAGTGTGGGGGGTGCTGGCCGCGCGATGCTGCTGGTGTACATACCATGCGGCCCCCACTATGCACTGTGGGAGCTGACTGGACCATGCTGACATCCCTGCCAAGTACCATGGGAGCTGACACTAATGCTGGCAGCGTGCGAGCCGAGTAGCTCCTACTGAATGCCCGGAAAGCAGAACGAGCCGGTGCTGGTGATGTCTCTGTCGATCCGACACTACTAAGTACCGTGGGAGATCACGGGACTGGTGCTGATGGCGCCCCTGTCGAGTTACCTTTGCTGTGTACCGGGGAACTAATGAAACCGGCGCTGGTTGCGCCCCTGTCGAGCGGCCACCGATGAATACCGGTACGTGGGAGTTGACCGGACTGGTGCCGGTGGTGTTTCAGCTGAGCGTTTCCCACTCAGTACCGGGAAAGCTGACGGGACCGGTGATGGTGGCATCTCAGCCGAGCGACTCCCCTTAGTACCAGGGAGGCTGATCGGACCGGTGCTGGTGGCGTTCCTGCGGAGTTCCCCTTACTGGGTACCGGGTAGCTGACCAGACCGTTGCTGGTGGTATCCCTGTCGAGCGGCTCCCACTGAGTGCCGGTAAGCAAACCAGACCGGTATTGGTTGCGTCCAAGCCGGGCGTCCCTGCCGAGTATCGTTGAAGTCGACCGGACTGATACTGGTGGCCTCCGTGCCGATCGACCTCTGCTGCGTACCGAAGGGGAATTAACATTCCATAATATATACCATACTATAGACCCGACCGGTGTTGGTGGTGTCCTCGCCGATATGTCTCTGCGAGTTCCGGTGGGAGCTGACTTGACGGGTATTGGTGGTGGCGCCGACGTCGCTGAGTACCGTGAGAGCTGACCAAAATGGTGCTGGTGGGGTACGTGCCGAGCGGCTCCTACTGAGTGCCGTGGGAGCTGACAAGGCCAGTGCTGGTAGCATTTCTCTCGAACCGCCACTACTGGGTACTGGGGGAGCTGACCGGACCGGTGTTGGTGGCGTCTCTGCTGAGCGGCCCTCATTGAGCACAGGTGGAGCTGATCGGCCGATGTTGGTTATGCTGATGATGGTAGTGTCCTACTAGTAGGTAGTGTCCTTCTGTGGTATCGCTGTAGTGTAATGGTCATGGTGAGACGGTTCCAGATGTAGAGCGAAACGCCGAGTTCGCATGTAAACATCAGTTTGTTTTTTGGGCGTCTGAATCGTACTGCATCTCGTTAACCGCTAAGAGTAAGGAGCCCTGTGGACCACTTGGAATAATGTTTGTCTGTTGCGGTTTTATTTAATGCGGGGTATTCACCACCGGATTTCAAATACGTCTGGATTCGTAATTGTTAATGTGGAAATCGAACCGAGTTTTGGCGAACTTTAGAAATATTTGCTGGATTTTCAGTTCTTCGTCTTTAAGAAGCATTGCAGTCACTTTTATAAAAATTCCGGTTCGAACAATCTTTGAAACAAAACTTGGCAACCTGTGCAGTTTCAGTCTGATATTTTCTTTGTCTTTCGGCGGTAGGTGCTTCATGATGGGTAAAACTATGTTGAGGTTCGTCTATTTGTGTAACATTTCAGATAGTTTTCATATCCTAACAATAATGATACATATGTGCAGAAATTAAAATGCCTTGCACGTCTTACTCGCGATCCTAACACTACAGGAAATAAAATATCTACCACTTTCTAGTTCTCTCTGAAGGTAAAATGAATAGCGAATCAAAACACGTCGTTCATGTGAACGCCATCAGTCATGGCACCCCTCTCCCCAAAATCATGTTTCACAACACAGAATGTACATTCCTTGTTGAGGTTAGCATAATGTTGCGCGATAAGTATCTTGGTAGTCTCATCTTGTCTCATCAGAAAGGGCCATTCTAACATAGTGATCATAATGGTCATATGTTCACGATCGTTATGTTCTTGAAAGTTCAATATTTGCAAGCAAGAATATGGGAATCCCAACTTCGGCTCGATACTATACAAGAATAGTGAATACGTGGATTATAGATACAGGTGTTAAAACGAAAGCTATTTTATATAAAAATTGGAATCGGGTACAACTTCAGCTATGCTATTTGATTGTTGGTTTCTGGCATATCATTGGACCGATCAGCATTGGTCACCTGTTGGTGTGACATAATGCTGCCTCAGGTAACGTCGCATACTCTCCGCTGGTGCCAATCGATAGCTGCTGACGTGACTAGCAATAATAGGGGACGCACTATTAGACTGTGGGCTACGCCAAAGCAGAGATGGAAATATCGGAACACAACAGTCGGGTTTTGAGCTTGATTCAAATTAGTCAGGTCTTGCAACGAGCCGGCGCGTCGTAACGCGGGGCTTAGGGTTACAAGCACTGTGTGATGGCTAAAGCAAGACTATTAAACTTATGGATTCGTTCGCGGCATGCAGCCGAGCCAGGTGGTGAATCTGCGAGCTCAGGAACGGATCCAGAAGCCTGGCGGGATGAACTTTCATAACAAATCTCCTATTTATTTTCCTTAAAAAATTATTATATTTTTTTGAACAGCTTACATGTCTGGGATTTGTTTGAGACCATATTTATTATATGTAATGTAGTTAGATTTCGGCAAAATACAATCTTAGTGCAAAATATAGGTAATAATATGTTCCAAGAGGAGAGGGGAGTGGCGGAATGGCTACAAAAACGAGTCCATGACTATTCAGGGCGCTCGCAATACCCATGCATCTGATATAACTATCATTAAATAAACGCGTGTCCTTGTTAGCACTTCATTTACTGTCCGGCACCATAAACACCCACAGAGTATGGGAGGATATAGGGAGTAAACATAGGGACATATGTCCCTGCCCATGAAAATGTGAAAAGTGCCACTTTGGCTGGATAGGCCAGAAGGCTCGAATGCACTCCTCCCCTGCCGCCCGATTGATTTTTCATACGTCAAGGACAACGAGGGATAGACGCCTCTAAGAGGAAAAGGCGCCACCTGGAGATGAAAAAGTACCCTTTCAGTGTGCTCGGGTATACTCCACACCTTTCGCTCTACGATTTTTCTGCCGAAGCGCCCCTCCGACCAAATGTGTCCATCCCGAAGGAAATTTTGGAATTTGCCCCGGAATGTTTTGTTTTTGTTTTGAAAACGTGGCTGCGTGAGAAGGATGTGCATGACTCGTTGGTTGGGAAATATGCTGGGGAATAAGCGTAAATTTTCAGACAGGTATGTAGGTGCCGAAGTGTTGACTATGGGTCTGATAAGGAAACAAGGGTTTGGAAAAGTGTCGTGCATGGGATATCATATAATTTAGTTGGTTGGTTATTTGGGCTTTCGGGCGCATCGACTGCGTTGGTCTACGCGCCCTTTCATATAATTTAGATGATATTTAGTGAAGCAGTTGCGTACATCTATCCAGAACTCAGCCAGACCATTCTTTCTAGTGTCTATTCTGAGGCTTCCAATTCACTGGGATGTAAGCAGCCAAGACCTTGGCAGTTTCGAATTAGACAGCCAGAACCTGACTAGTTTTCCTGACTGATTCCCAATTAGATATCAACACATTGCAACCTGGGTTGCCAACAAGCATTTAAACACACATGCCAAGGAATGATTTCCTCTAATGTGGCACTTACTTCCTCGGACCATTCTCACGTGCTACAGAAAGTGCTGCAAACTAACTTAGCATGCACCATCAGATAGCTGATCGCATCAATTATGATGAACTATCAATCATCTTTGTGAGCAACTATCCATTTCATCACAATCACCATCCCATTCACACGTTTCACACCATCACCATCACCATTCGCTTAGCTCAATCGGGTCAATTATCAATAGGTTCAGGCTAGCTTGATAATTTACACATAGGTGTAGGCTAGGTTACATCAGCTTACAGTATTTGCAATGTACCTTCAATAGGGAGCTGAGGAAATGAGTGCTGCTGTAGGAGAAATAGATGTTCTGCAAGTCGCTTTAAGTGCTGGGAGGAAATATAGACTAGACGCAAGTGCTGTAGGAATGAATGCAAAGGCCTCCTGAAGACCGTGTATAAGTAGTACCAACTGTTCTCGTAAATGTTGCCCCCCATTTTATTATGGATGACGGTCAATCGTGGAAGTAGTTTACCTCCCGAATGCTTCTAGGTTGGTGCTTACACATCAGAAAACTGACTTCTAATAAAGCAGGATCACTTTCTATTCGGGTCCTATACCTATCCTGCTTATACAGTATTGGTTTTACCTCATGTAGGCACCCTGGCACTTAAACCTAATCGTCAAGCAATTATTTTTCGCACTGCATCAGATATTTCCTGAGACCCCGTTGAAGGTTTATGAAATGTACCATAAACTAACCAACCAAATATATAACTATAAACTAACCAAATATAATATCAACATTTAGATTCCATCCTCTTAAACTCTTGGATAATTGATCGTATCTGCCAAAATTTAGTCAATATATCTGAGGACACTTGACAAAAATTATCTGCAAACTGGCGGATCCAAGGACGGGTAAGGGAGCATTGTTCCTCGTCCAAGGAGGCCGATTTTGCCTAGCTTTTTCAGTCAGCAAAATATCATATTCTTCAAGTCTAAGAACATTTCATGACATAAGTATTGTCGTAAGCAGATCCGACGACTGTTTCCGGTTAAAATCAGATGGCTGTTTCAAAACTGGAGGAACGTTTTTGAATTTAGCCCCAAGCTTGGCTTTCGGATCCGCCTCTGGCTCTACATGTGATTAAAGTGCTGCATCAATGAAATATTAGTGACGAAAACCTGCGAATATAGTTAGATAAAGCGAAAAGATGAGCCAATTATCAATTTACCCTATAATGTTCTGTGGGGGTGGATTTATTGATCGGAGCTAGGCATGGAGATGAAGCCAGGTCAATGACCTTATCAAAGCAGAAACCATAGTAAGATGAATGAAAGCAGACTGCATCTGAAGCTGAACAGCTAAAGCCAACCTAGATGGTGCCACTTCCATGCCTTCAAAGATCAAACCAAAAGAGGCTAGAGCCAACAGTTGAAAACGTTAGTTAAATAATGAGAAGGGTTGATTCCAAAAGATCGGAACTAAAACCAAAGCCAAAGCCAAGAGTATAAAAGCTGCGAAGTAGAAGTTGTTTGTATGAAGGCGAAAATAAAGCAGGCATTCCACCTTTTTGTGGTTGGGGTGGGGTGGAAATCGGGGCAGAAACCATCATCATTGGTGTTCAAGGCTGGGGGGGAGATGTCATGCTCCTCCATAAAAAAACAGCTAATTATCTGGAATTAAAGTATATTGAAATTGAAGTCGAAATCATCTGAAAGATGTAGTTTTATCTGGCAATGTGCACATAAATATGTATTAGAACATTGCATCATCATTTCTGTGGCTACTTCAAGAAGGGCATCTTATCCATGAAGACACTTTGCCGATAGTTTGCCCCAAACAAAATCCTAAATCATGGCCTTATCCTGGGTTGTGAGGCATGCCCACGTGTATATTTGTAGGTAACAACGCACTGTGTATGCGCAATCCCTTTCCACATTAACCCTTACCCAAAGCTGCAGTCTGTCGATATGGCAATTGAATTCAGCCCATAATCTGAAGAATACATTCATTTCAGTAAGCAAGTGAACTGACCCGCTTGCAATTTCTTGCGAAATTAAGCCTTCGGTAGAGCGTGTTGTAGTGCAGCATGTAATTTCCTTTCCCATCAGCTACCAATTTGAAAGAAGGTAAAAGATTTTATCAGCGCATCTTTTACTGGAAAAGTAGTTATTTATTCTCAGGGCATCTGTCTATCAGCGCATATTTTACCCATCAAACATTCGCAACAGATACAAGACACTTCTTATACAAGGAAGCAGCTTTCTTCCATAATTGTATTCCAGTGTGGCACAGTTTCCATAATTATATTTGCGAGATATCATGCAGATCAGGACGAGCTCCCCATACTGGGAACCTCCAAAACAAAGGCGTATTCATTAGGTTCGATTCATTGTATCTCAGTGCGCAACCTACGAAGGCGGTTCTGTCCCTTCATCCATAGAAAGGAACTCAAAGTGAATTATGTGTAGCGAATTGATTCGCAGGACTTGCAACAACTAGAAGAGCACCTCACGGGCCTTAATAAGCAACCCCACTTGTTGGCACTTATTTTGCCCTGTACCTTAATACTCGCACGTCCGGCGGTCCGTGCGAACTTCGCTGGTCCGCTCAGATCCGCTTAGGTCCGCAGGTCCGCTTATTTTTCGCTCAGGTCAATACTCGGGACATAGGTCAAAATTCCACGAGATCGGGTGGGACTTTCAGATATTGACAAATATCTCATGACCTGTAACAAATAGAAACAAACGGGCAACGCTATTCGATTTACAGAGAGAACAATCGAGGTAGCGCCAACTACGTGCTTAGCAGGAATACTTCTTACTCGAAACTGTGACCTCAGGTCAAGATCATGAAGTAGCCTAGGGAGGGCATGTAATGTATCAATCGACACGTCTTGACGATACAAGCACAATCACGGTAATTTGAAACTTCTACCTCAATGCAGTGCGATATGATGCGCAGAAATGTGCTAATAATCTCAGGTGACCTCAGATGACCTTGGTGAGGTCACTGATCAGAAAATGCCAGCGGTAGCATTGAGCATAGCTACCAACCACACCCTACAACCGTTGTAAGGTCATTCCGAGAGCAAATATGTAACCAGGAAACATTTGTATATTTTACCATAGCCCTATAATGGGGAAGCCATGGCCGCGACCTGACCTCAGGTCAATGCTATGAGGAAAACGACATGCATTATGGTCCCTGATGAGATCATGACGTGTTGTAAGTTTGAAATCAATCGCCCAATTATTAACTCCGAGGATGTTGGGTCCACTTCGCCTGACCTGGTGACCTGACCTGAGATGACCCAGGGTTAAAAATGTATGAGGATATGCGGAAAGACGAATGAGCAGCCATGCGAGGTTTGGCCTCGCTAGCCTG